>OY720634.1:90274569-90749479 GCA_963169105.1 Ceriagrion tenellum
CTTGAGCATTTTCTGTCCAACGTTTCACCCACGTTCCAGCGAGCATATCCAGGGCTGATGTAAACGTTGTTGAATAATCGGCATACAATCACTTCACCCCGGAAGACGCTAGTTTGAACGCGGGTGAAATGTTGGTCTAAAAATATTCGTAGTTGGAAAACTTCACCACTACTAATTCATTGATTGTTATTTGCAGTTAAGGTTCATTCACACTAACTTAAGTAGACCAAATGAATAGGTTTCCTGGAAGTTACAGAAATGCTTACGGGGATTGGCTTGCTTTCACATAGATTGGAGGGGTGGTTGAGCATAGGAAAGAGTCAGAAGTTAAAAGAATTGTAAGGCTCGTTCACGTTCTACATTAGATCAAAATGTAAACTTTGCTCCGGCAACGATCACCCAACCAACCGATGGGGATACTTCTTTCTTACTTGAAGTTGGGCAATAGGACTGTCCTTCTTTAGCAGTGGTTTACAATTTGCCGTGTTGCAACCCAAAGGCAGGTCTCCGACTTACAAGTGAAAAACTCTATTTCACGACGCTTTCTCCGAATTCCACCGGTATCATTAGTAAGAAGGTTTCCGCGGCATTTCAGCATTTGGAGATTAGCTTTCAGGTTTGTCGAAATTAGTTTTCGGGAAACTCGAAAGCTAATTTCCAAATTCCACCGGCATTACTGGCGAAGATAAGAAATCTGCGTGGAGTATTGAACCGGGGGGAGAGGAGGTGTTTGGCAAATATAAGGAGATTGTGAGTCACCTTGGTCAAACCGGCCGGAGATGAGTCCTTTTATGCTACGCTACTGTAATTATCTTTTCTCCAAACTAATATCCAAGACATTTTCGAAAAAAATAAAACCTCTTTTTTAGGCTCTAAGCACTTTTAGAGAGCGCTTAATTTAAAAAAAATAGAATTTTTGACGGAAGGATCGCGTCGAAATTGCAGCCATAAGTAATTCGTACGTCACCTCTATTAGACACAAAATAACCTTCTAATTCAACAAATCAATTAGTTTTAATCTTAGCATAAATTGATTTTACTACTTTTTATACATCACACAATTATTCTTGAGAAATGTATGGAATACATACATACATACCAATCACGCCATTCCCTTTCGGGATAGGCATAGTCACAAAGTTTCACTCACACATATTTGTACACCTAACTCTGTTACAATAATTTCCTCCATGCTGACCCATCCTTGCAAACTTCTTTTGTTTCATTTACCCCCATACATTGTGTCATACACTCCCTCCTGTTTTTAAGACTTCTAATATTCCTCCTCCGAAGAATTTCCTTAACCACATTCAATCACAACTTTCTCGGCCTACCTCTGCCTCTCGCACCATTCATTTCACTCTCATATATCTGTTTCGTTATTCGACTCTCATCCATTCTCTCAACATGGCCAAACCAACGGAGCACACTCCTTTCTTACATGTCCATTACTGGAACATCTAACTCACATTCATTTATTGCCCACTCATTCTTAACCATATCAATTATAACAAATATATAATTTTAAATGTTTCCTCAAGGGGAATATTACATACTACTTTATATGTTACTTCCGTTTGAAAGGTTATTTAATTTATTCTACTTAATAAATTGTAAAGAAAGGTTTCTTACCAATAATATGATTCATTACACATTGTGGTAGTTCATTTCTAAGACTGGCTGACTTTAGCCCTCCATCCTCCACTACCTAACGTTAGATATCATATTACTACTACCCGGTCGTGTCACTAGCGTAGTTTACTCATTATTTGATCTATATATACATTCTTGTATTGGGACTTTTCCCTCTGATTTTACTTCGATTATATTCCTCACCATTTTGCCTCAGAGAGTGCTCACCTGAAGATGACGCTTAAGCGTTGAAACCCGGGTCGTGTGTGTTTTTAAGTTGTGGTTTTGTAAATGTAACCATTAAATCCTCTGAAAGAAAAAATATGGAATATTGAAAGTTACCAAAGAACTTGTATTATTTAATCAATCTGGTTCTTCTCGTATGTCCCATAGGGCCCTTTTTCCTTAAAATTTTCTGTGCCCTTTTCATATATCTACACAATACTTCTGGAGGATAGGTCTTGCATAATGAATGTATGATCGTCTCTTACCAACGTTTCGCAACTTTATTTCTGTATCATCAGGGCTTGAGATTAACTATTGATATGAGTTCATGAACGATATAATCATAGTCAGAGCAGGCTGAGTATAATATATGACTATAATAATGGCAGAAGAATTAAAGTGTCAAGCATTAGCATGAGACGATCATATATTCATTTCCCAAGAACATTTCTCTAGAAGAATTGAGCAGATATTAATTATCTCATGCCATATTGTTGTTTAATGCGTATGGCATGAAATAAATAAGATTTAGCCTAGAAAATGAACAATAATTTACAACTTCAAAAGTTTAGCAATTAAAAACTGAGTTTTATCGTCATTGGTATCACTAAATGCCTTAATTTAAAATAAAATTCGTCTATAAAATATTTTTTAGGCTGGAGAAAAATTTAGATTAAGCTAACTCAAAGCAATCGAAAAGTGAAACGTAAATTGATGCCAGATTAACTTCAAATTTGTTGCAACGAACACCTTAACATATTGATCAATACTGTGATACCATAAACTATGTGAGTTCAGGCGTGACTTCGTGGAAATCAATAATGATATAAAGAACTCTTTGCATTTTCCACAGTATATTTTCAATCGTACCACTAGTTTTGACGCAAAGACGTCATCCTCAGGTACAAGGATGACGCCTTTGCGTCGAAGCTATTTGTACGATTGAATATATATATATCGTGGAAAAATATAAGGTCTTCTTTATATCTGTGATACCATAGTTTCTTCTTATTTCTTATTATTATATTCTTATCCTTTAATTATTATAAATAGCTTCTAAAGACTGAAAGAATTAAAAGAAAAATTATGTAACAGTGCGCTCTCTATCACGGATATCGTGAAATCTCGTTCTAAGTTCCATGTGAGTCGGCTTTTAAAGCTGTAGTGAGGCAGAGAGGGGGGGGATGAGCTTTAGAGAGAGTGAGGAAGCAGTGTAAAACTGTAATAAACGCCAGGATAATGGGAGTTGGCAAAGCTTTTGGGGGAGGATTGCCTGCTGGTCCTTGGGATAATCCCAGATTGCTGAAGGGGAAAGGAAAATAAGGGTGGGGAGAGGTCAGGAGAAGGAAAGGAGAAGCAAGAGTGAAAGTTAAGAGGAAAGAAGGAGAAAGGATACGCGGAAACTGTGAGACTGTGAGACCCTGGGCGGTGACGTTGCCAAGGAGAGGGGTTTGGGCCACACTTCCGAAGTTTTATAATTTTGAAATTATTTCTATTAAGCGCATAAAATGAAAATCTTGAATTATTGGTAAAAAAGGGACCTATTTTTTATGTTTAAATTTGAACAACATTTTTAAGGTAGCTCAAGCGAGATAGTTCCCTATTAATAAAATACAAAGAAAAATTGCTAGCTTCGTCAAAAACTGCTATGAGCGAACATATTATGTTTCACAACTTTTAGAGAGATTAAGGTGGGAGCCCCTAGAGACTCAAAGACTACACGATAGACTTAGATTTCTTGAGAAATTCAAAAGTGCTTCAGAGCGACACAGATAATATTATCATGATGCTCCATTGCATCTCTAGTGTGATAAAATAAGAGAGATATATTGCTGAAAAGATAGGCACCAAAACTTGTTCTCTCTGCTCACAATAAGCACTCACAATAAAAACTGAGCACCACAAAATACACTCCAATAATACACGTCACCATTCCACTTCCCAAAACCATGCATCGCTACACGGCTTGTGTCCTAACACCCTCTTCCACACGCCTATCCGGCGGCCGCAGGGAAGTATGTAGATGTGGTTGTATTTAAATCTTCACATTGCTGTTGTTATTGCACTCTTTCTTGTCCAAACGCGCAATCCCGCTCCTGATTTTTTTAAGTTTCTCCTCTCCCCCCCCCCTCCCCGGCTTTTACCCAAAATTGACCCTCCCACCTTCCCTCACCGAGACGAAATCTTGTCTCCGTCACTTCCCCCGGGGGCTAAAGTGCTTGCAAAAGGTTCAAAGGATAGTTCGAGAGAGTAGTATAGGAAAAGGGGGAGGAGATGATAAATGCAATGGCTTCTTTTTTCCTTCTTTTTCTTCCGAGAGAGAGAGGAGAGTGAGCAGGTGGTGGGACATATAGCCAGCGGTTCGGTCCCATTAGATCGAGGGTGGTGACGCTTGATTACGATGCCACGCAAGAACGACTCTTTGACGACCGATCCGTCCCTTTTAACTGCGAACCGCGGTTTGGTACTATGGCGACGATTTGTTCCCTGTCCGTCCCCTCTAGCGGCGAGCTTTCGTGGCGATTCCTAGCAATTTTCTACGTGAGGGAAAGCTTTGAATAGACGAGTAGGGATGGATGAAAAACATTCTCCGCGTTAATCTCCACCGAAAAGTCACGCTTTTTTCAGTGAAAGTAATAAAGTTGTGCTCGGTTTCTTGTCCTGTTCAAACAACCTACAAGTTGAACGGATATAATGCATGATATTCACCCGATTAGTTTCAATTGAAGATTCAAGCTTTTTCTTTCCAAAGCATAAATTTCAGATCCAATTTTACAAAGCCAAGTTCAATTTAACAGCAAGTTATCAAAGCCTTTTCAATAACTTGTTATATAAATATTTTTCATCAAAATAATCTGAAATAGAGCAAAATATTTTCCCAGTCATTTTCAATCAAAAGGTCAACCGTTCTGTCATCGAAGAATCAATGTCAGGTCCAATTTTATAATGTCTTGTTAAATTTCACTGCAATACAGCGAAGCCTACCCGGTAACTTTGTCTATAATGTCGTCTCGTTTAGACAACCTGCAAGTTGACAGAGCTTTATGGAAAATATTCACCCGGTCAATGTAAAAACAAAGTCAACCTTTTCGCTTCCAAAGTATTATTTCAGATCCAATATTATAATTCCTTATTAAATGACACCGCGATATGGCGAAGCCTTTTTGATAACCTAGGGTTATGTATAGTACATCAGATGGTCGGTTAGTTCACATTAGTAGAATTGATGGGAGAAATGAAATGACATACTGTCAGCTTTTCGATCATACTCATTTATATACCCACAGTTGTACTTTGTTTTTGCATTGGTTATTTCTACTGAAAACACATATAAGCTAACGTTTCGATTTATATGCAGTTATCTGGGCTAAAAAACAAAGTGAAAACATTGTGTAAAACAAAAACATTGTGAAAGAAAAAAACAAAGTGAAAAACAACAAGCAGGGTGTCATTCAAGATACTAAATATAGGAAATAACATTTTGACATTTTATCAAAATGATGTTCCATTCTAGATTTCGTGAATACATATATATTTTCTGGTATCTTTGAAGTAATTACACAAGTACAACTTCTCTTTTCATGTCTTTATTTTCCTCAATACGACTTATTTTGGCTATTACGCTCTAATGTGATGAAATGTGTTGAAACTTTTCCAAATGTCAAATTGCGGGGAAATTGTGATTTACAAATGAAACACTGCATTGTTCATCAGTATTTCTCTCGTTTACATTGCCACAATGACTGATTTTGGGAATACAAAAAATAACGTACGTTGTCGTTGGCCGAAACTCCATTATCCGGTTCTGAAGAATATTTTTAATAAGAGAGAATGTAGGAATGAATATCCCATTGATTAAAAATGGCTTCTAGTCTCAACAAGAAAACTCAGTATAACACAGATTTATTGGAGGTCATAACATTTATTTAGAGATTCAACTTGATTCCGGACATTTCTCTTGATTCTACCCTACGACGATCAGTAAAAGTAATTCAGCTAAGATCTGAAATAACTTGTCTTTATGGAAACCTCTTTCCACACCTCCCCTTTTCAGTTTTCTCAAACACTCTCAGATACAATTTTCGTACCATTAAACTCATGCTTTTCAAACTATTCGGCCGGTAAGTCGCCAAGTGATCGTGACCGTGGTATCCTGGGACGTATGCGATTATGCTCGGCGGTATTACCAATATGGCGTTTACGAGGTTGACACGTGAGCACGCCAGATCAGCAATCTACGCTCTGGCATGGCCGTCTTTATAGAAAACCTTTCGTAAACGCGTAAGAAATAATACTGATTATATTATTTTAACCGGAATTGGTTCTTTAGACGAAGTTTCAGAGCTCTAGCGGTCAATTTATACGGTACAACTTATTGAACTAACTGTGGGTTTGTTCAATCACAAAAATGTGTCATAGATTGTACAAGAAAAACCACCAAAACGGGTCGTCTCAAGGAAATTAAAATTGAGGAAAACTCAGAATGGTGTTCGTTCGATGACGGAAATATTCAACATAGTTCAATCTTACAATAATTTTTCAAGCACGTTCAAGGATATCCTTAATGCTAAAGATAGGACTGTATGAGGGTTGATGCGTGAAAGAAAGTGTTGCTATAGAATAGGGAACGTGAGGAAGAACGAACTCTAAAGGGAGGAGTGAAATTTTTTAAAATCTTTGCAAATCTGATGCGTCGTACAATTAGAACGATTGGCAGATTTATTAACTATGTAACTTTCACAGGCCACAGAATATTTTTATACTTCAACATGACCCGGGATTCGAACTGAGCTAAGCATCATCTTCAGGTGATTAAATACGTATCTTACTCCCTTATATAGTACAAGAAGAGGGAAAGAGGGGATTTGTGATTTAATTTTCATTGTAAAACATTTGTGAGAGGGTAAAAATTTGGAACAGACATCGAGAAGCTTCCGGACAAGGACAAAAGAACACCACAAAGCTTATGAAAACAATCACGACGAATAGGGCAACTTTGCCAAACATCTTTTAACCTGTAACCACAGAAGAGATTTTAAAGTGAATGTGCTGCATTTAACAGATCATCGATGTGAGCTGAATGCTTTAGAACAGCTCGAATTTTAGAAAAGATGTGGCGACCCAGAAGTTAATCTTGTAAATGAATGTTTGCTTCCTCGCAATTCCCCTATCCTATCCGCCATTGTATAACCTTTCTGCTTGAGGCTTTTGCAGCGCTGTACTGCGGATGATTGCATATCTTTCGGGTTTCGCTGCGTTGCGCTATCTTGGAGATGACGTTTCGTGACCAATGCCGGCCACATCTTCAGGTCAGGTCCGAATGCCAACTGGTGGAATTGGGCATGTATAAATGCACCGTCCTCAGGGTGGCTTTCCGGTATCGCGTCCAATCAGCGTCGAAGACCCTGATTTTGGCGCGTTTTCCCTCAATACTATTTCCCTCGACTCATCCGGGAGGCAATTGAAATAGAGAAAGCAAAGGAAAATTTCAATAGAAACGACAGTCACAGGCTCCACAATACATGAAAAAGACTATTGATTAGTTAGATTGACTAGGCATTCGGATCTGATCTGAAGATGTGGCCAGCATTGGTCACGAAACGTCATCTCTGAGGTAAAGCAACGCAGCGTAACCCGAAAGAAATGGAATAACCTGCATTTTATAGCTTTCCTCTCTCCCAAATTTGTCCTCTTACACCAATATTCCTCCCTCCCATTTCTCTCTTCTACTGGTATCTAAGGGAATGAGATACTTGCATATTCACCTGAAGATGATACATAGCCATCGAAATTTGGGCCATGTTGAAGTTTGATGGTGAAATACCACAAAGTTATCGAGGATGAAATTTTGTTGTTACGGTAAGCACATTCCAGATAGGGTAGTCGAAATTTTGTAAAGGCATACATGTGCCACCTTTTCGTCCATAATGACTTGGTTACAGTAAATAAACCTCTCTACTCCAAAAAAGAAAACCGTCCACCACGCAACTGCCGCGAGTTTCACGAATCTGCACCGTGTCTTTGGAGCGGAGAAAGGTCCATGGGGGGGGGGGGGGAAGGAATGCCAGGCAATCACTTAACTCGGGAAAGCTCGAGATCATCCCGGAAAAAAATCTGCGACTTTTACCTTTGCGTCAAGGATTTGATTGTCTTCCGGGGTCTTTTGTAACTTTCTCCAAACTCGAGTTCCTACTTTAGTTTCGGCGAGAATAGGGGAGATTAGTACTCGCAAAGTGGGGACCGGGAAGTTTTTTAGGGACGAGGATGAAGTGTTTTTGGCTCGAAGCTGAATTCTGTCGGGGTGGGAATGGGCGAAGAAAAGTGGAGGCGTGGGGTTTTTCTTAATGCAAGAGGGAAAAACAAAGGAATGCGGAGGGAAGACGACAACCACAAAGAAGACTGTAAAATGAGGAAATATGGACCTTCACAATTTAAATAGAAGTCCAGGGTACTCCTCAGCTAAGGCATTCTTGCATCAAAAAAGCATTGTGCCAATACATGGACATTTAAAGTGAAAATAAGCGACAATGCCACAAGATCCTCCGTCCGGAGCACACAGCCGTGAAGCTGTTACAGCTTGACGTAATGAACACAGGAAAACTCTGGTAGTAAAAGTCAAAATGTGACTCTGGATGAAATTAAATGGAACGAATTGAATTAATGTGAAGAGTAACATAGAAGTTTTAACCACTTTGGGAAGAAACTAAAATGCAGGAAGTTAATGAAGACGATGCAGCTTAGTCGAGCAAAATTCATCAATCACCTGATTATAATATCACTTTTAAGAGGTACAAGGTAGATTAATGGACTGAATGTTAATTAATACCGCCCTCAACACAGTAAAAATGTAATAGGCAGACTAGAAAAGCAATGATGTCAAGACGGACTATGATAAGCTGGAAACATAAAACATCGCTTACATTAGATTCACTTCAATCTTCTCCCCCGACTTTCCTCCATTCCCTAATTTCTCCGCATAAGCTGTCCTAACACTCCCTGCCAAACACCTCCGTGGCGGCTCACAGGCTAGTACGTAGGTTTAAACCCTTTCTGTCTCATTTATGTTGAATATTAATGGAAATCCTGCCTGATACCTTTCATTAAGAAACAGAGGAAACCTTATATTGCCCACGGCTGTTGGGTGGTCTCGATGCCGACCTAGAGCCTTGAGGAGCTCACAAACGAAGAAATGGATCTCATTCGGAAAGGAATCGACATTTTCAAGCCACACCAATTGAAAAAGTGTTGACGTAACAGGGTCGAAAAATGGTGAAATACCGATATTAGGGTAATTTAAATAGCTGTAGGAAGAATGAATTAAATTTTGCAAAATTAATGGTGCAATAATATACTTTTATAAGACAAATTATAACTAATTAAATGAAAATATCTATAATAGTCCTTAGGTTGATTAATTTTTTTCACGAGGTACGTTTACAACTCCACGACGGAAGATTTTCTCTGGGTCTGAGAAAATACTACAGTGACTATATGATTCATTATGAGAAATAATTGAGAAAAATTAAAACAACATACCGTTAATTTTTGAAGAGATTTAGGCGTAAAAAAATCTTCATTGTTTTAAATAATGTCTCGCTGGAATATAAACCCATACCATTTCTCAATTAAAATGGCTGGTATTTTTTTTGTAAAAATCCCGGAGAGTAGTCCGGTAAGGGGCTGATATTTTGGTACCTTTGGAAGGGAGAGATATTTTTCTTTATAATGAGATCAAATTCGTTGATTTTTAGGTGAAATGATATTTCACCGAAATTAGTTACTTATATTACTAATATTAGTATTATTATTATATACTTATAGTTATAATTTTCGAGACTAAGGCGTTCAGAGGCCGAAGTTAGTGTAGAATTTGAGTTCATGTTTACCATTTACCTAAATTAGGCTCGGTGTAGTTGAATTTTAGTTTGACGTACTTTGACAGCTAAGGACATTTCACATTTACTACCAGCCATTTTCGACAAGACCAGCTGCCCTCGAAAAAACGAGAGGATCGCCTCTCCGAATCCGAGACGAACCCAGTGTCATTCAACTTCGGTTACTGATAGGAAACCGGTGTTTCGATCGTATCAGATCGTTGCCTTTATATAGGGTTAGATTTAAGACATCCTAAGAGCATGGGTTTGAATTCCGGAAGTGGCTGAGATTTTTCCGCTGAATCCTGACTCCTACCTTGGTACCGTGAGGAAGGTACTTCAAGTGCACCACTCCGTCCATCAGATGAGAAGATAAACTGTGGTCCCCATGATGTCTCTCATTCAGAGAAGACTATTAATGACGCCAGGTTTCTCTCCGCCCTTCCTCCATTCCCCGATTAAGTCTTCCAAGGCTCAATAATGGCGTCCGAGACCTCACTTGTCTGTGCTATTCTTCCCTCTACGTACAATAATGGACCATAATAGTTGCGATAGATTAGTTCTAGGATACTTTGACCCTGATTAGGTAAAATAGGTTTTTGCACGTGTACTAAATATCCTAACATCATTATTAGTCGCTAACCTCGCATGTAATTTCCGGCATGATATACGTCTTGCATGATTTAGTACCTTGTAGAACTTATTATCTGTCGCAGTAATTATATCCAGTAGTCGTATCTTAAGTAGTGTACTGCTTGGCAGCATGTTCGTACATGTAGCATTCTCTTAGTTTATGGTCTGACCGAGCACTGTTGTCCTGACTGCTTTTCGCCTACGCCTGGAACTCCGGGGGAACGTGCGCGGTTATGACTTCAGCTGGGATGAGAGCTTCATGCCTGGTGTGAAATCCCCCCGTGCCACGCACCCTAGTGGTGGCTTGCTCGATATTTCGTAGATGTAGATGTAGTTAACCAAATATCAAGGTGTTAGATTCTGAGACTTCCTCGGATGGGCGAGATAAAAAATAGCTTCACGGAGTAGGGAGGTCGTCGCAGATTCAACTTGAAAGGAGATGTAACATTTCTCCCGTGGGATGAACGCTTCTACGGACGGGGAGAAAGGTGTGGGCGTTACCCGATCGATCATTCTTGAGGCAGTCCCGTCGCCCGTTTGAACGCAGCGGGTCGAGAGGGAAAAGGGGTCCAGAGAGGGGTTAGGAGGAGAAAGAGGGGGAGCGACTCGGGGTGGGATGACATCGGAGGTGGAAGGTAGGTAGAATTAGACGGGGGAGGTAAGATTTAAGAGATAGGAGGCGGTGAATAAGCGGCCGAAGAGAGCATCGAGAGACTCGCTTCGCCAGGGCAATAAAATTTCTCTTGGTGAAAGGGGAGTGTATACTTATTGAAAATGCAAACGGAAATTCAATTTAACGTAAAAGGACCTCGGAAATCAACCTCGCATGAATAGTTGAGGGTAAAGTTGAGTTGAAAGTGTGTAGAGATATCGTAGCAGTGAGCCTCAGACCACTAAAATACTTAAAGGCATACCTACAAAGTATTCAGGCCTACCGCGAATACGCCGGTGAAATTCAATGAAATTGCCATTAGAAAAAATCGGCCTGGACCGGGTATTGAACCACGGACCATTGGCTTTCCGGGCTAATGTGCAGGCTACTGCGCTACCCAGGTTTCCTAATCCTGATGGTAATTTAGAAGATACGTATGAACTAGATCTTAAGCCCCAGCGGTTCATCAATGATGGCAACGCAAGGGAGAATGGACTTCAGGGAATACACAGCATGAGGACTGTATGTATCCCACACCAGCGCTCATGCCGTGCTTGGCTCTGTATAGTGTTCAAGCCTGCCGCAAATACGGCGATGAAATACAATGATATTTCCAAAGGTCCGTGGTTCAATTCCTGGTCCAGGCTTATTTTTCTCATGGAAATTCCATTGTACTTAAAGGTAGTCGATAACCTTCAAATTCACCGATCAAATACGCGTCATCTCTTCTTCCCATACTTCCTCCGTCTTCTTGGTGCCATGCTCAATCCAAATTTTGGAGATATTTAAGCATGGTTACCGTTAAGGCTGAATATATTCAATGTAGGATTTGGTTTTTCTCGCTGCGAACATGGCCAATAATTTCTTTTCGGGTTTCCAACCGGTTCAGGATGGCCACTGCTGCCAACGTTTCGATGGCCTTCTCTGCCATCGTCATTAGGGCTAACGTGGGACCAAGAATCGTGCCAGGTTGTTTATAGGGTCTGGCTCGGAGATTAATTCTCATCTGGTAGGTCAGAATTTGGCGCCTTTCTTCCTCTGGTCTTTCTGATTCGTTGAAGGATTGGATTCTATGCTTTGCTAAGGGTATATCCTTTGAATTTGGTGCCTTTCCTCTGGTCTTTCTGATTCGTTGAAGGATTGAATTCTATGCTTTGCTAAGGGTATATCCTGCGCCCTGTTCATAGTCTTTTCTTCAAGTCTTATCTCGATGGCCTCTTTGGTCATCCGATCCCAATATCCGTTGCCCTGCAGATCATATCATCTCCATCAAAATTGATGACATCATCGCGGTTAATGCTGAGGTCGGCGACCCCGATTTCTCAGGATATCCTAGCCTGATGAAGCGCTTGTGTTTCGATGTCCTGGTTTCATTTGTTCGTTCGTTCAATGTCCACTTCTCCACATTCATAGGGGATGCGGTGGACCCTGGAGGTCTTTAGTCCCAGCTTGATTTAATTCTGACGAGATGACTCCGTAATTTTCCCGGTGGCTTGTGTATCGTCTCGATATTGTTCTTTATGAAAATACGCGACAATTTTTCATCAACTGCTAAGACGTAAGGAAGAACTGCCTTGAACTTGAATATATTCGTATCAAAATGGAGTCATATTATGAAGGAAAAAATCAATGCGTGATGAAAATATGCTTTTTACCTTATCAACATTGGCAGAAGAAAAAATATTCCGATTTAAAGGGTTCCAACAAATGAATGTGTCTAATGCGATGACCCATATCTCCAGATGGCAACAGGTTTGAGCTAACGTAAAAATTAAAAGGAACGTAAAATAGATTCCCTCGCTTCCGAACACACCAGGAAGAGAGTCTGTTCATATATGAATAAAGTGACCAAAAGAGTAAAATTTTGATTCAATGATTCCATTGTACGACAAAAAAGATGTTTTGCGTGGTGTTTTAAAATCCAAAAGAAGAAAAAATTCCTAAGTATGGAAATAAGACAAATAGAGAACTCACGCTAAAAACGCTGAGATTTGGATGGCACTATTGCCTCAGTGGGTGAAGCTTTATCTTACTGAAAACTAAAAATCTCAATGGTATCAAAATTCCTCTATCATGAGGAAAGAGTAATTTGCAACATTCTCTCTTCAAAATAAGTAACTTATACCTGCCTATTTATTAGTGATATCTTTCTGGTTCTGGACAGAGTTCCTTTTGGGCCCATAGGTACTTTACTAGTAGACGTATAGGTCAATTTGTTGCCTATTTAAGTACTCGATTATTGCAAATGGATGAGAGAAGAAATCTTGATAATTTTCCACCGAGTAGTATGTAGTGCGGTAGGTTTTTATTGTTTTACATAATTGTTGTTTTACACATTAATGTTGTGAAGCCAGTAGGACCCATTATCTCACCAAGTATAAATGAATTTATAACGATGTGAAATCGAAATCGGTTGCGCTAGGTTAACCACAGTGGACTACGGCAAATGATTATTCTTTCGTTATAAACATCGCAAGTTTCACCAAATCACTCCCAAGGCAACGAAATTATTTTACACTGGAATCAGACAGGCCTTAAAATGGCCTGACTGTAAATGAAAGGCAAGTTACGGAAAAAAGAACTCACCACCAAGCTCAATGCGATTGAATTACATATCACGCAAAGAGAAAATGCTAATGAGGAGCTAACTTTATGTTCCTTTAACGATCCCAACGCATGTAGTCTTCTTAGAGTCCAACAGGAGTGATAGAAACTCCACCACAAAAATCAGATTCAAATACACCATGATGCAGCAAATATTGAACATGGATTGCAAATATTGATATATAATTTCCTGATAAGTGACTTAAATGCTAATTTCCAACGCAATATTAGCATAGAATCTGTATAATCTCAGAATGCAATGGTTATTACGTTTACGGTGCCTCATATTTTTGTCCTTAGGACGTCAGGAGAGGAATGAGACCATTGCTAAGATTCTGACAAGGATATAGTGCTAAATACTACAATAACCACCATAGGTATCCACTTGGGGTATAGACTATAAAAATGGTGGTAACTTTTCAATAAATTTATTGCACAAGGGTGGGCGAAGTACGATAATTTAAGAGATGACTTTACTGACGATCAAATGGTAATATTTAGCATCGATTTCTGGAATTCCAATTAAATGTTCTCTGGAGACCTCAGTCTACCACCGTGAGTCCCTGAGCGAAATTTCACGTCATCAGGACATCAAAAAGATTCGACAAATAAGGAGTGAAAAAACGACACATGGTACATAACCCACGAGATTACCGTAAGTAGTATATTTATTGCATAATTGTTTGTTAAAATTGAGACCAATCACACAATTTTTTAAGCACGATGATCACTTAAAACTAATTTCTTTTTTTTCTATATGATCATGACAACAATGATATATGAACCACAGCCCTGGAGAGAAGGATATGTCATTCTTTCAGCAATGGGATGAAAATTTTCAAAGCTTAATGACTTTCCGTCATTATGATACGATAAACCTCGTGATTTATTTTCGCCCACTTGTTACGCCCGACAGGGCATGCTTAGCACTATTAATCATTAAGATCACGGAAGAAGGTTTCATTTCCTATATGCAAATGATAAATCAGCAAATTTTAACTACAATCAATCCATTACTCAAATTTTCTCATAGGCGAAGAACTTTTCCTATTGAAATGACTATAACCAACTATAACAAAATCTTCACCAGCTTTACAATGATCATCCTGAACAAGGACAAAATTCTCTTTTCCGAGCTATATCTTCCTTAGAGTAATGCAGAAAAATGCGACATAGCTCAATAAAGGTAAGTACGATAAATCGGAATGGAAGAATATTCAGAAAAATCACTGGAGTTTCGCGTAATCGCGTAGATTTAAATGGAAGTTTGATCTAATTTCAAAGTAGAGCAAATTTTCAAGGTTAAAAGAAGGGAGTAAGTTTAAACTTCTGATTAACAACATACAGCTTAAAGCTGAGGTATTTCTTTTTCCTGCCATTCCGTAGTTCTGACGAAATAAAAAATAAACAAGAGTTTATTTATCCCTAAACATCGATTACATCTACATGGGCAGTAAACCTCACAATTAGGTCGTGAGCATAAAACCTATTTCAATCACATCAAATAATTTATTCGTTGACATGGACTAGGTTTCGACGCGCTATTCCAGCGGTAGGAAACTCAATCAAAACCTTTGTCGTCCTGAAAGAAAACTTTCAAGGGTACTGCACGAAGCCCTTTTTGTACTTATTCAATTATCGATGTTGGGTTTTGACTCGGAGCGTTCCATCAACTTTTTCATTTTTATTTCTGAGAAATTTTTTAAGAAGCGCCGAGTTTACGGGTGAAAATTAAATATTAATCTGTGGGAGACAGTTTGATGAATTTTTTATTGACAAAAACGGTTCTCTGTCATGAAAAGTTTTCCAGCTCCATGTTACGTCCATCAAGAACTAAGTCTCCTCCGTTGACGGAAGCGGCTTTCGGCAATTTTGACTTCCAATTTCCTCAGGTAGCAATTGCTCTTTGACCTCCAAAACTACCGCTGTCCTTTCCTCGGCAAGACTGCAGAGGCCTCTCAGCTACGGAGTGCTTTTAAGCGAAGTGCCCTCGAGTCTCCTTGGCCTGTCAACATCTGTTAACGTGTTTTCCTCCGTCTTCATCCAATATTTATCAATTTTGGCCAAAATTGGCTCAAACTAATGCTTCGGACATGGTAGAATAAGCCACCTACATTCATGAAACAATATAGGAATGATGAACTCCATCTTTTGATGAACTTGCGAACGAGCTTCGAGTTAGTAGCTCTTTGCGTTTTAATAAGTGTCTATGATTTAACAGTTGAACGAAGAAATACGGATACTTTAACTCTCAGATTAGTGGATTGTCTTGGATTTTTGATCCATTCTATACTGCGATGATATCGTCATTGGTTGTTCAATTCTAAGTTTCGTTACTACAGCCCTCCACCCTTCGCTATCTAATTCTAAGTCCCTTCCTGATATCTCATTCTGTGTACTTTCCTCCTTATTTTGATCTATGAACGTAATCCTGGGTCTTCCTCTGGGGACTTTTCCCTCTATTTAGCATTCAATTACGTTCATCACAAACCCATTGTGTCTCAGTATGTGTCCAAAGAATCTGATTCTTCATTTCTGTATGGAGTTCCACATGGCCCCTTCCTCTTCTACTCTTCTGTACACTTCATCATTTCATATTTTGTCCGTCCACTTTATCTTCAGCAATCTCCTCCAGCACCAGGTTTCGAAGGCTTCTAGACTTTTGTGATCAGCTTTTCCAATGGTCCATGCATCCGATCCATAGAGTTCCACGCTCCACACGAATGTTTTCACAGACTGTTTACTTGTTTTTATTCTATCTTCTTCGAGCACAGCAGTTGTATTTTTCCAATGAACACCTTGGCTGGGGCTATTCTCCGCTTGATGTCCGTTATACTTCTTCCGTCCCACGTGATGATACTTGCGAGACAGGTGAAGGAATTCACTTGCTCTAATTTCTCTCAATTTCTCTCAAAGTGACAACTGAACTCAGCTCTTCTCTACCCTATACTAGTATTTTAGTCTTCGTCTTATTTATTTTAATGTTGTATTAGATATTGCGTGCACCTGCGTCCATATATAAAATTTTAAATGTCGTGGTAATCCACTAAAGTGAAAGCCCTACCAGCCGGGTGATTTTCAGTGGTTAAATTGCAAATTTTCAAAAGTGAAACGATTGGTTAATAGATTTAGATTCCTAAGTAAAAATTTTATTGAAAATGGAATCAGGAAATCTAAAGAAACCGTCCCTGGATAACGGTGAATAGGCATGGATAGAACTGTTTGGTAAATTTTGGATAGGTGGAGAGGTACCTGGCGTGGGAATTAGCTTACTTTATACGAGAGATGTTAAGATGTCCTAAGTTTTACGTCTATCAAACACTCAAAGAGCTATACTATGTCGCCTAACTCCACGGAAACATCGCTACTTACTACTAACCACTATTGAAACAGCCGAGTTTCCAACTTTGGATCCGTAGAGCTCACCGAGTACGCCGGTGCCAATAATACCTCATTAGGGTCTACCAATTTTTTCTTTCGAGGAACTATGTAAAAACAAGGGCAGACCCATTTTTCAACTTCCCATGGAAAACCTCAGCGATATACTCTCACCATTAAGATTTTACTAAAGATCATACATGCAGTAAAGTTTTTCCGGAAACTCTTCCGCAAAGTTCCATTTTCGTGGACGACAGTTTCGGTAGCATTACAGCCACCTTCTTTAGCTCTGAAGAAAAGCTGCAGGTGGTCACGCCCACCTTAGAAAGTGACTTTTTTCCGCTAATCCAGTCGGGTACTCTCTTATTGGTTGTTCTTTCTTTCTTCGCAAAAATCCTCTATCGAGTTTTGGTGATGATGTAACTATATTTTCTGTTTGTTTTCTGTTGTTATCACGATTTTGGTCTCACGATTCATTATTTGTGAGAAAACGAGAAGATAGATACATACTTTCCAATACTTGAAAGGGGATTTTTACGAAGATTGAAAGAGGAAGCAGTGAGAACTTTTTCTAGGTCTTTCTCTGGGGACTTTCCCCTCTATTTTACGTTCAATGATGTCCTTCATAAACCCATCCTTCCTCAGAGTGTACCCAATCCATCTGGTTCTTCTTTTCTGCATGGTGTTCCACATGGTACTTTCCTCTTCTAATCATCTTCATGTAACAAAGATGATTTTCGTTATAATGATAAACATCATTAAATATGTAACTTTCTTTCTGTTCGTGCTTTCTGTCGTTTCACGATTTTTATATCACAATTCACTATTTGTGAGCAAAAGAGAAGATTGATACAACATTTCCCATACTTTAAAGAGAGTTTTTACGAAGATTGAAATAACAACCAGAGAGAGCGCACTCGAATGAATTGGCGGTAAAAAAAACGTCCCTTCATAAGGTGGACACGAGTACCTGCATCCTCACTTCAAACCTGAAGAAGGTAGCTGTGATGCCACAGAAACTGCACTCGTAAACCAAACTTTGTGACTTCCACAGCTTTATTATTATGAGTACAACCGATTTTGGCAGTTTCGCCATCAACAGGTACATCAGGTTTACCAGATGATGACGTAACTGCCGAAACCGGTTATACTCATAATAATAAATCTGTGGAAGACATAAAGTTTGGTTTATTACAATGTCGTCCTTTCACCAAGTAAAACCTTCAAATTTTGAATCTACCGAAACTGTTGTTCAATAAATTGGAATTACGCGGAAGAGATCCAGAAAAATCTCCACTGCCGTTTCAAAGACCCCGTGGAAGCCTTCGAATTCTAGTTTATACTGCTCACTGCCCTATCTCTCTCTCGCTCTCTCTCCTGGATCGGTCACCTCCATCTTGCCCAGAGCGTTTACCCCCGTGCATCGTCCATCATATCCACCGACCATCCTCCCCCATCACTGATATATGTACTCCCCCGTCCACCGTCCACTCTCTCTCTCTCATCCCTTCCCCTCCCAACCCCCATCTCCCCAGAGCTACGTCACGCCAACCCCTCTTTACTGCACGGGACGGACGTGGAGCCTCTCTTTCCCCATGTGCGCCCCATTCCCTCTCCCCTTGAGCCTCATTCCGTCCCCTCCCCAAGCATTCGACGGGGCCGGAGGAGCCGAAGGAGCGACGGCGAGGTTCGAACATCAGTTTCATAAGGTTCCCGCTTGCGAGCACATCGTGGGGGGAATACTACTTGTCAGACAGTCCAGCAGTGACTAGAGGGGCAGAATCCAGCAGCACAGGCGCGAAGTTTACCGGGTACTTTGCCTCCTGCCGGCAGTTTTTCATTGTCTCTGTCATCACCTACTATATTGGATTTTACACGAGGCGTGTGGTAGAGGAATCCTTTTTAAGATTTTACGGGGCGTGGTCGCAAGATCACTGGGGTCGAAATGGGTAGCGTAATCCTGTAGCCCTTACTAGGAACGTAATATTTTTCCGTCACTGAAAGCAGTTGGTAATCGAAAGACTGGTTTTCTGCCACTTTTTTCTCCACTCTCTCCCCTGTTGACTCTCTGTTCCTTTAAAATTGCGAGTTTTATCTTCCGCCATGAATTGTTTTGAGGCTGGCTAAGGGGCGGTGACTAAGTTAAAACATCAGTCACTTGTAAGCAGTTCGTGGGGGACACTGGTCATCAGACCATCTCGTTTTCTGGATAGACCGTTTCCCGTGACTCACAAGCTAAGTTTGACGGTAAATTTGCCTCCCTCCGGTGGCTACTTTTGTCTTGAAGGATTTTTCTCAAGGAGCGTGGTCAGGAGACCATTAGAATGGAAGTATTTAGAGTCAGCTGTGCCCTTCATTAGTATCGTAATTGTATTCCTCAGGTCATCAACAGTTATTAATCCGAAGACTGTTATCTTGAAGGTTGCCGCGACCTGTCTGTAATAGCTCCATGATCTTCCGGGACACCAGTCGCGGGTTTGCTTTCCTGGACTACTCTGACGATTCTTCTCCTGTCCTTGAGGCGTCTTCAGGTCAACGTTTGTTGCGCTGCATTTCGGCCGGACTTTTCAGGGCGTTTGGTTGGGTCTTTTTGGCTGCCAGTTTGGGCATCTTTTTGACCAACTCAGCGTCCAACCAAAACTCACTTTCCCGTGGAGGCCAGGGTGAAGCCATCATCTCGGTTAAAGTTCATGTTTGTTCACGGAGTTCCAGATGAATATGGGACAGATCCGAAGACTGGTTTGCTGCCACCCCCAATCCTCTCTCTTCTTTACCAATCGCATTTTTCCAGGAAAATTCGTAATTTTACCACGCCTCATGAGTTGCTTTATGTACATGGTCTTCCTAAAAAATTTTTATAATTCGTAGTGGCTTTCAAATCTCCTAGAGTGTTCAACAACTTCGTTCATTTTTACTTCGAAGCGTTTTCATCACGTATCTATCCTCCTTAGCCCTTCGTAGTACTTCATCGCTCAGTCTATCCGTTGTTTTATATTCTTCATATTTCAATAAACATTTTCTGAGGTTAATCGAACATATAAGCCTACCAAACTTAATTAGCGCCACTTACCGTAAATAATGGCTTGCATGGTACAGGTAGGTAGCATTGTAGTGGTTGGTTTCATGGGGCTGGGATTTGAGACAAATCCGGCATCAGTATTGGTATGATCTAAGAAAGGCTCCCTGGGATCCAGCGATTATCATTCCGACTAAATAACCAGACACTGATCGAGGAAAAGAGTTGAATCACCTTAGAACAGAAAATTTTGAGCTTCAACCACATTGCTCAAACTCAATGCACCATAATCAGTTACGTGCTCACTAATTACCATCGACAGCAAGAAACTGCTCAATGCATTTTGTCCTTTAATGGCCCAGTCATTTACATCGCGGAATTTACGGAAAGTTGATATGTTTTTGCAAGACATAACTATTTTATGACTTGAAATGAGTCTCTCCCGCGAAAAGTCGCTAAAAATATGAAGGGCTATGCAGATGCTATCCGTCCTTCACCCTCACCTCGAAGCACCAACTGATCTGGGAACTTGGCAGTTAAACATGCAATTATCAGGATTCGAGATCTGACCCATGGACCGAAGTCAACAATTAAGTTACCTTAAAATTCCTCCTGTACTTTTTTTCATAAATATAGTTTTCAACAAATTATAGGAGCAAGTGCATGTGTAATTTCTTAATTAGTACTCTCAAGGCAAATTTCTCAGGAAACTACTAGTAAGTTCGGCAATAAATCACGATATGTCACTCAACCCTTAGTTGACTCCCGCTCTCCAATCAACCCAGTCCCCAGCCAAATAATTCACGTCCATGCAAGTTTTATGTGATAACCCGTTAGAGCCAGCTATGAGTATTTGCCCCGTCGGTCCTCCTCGTGGGGCTTCACCTTTTATTTTTTCTGAATTTCGTGCCATTAAAGTTATTTGCGCCTCTAACTGTGACATGATGCCTGCGACTGATGGCGCTCCATTTAATTTTCTCCTTTTTTATTCCTCCGTAAATTTCCGCGTTTACGATCCTATCAGTGCAAATGGCCTTCAGCATCACCAAGAGGGGTGGACCCAGCGTTTAGCACCAAGCTTCGAAAGCCACCATTCCGTTCTGATCCGAAGATCTATATCCCTGAGCCATGTGGCACACACTTCAGGAAAATGTTTCCAAGTACTACATAGTCGTCGGTGCTGAAGTCAAAATTGTGGGTCAAAATATTCGTTTTTCGTCACCTATTATGTAAGCGCGGATATGATAGTTGTAGGGATGAAGAGTGATGGATCTGTGCGTCTGTAAGAGAGATCATTTTGTACAGAGAATATCATGTGCGTCTATATCAAGAATATCATTATGATGCCTCACTACATTTCTAGGTCAGACAGATGCGATAAAATAAGAAAGATACCTTGCCAAAAAGATAGGTAAAATAATTTGTTCTTTCTACGCGTAATAAGTGACTACAATAACAACGGACCTCCATTTAAAACACACTTGTAATACACCTCACCATTTCACCTCACAAAACCTCTTTGTTTACACCTTTAGACGGCTGGTATCCTAATACCCCATGCCACACTCCTATGCGGCGACTCGCAGGGTAGCAAGTAGATGAAGATGTAAAATATGTGTAAGCAAAAATTGATGGGGTTTACGGAAGGGGAGGAGGTTTATAGGGAAGGTTCCGTTATCCGGTTGAAACACTAGACTTCTTTCCCGAAGTAGATAAAATTCAACGTATATCGACGGCTAAGAAGATTTCGCATTTTCTACCAGTCCAGTCACTATCACACGGGGATAGGGGAGGCAATAGCATTCGAATGAATCAGAATATATTCCCCTCAGAATATGAGACGAACAACACAAAACAAAATCAATACGTCACGAACATTAGTCTACATAATACCCCGCGAGCCGCCGCATGGGCGTGTGGCAGGGGGTTTTAGGTCACCAGCCGTGTAAAGGAGCGAGTTTTTTGGAGATGAAATGGTGACATGAATAGTAGGAGTGTATTTAGTGAGCTTAATTTTTATTGTGATCGATTATTGCTCACGGAAAGAACGAGTTCTTGTACCTATCTGGTCGGCAGTGTATCGTTCTTATTTTAACGCGTCTATCAGATCTAGAGATGTAGTGAGGAGCCATGATAATATTCTCTATGTCGCTTTGAAAAATATCAGTTCTTAATTTCTCAAGCAACCTAAGCCTAGAGTGAAACCTCCGAGTCTCTAAGGGCTCCCACCTTAATCCCTCTAAAAGGCACTATACGTGCGCTCGTAGCAGTTTCTAACGAAGTGCGCTGCTTTTCTTTATATTTTATTAATTTTTTTGGTAAAATCTATTTGACCAGGGTCCCAAATGCTCGTGGCGTACTCGAGGTGTGGCCTAACCTGAGCAAAATAGCATCTATCTTTGACTTTTTCATCCGAGGACCTTCCTATTATACGTTTAACAAAACCTAGTTTCTTTAATGCTGCGCCACATATGTTTTGTACGTGTAATCCATACGATATATAAGATGTTAAGGTAATTCCAAGATATTTTACCGCATCTGAAGATTATATGTTTATTCCACCCACAGTAAAGGTATGGCAATTTTGTTATGACTTTCGCTGGACGTGGACTGTGGTGCCTTCGCTGGTATTTAATTCTAACCCCCACTCCTGGCACCACGAATGAACGTTGCTAAGGACCGATTACACAGTCCGTTAAAGTCTGCGTCTTCGTTCTTTCACGGTAGATAACTGTATCGTCTGCAAATAATCTTAATTTACTGCCTACTCTAGAACTTAGGTCATTAATATAGTTAATGAATACAAGAGGGCCGATCACACTTCCCTGAGGAACACTGACTGACTTAAACCAATATATAAATAAAATACAAAGGAAAGCTGCGCGATCTTAAAAAACTGCTATGGACGAGCACATATTATATCTCAGCTTTTAAAGGAACTAAGTTCGGAGCCACTAGAGACTCGGAGGCTGCACGCTAGGTTTAGTTTGCTTGGGGAATACAGAACTGGTGTATTTAAGAGCGACACAGAGAGTATTATTTTGACGCCACACGACATCATGAGGTCTGACAGACGAGATAAAATAAGAAAGATACTTTTTCGAACAGATATATACAAATTTTCGTTCTTTCCACGTAGAATAAGTGACTATAATAAAACCGGAGCTCCACTTAAAACGCTCCAATAATAAACTTCACCCTTTCACCTCCCAAAATCTCATCCTTTGCATCCCTACACGTCTAGTATCCCAACATCCTCTGCTCCACGCCCATGCAACGGCTTGTAGGGTAGTATATAGATATAGATATTTAGACCACGGTGTTCTAGTTGGAACTCGTGTTTATACTTTCAGTGGAGATCAAATAGTGATTTTGCAGCAGGCCGGGCCCATAATGGCACTCAGATAACTACACCTAGCTGTGATTTCAATACGGCAGACGAGTAAAGTTTACCAATAAACTTTCAAAATTCGTGGAACAACCCTAAACGGACAAATTGGTGTCTGGTGGCACAGGTTTTGGGTTCCCATACGGATCGTCCCGGCTCAAATCTCAGCACTGACGCAGGTATTCCGTCGGAATCCCGACTCAATTGTGGAGATGGATGGATGAATGTGGAATGGAAAGTCCTTCAAGGGTAGTGCCAGTCCTTTGATCCCTGTTGTTGACTCACTAACTACAAGTTTAGGGCTCAAATAAGTATATCCAAAGTCAATTCCATCACATACAACTTACTGTCTACGAATGATACCCACTACCTCTGTGTGCACGTGACATCGTTCTACCTTGCCATTGTTGGCGACTGATGGCCGACTTAATCGCGCAAATGACCTTCATCCGCGGAGCCTTACTTTTATATTACACGTAGTACCAACCGATGGGATCATTGAGGTGGATGGAGAGGGCGCTTGCTGTGGTGGCCAATTCTAAAAGCTGTAACATGGGCGTGGTCTCTGCACCATCTTTGCTAACTCCGATTTTCCATTAGCGATCAAGGGCTGCCGCGCTCATTTTGCAATTTTGCGATGCATTGCATCGATAACTAATTACAATTCAGCATTCATTTACATTTTTAATATATATTTTCCTATCACATATTGTTCATTTATTTAGTTTAACCCTTTTAGTGTTACCATATTTCAGCAGTACTAACGAGAAATTCCGAGAGGAGTTTCGTTAAATATGCAGCATATTTGAAAAAAACTGAATTTGTTTATGGAAACATCAACCAGTTATTTTTTAATTCCATTCGAATTAGAGTATTTGTTCATGGCATTGTTTAATTGATTTACATTATTTATAAACACAATTACTACAGTAATGTAATTTGATATAAAGTAGTCTTTGTATCAGCCGATATATCGGTCCGCAGCACCATTTGCCTGAGAGGCAAAAGCCGATATATCGGCTCGTGGCACTAAAAAGGTAAATGAGGATGCGCATTCGCGGTGAAAAACTAAGGTAAATTCGAGTAGAGTTCATAGTACTAAGTAGGAATGAGTCGATTCCACATTTTTTCGATTCTGATTTCGATTCCGATTCTTTCAAATCGATTCCCGATTCTCGATTCCGATTCCATCGATTCATATTCCTTATAACAGGTGGGATGTTGATATATCAGCAGCGTACAACTATTATTTTAACTCAAGTATTGGCTGAAATAAAATAACAAAGACAATTAAGTCGCTTAAAACGTATATTTACTAACAAATAGCAAATCTATCCTCCGCTTATTGAGGTAGATAAAAAGTACAGATTGATAGCTTACACCCAAAATTACTGAGACAAATATGATGTGATAAATGACATTTAATTTGAATATTTTTCTCTCTGGAATCGATGGAATCGGTATCGACTTTGGGCCATCGATTCTCGATACCGATTCTAATGCTAAGAATCGGTGGAATCGAGAATGGACTTTTCGATTTGACTCATCCTTAGTACTAAGCAACCAATGCATGTTTCAAGGGTGGCTTGCATTAAATTTTGAGCAGATGGTGGATATTCTTGCTTTACATCCGCAAAATCGTCAATTCCGTCGTGCTATCCAAAGGGAAGTAATGAAAGAGCATGGATAACCAGTATGATTGTTGTTTTGGCTGAGAGGCCATAGTTTGATGACATAATGCCCTCTCCAGCTTATTCTATAGATGGGATGATTGGCGAGAGAATGAAAGAACTGGGAGGTTTTGACGGCTTCAATAGGAGAGAGGAAGGGAAGAGATAATATTGGAAAATAACATTTCCGTTTTGACAAGATGCATAAATTAATCGTCTGCAGTATCGACGCTACTGCGTCATTTTCAAGACAATAAACATTTGAAATTGCTATTGCTCGGAGAGTGAACGCCGAAAGAATTTTTCGTTTGCTCGATGAGGTTTTGTTGCTTGGGTGACGTGATGGATCTATTTGCATACACCATGCGAGTCCGGAGCTAGAGTAGTCATTATCCCTTTGAGTTTACGTTGTACATCAATTTTTGGTTCTGTAATCAAATCGTGGAATGATCATGAGAATTTACTTTCGCGCCAAAGATTGTGACGAAGAATATTCAGCATAATTGACTATTGTGCTAGAATTAGTGATGAGTCGTTCATGATCGATTCGTTCAAAATGATTGAATCACCAAGTGAGTCAAATGACTCATGATTCATTTCGGGAAAATGATTCGATCATTAAATTATTTTGTATTTCCGTCTGCCGTGTGATTGAGTGTGATATTAAGTGGGAAAACATATTCGCATGTACGTTATCGGTTATGTCTAGTCATGAAATTTCAGAGAGATATCTTCATGGGCATAAATCCATTAATATTTGGTCAGTGAGTTTATGTTTGTGTAGCATAGTTAGAGACAAGGCGCTCATTTAAAAAAAAATGAAATTAACCCTTGTTACAATACCAGAGCATCATTATAGTTGGTAAACTTGATAAGAATTTTGATTACCTGCTCAGTTGAAGGCTCCTAATTGAATGTTATTCAATACTGCAGATCAGAAAACATTCATGCACATTAATTTGTGTAGTCTGAGCTAGTGATTTAATTTTCATGTACATAGTTTGACGTTATTCTTCTTGAATTCAGAGTCTGTGACAGTTTTGCCTCTCTAAATATTCTCGTGATTATAGTACTTGGAAATCTCCAATTTAATGCGGATCCAAAATTTGTGGAATATGAAATCAATCAGCCTTCCTAAATTTTTAAGCACGATAGTAATTATTCGAAATCAATTATTCAAATAGATTTATGGCATCAATTTGCATCATTCGAGTGTTTGAGTCTCTTCAATCTCGATTCATTCGAGTCTTTCGATTCACGTGAGTCTCGTGATTCATCTAATCAATCTGACTTACGAGTCATAATGAATCAAATGATTGAATCAGTTGATTGAATCTTTTTAGTGACTCGAGTCATAATGATTGAATCACTAAAATGATCGACTTCGCCCATCTCTGGCTAGAATGCAATTTCTAAAGAAGGCCAGTCTGGTTGGGTTAGCTCATCGTCTCATTGTTTGCGTCCTTTCACGGGACAGTGGTTTTCAAAAGGGTATTAAAGCTTATTTGAATACCACTCCAAGCCCCTATTCCGCCGGTTTGAATGAAAACGTTGCCACAATGAGAAATATTGGATAAAATGCATGCTCTCAAATCCCTGAGAGATTAAATGCCATAGCTGCCCTCGTTTACATTCCCATTTGTTCTGCTAAGGAGAGGTCATATGTATTTAGAAGTTTTTCCAAAACATGTTTTGCATACTGGATACGCACCAGGCAATTGCTGCTGATAATTCTTCTGCAGAGCTGCTGGTTGATAGTTTCTCTGTGAAAAAAAAAGCAAATAGAAGAACTGCACTTCATTCATTATATGAAAAAAAGATTAATGAACTTTTTAGGAAAATACATTTTTTAATGGTCGATAAACTGAGCAAAAGTAATAAAGATGATGTTTTCTATTTTCTCAAGGAAAACGGTACATTTAGGTCATTTTTCTAGAGAACGTGATTAAAAAATTATTTCTATTTCTGTGAAAAAGTACGACCATTCTAAATACAAACGTCAAGTATCATTAAATTAACATTTCCGTCAAGTTAAGTAACGAGAAAACCATTTTGAATGAAATTTTACTGATAGAGCAGACATTTTGAACCAACTTGAGTACCTTCTCCACAGCACAATTAGTCTAGAAAGTTTTGGCAAAAACATTACCTTCAAAACTTAGCCATCTTGGATGGTGTATCAAATATATAACTCATGAGCCCGTTGGCTCTTTGCCACTCAGTTTTATTCCAAGTTCACTTGGTCAGCTCCTCTTCTTGCGCAGACTGATACCTGCAGATATTAATGATAAGGCGTTTGCCTCGCAACCACACTCCTAAGTTCTCTCGCACATCCATTATTTGTCCACTCAATCATACGACTTAGCAAAGGCTTCGAAGCAAGCAGAAAATCGTGGCCGTATTTATGAAGTGTCTACTGATCATGTGTCGTTATATCCTAAGATTTGTTGACTGCATCCCTCCACCATTCCCTATCTAATGCTAGTTCCCTCACCTCCTAGTATCTCTTCGTATGTATTTTCCCCTTTTTTTGGTCCATGAACTTATTCCTGGGTCTTCCTCTGGGGACTTTTCCTTCAAAAGTGTTTCTATCACCGAATGAAAAAATAATTCGGAGTACAATGCAAAAGCTGTCAATGTTCCACGACGAAATTTCCCTTTCATGGTTCAAAACTCATATATTTGAACTTGTATGAGGTAAGAAATCCGGGTTATGCTATAATATGTGTAAGTATATTTGCAAGACAAAGATTCAAAGTGGTAGAAACGAATTTGGTGGTTTTCCATGCTGGTTTGGCAAATGAGGTTGGCTCGACCCCCGCTGATTTTTAAACTTAATGGTTGAAGCCGTAACTTTGTGGAATGTTACTACAGACATGACGAAAAAGAAAAATCTCTTAGAATATTCCACACTTTTATTCCTTTTTTATATAACAATATAATTGTTGTAAATTACCACCGTTGAGAGCTTTAAAACAAGACACATCTTGCTTCCAGAAATATTCATTACCAAGAAAAGTTTTTTCGTAACATTTGTAATCAACTTTATATAGCAGACTGGAAAGAACTAAAGTTTTTAAGCCACATTTAAAGATACTCTTTCTACACAAAGTAGAAATTTCTTCACCATTGAGCCCCAATTTTCTTCATAATGAAATGTCAAAGACAGCGTTCCGTCACGAAACGGCAAAAAAGCAAAACTGTTCTCGTTCTAATCGTGATTAAATAATCTCAAGTGAATATTAAATAAAAATAATAAAAAACTTGGTTAAATGCAAAATAAAACAAGCTAAAGAATACTGTAATTTGCATTCATCTTGCAGCTATGATTCACTTTAAATCAGTGTCCAGACTTATGTCTGCATAATTTTTTGCGGCGATGGGAGTCAAAATCTGCCACATAGAACGTGACCAAGTCCCGGTCTATCCCTTCCTCATGACGTCATGCTCCATCTACTATATTCAAGGTCTATGTTTCTACCAGTTCCGCGTTTGCCACGTCAACCTTCAAAGACAAGAGTATATGGAGTAATATCTGTGGAAGATGTCCAATTATAAATACTGTACCTTGCCTTTCTGTTAAGACACTTCACAAAATTCCAATAACATATTCGTACGCTCTTCCCTAATGATGAAGAAGGAATAAATACATTTTTCAAGGCGATGAAGAGGCAGCACGGCCTATCGACGAAAACGAAAGGATTTGTTAGCAAAGATCAAAATTTAACCTTAAATTTCAAACTTTCACCTTTATGATGCAATGGTTTTAAATGTTAATTCTTTATTTGTTTTTCGAAGCTTACAAAAATATGATGCCGTGCTCTTAACGAAGAATGCTCTTACCGATCGCGTGTATAGTGAAGATGCTTTCAGAAACAGCAGTAATTAGGCTCAAGCAAGGAAAATATGTACCACGAACGTAATGGTGACATGAATGAGTTTAAAAAATGTTAATTATCGCAATTAGTCTAAATTATAAAAATATGTTAATAGTATTTGATTGTGTAACTCTCATTGAAAAATTTTTGTGGGTGCGGGTGCCATAAAACTGACTTTGAGGCGAAATACGAGAACGAGTTCTTCAAAAATAAGCATAGCTTCATTTTTTGCGATTTTTTAATAGCTTAATGCTGGCACACTCCTTTTGGTAACATAAAAAAATGATAATTTTTCCCAGTCGAAAATATCGAAATGAGCTCATTGGGATTTGATTGAGTGACACCCATTTTAAAAATAATGAAAACAATCCCAGAAGTCCTAGTGCCAAAAAAATGACGCTGAAATATTATAAAAGGAGGTTGTTTAAAATGCTTCTCTGCCATTTCATTAAAAAGATTTCGTAATAGTCTGGTACTGGTTGGCTTACCTACTTCCAGTAAAACCAAGAAAAAAATAACTATTGCAATACTTAAAAATTTATGGATTAACACATATGGTTAAAATATACAAAAATATCAAATGTGATTCAATTGAGAAACTCCGAGAAAAAATTAACGAAAATATTCCCTTGGTCCAAATTCCATAAAATTAACTATTGTTAAAAAATGATTCGGGGATATCAGAGAAAAAAACTTTGTTTTTTTTTTCATGATTTTGTAAAAGTAAAACTGGCAAGCTCGCAGCTCATAGCGAGTATATTAATGCGGGAAGATTATTTCTTGGCAAGGTTAGTACTCTGAAGCATAAGTTAGCAAGGCTTAAAACTAAAATAACTTCACCGCGCTACTGGTCGGGGTGTCTATTTTGAGCCACAAACCCATGTGCTCCTTCCCACGACTCCCTCCGCGAATATCGTTAAGTCTATGAATACAAAGTTGCACAGCTCTTGAATGTGCGTTCCCTCGGAGTACCCATTTCAACAGTTGGTGACTCAGTATTTACGATTCTTTGGAAGGTTTTGTTTTAGTGTTTATGCGGCACAGATGCAACATATTTTGCAAGTTAAGCCCAAAGTCTCATGCGGAAAAATATCGCAGGTTTAAAGCGAGTTGAAAGGTTTAAGTGGGAAATGAGTAAATATGTCATGAAAATTTTTCGCTTCACTGAGTTAATGCGTAAATATCGGAATTTTATTTTTTTCAACTCATGATATCAGTAGATATCAATCCAAAGATTGGTTTTATCAGCTCTTTACTCCCTCCAGCTGACCAATATTTCGTATATACATGTCCACGTTGAAATTTTTCATGATTTGTCCAATGTATTCTATTATTGATCCTCATAATTAATTCTTCCCATTTATACCACCTTCTAATGTTATTTTTGTTGGCCTTTTTCACCCCAAAATATTTCTAATGAGTCTGTCTCGTGGGTAAAGGTCTCACGGGTATTCTACCGGGTTAACAGCCCCATATCTCCCGAGATTTTAGAGAACGACTATTTCTCCAACCTTAGGGATTATCCACCCTCAGGGTTTCTGATGAACCTCAAGGGGTGTGAATTCAGAACCCAAGAGCGAAAAAAATAACCTTTACTGATATGGTTTTACGGCTGTTCAATGCCATTTTAACACGCAGCCTTACGAAATATGAGATATGTTCTGTAATTATTAGATTATACATGCACATATTTTCCTCTAGACTAGAAGTTATGCTTTTCTTATTACTAAAATGGTTGATAACAAATGTCAGTTTGTCACGTTGAGTAATATATTCTATAAAATGATATAAATATATAATTACACACTCAGTTTAAATTACCACACCAAGTATCTAATTCATAACTGGCTTTTATCATGGCAAATTATGTTATATATAATTCTCGTATCATCTCCTTTACCTCTCGCGCGATGAACTTCAAAGTAGAAACATACACGCTTAAATAAAATGCTAACCTAATATTTTTTCGACTTGATTTAAAAATGATTAAATGTGCACTCAAATACCAACGGTAACCACTCCTAGAACCATAAACCAGAGCTTTAGACCACTCGGCCACGCTGTCAATCATCTCCCCAAGACTACCTAGAAATATAAAAGTTTTTTGAGGTAAAGTTATTCCCAAATTTTCCTAGTCTAAAAATTCATAAAAAGCTATAAGGAAGGACTCCAGGGAAAAAGTTGAGTGTCCAACGGAGAAAGATTACGCCAGTAAAAGGATAACTCTTTCCTGGAAGGGATATTTAAGCGCCGTTGAGTGTCCGGTGCGGCATGAGCCAGCCCTCGCTGGACTGTCGGAAGGCTGGTGCTGGAATGAGGGATAACCTATTAAGAATGGCATTTCCGCATAGGGGATCCATGAATGAGAGAGTAGAAAGCCATTTGTTACAAAGAGGAAGATATATGAGACCGGAGGAGAGGATGAAAATTGATAAGATACGGGGAGCGATTGTAGCATTGGCGTCATCATCAAAGAGCTTGAAATATATTGGAGATAGGGTGGTAGTTCCATGAATGAGGGATGGGAGCACGGAAGGAATAGGAATTAAGCTCCTGAATGGAAGGCCACTCCAAGTAAACTCTATAAGTATCGGACTTCGCGACATACCTATTATTTATATATGAAATAAAACTCGGTTCAGCTTTAAGGAGTTCCATGTTAATTTGTAAAAATTACTTTTACACTCCACTGGTCAGTTCACAGATCAGATGCTCACTGAAATTTTTATTTAGGGAAGCTGGCTTAAGATTTTGAGGATTGGGGAAGAGGCAGGAAACAAAGCAAACACTCATTAGGAATAGAGCAACCATGGTCATACTATCTTTTTAAAATTTCGATTTGTTCTAATGAATCCAACTCCCGTCTGTTGTCACTGAAGGCTAAAATTTTGGCTTTAAAATCACTGTGGTGTCGTGATGTGTCAGTGGGCAACTGATAATGATTTCAGGTATCGAAACCCAGGTTGTGCAATAAATTTATCTGTGAACTGACCAGTGGAGTGTAAAAGTTAACTTTACTAATTAATATATATTACTACCGACAGGGGTCAATTTGACCCCATCGAAATATTTTGTTTTCTAAAGGAAATTTGACGTTTTCAATTGAAATAATATGGCTATTGTTTCTGAGCATATTTACTCTTGTACCTAAGTCTGCAAGAACAAAGGTTTATATCAACGTGCAATAATTTGCCATTTCCGCATATTGCATGTGATGCATGAGGACTAGAACCGGGGACGGGAATCCCGGATCCAATTCCTCATGCAAATTCTGGGTCTATCGGGTCTTCGTGCGGCAATTCACCCTTGGGTATTTAACCATCGGCGGCCAAATTGTACATTTTATTTCAAAGAAAAACAGTTGTACTCCATTTATGATGACAAACATCGAATAAATCAGGGGAGAGAGATCACTTGGGTTCAAAATAACCCCTTAGGTACTCATAGGTAGAAGGTTGTGTACATTAAAAACTATTCCTCCTCTGAAGATCTTATTTTCACATTACGTTCTCCTGCTAAAGAATAAATGTCGAGAAATATGTAAGAGTTGGGAAGATTCAATCAGAAGTAATGAATTGTCTAAAATGGGAAGGGTTCAAAATGACCTCTCCGGTACTTTGGGCGTCAAGCCATGATGAAACATTGATGTCACAATGGGTTTCATGTTAGAGATGTATGTGGCTCAACGGAGATAGCATGAAGAACTTCACGAGAAGCCAAATTCCGCCACATTGAGAAAGTTGATTTGCTATAGTAAAGTACTGCAACTTCCGTGTGAGATCGTGAGAAGGGATGAGTTGTCAAACGACCAGTGTTTTTGTTTTCTACTTTAAAGTGCAATTTATTCAGCCTGTTTTACACGGGGCACGAACTTGCACAATTTTACCCTGCATTTTTTCTCAATCTGGCGTTTACTGACAGTTGAAGATAGAGCAGGGGCTATATTTCCATCTCGCGCTCGTGCATTCGCGCATGCATTCTTGCAATTCAACGCGTAACATGTTGTAATCTAAAATATACGGCAATACGTAAACTGGCTTGTGCAATTACGTGTCCTTTGTAAAAGGGGCTTTAGACACGTAGATATTGCTATATCAATATATTGTACAATTGATTGTAAAAGGTAATTTATACATTAATTTACACTTCGGAAATAAATGTTGTTTTTCAATCATAGATGGTCGCCTTTTTTAAAAAGATTTTCGCCGATTGAGGAAGGTTTTGTTGGTTGTCAGAGAATCTTCTTCCTGTACTGCTGATATACGAGAATTAACACCGAAATGGTTATTTCAGTTTTATCTCCTGATCACTTCCGGTATTTCATTATTTTGGTTCGGAAGACGCAACATATTGCATAGACACACACAATCAGACGATATACTTTTATTATTGATCCATCTAGCGTACTTCCTCTTTATTTAATGTTACATGTGCAGCAAACTCATTGAAAAATATGTTCAAACCCTTTAAGCCAATGGTCAATAACAGACACTCACCAGGGCGGAAGGGGCTGCACCTCAGCTTGCGACTGCTTATTTTCTTGAACAAATTACTTTCAAAGGATCAATACACCTGTCAGAGTATGAACCAAATTAGTCCATAAGTAGAGTTACTAATCAATTAATTTGTTTCCCAAATCTTGTATCCTTATACGAACCGGGAGTCATGCATGTTACCGTTATAGCTATTGTCTCGTCGTATATTTATGCAGTTCTAAAATACATTGTTGCAGTCTCTCTAACATTGGTCGCATGCCAAAAGTGGAGTTCATGTTAACGAAATTTAACCCGCTGTTGAGGATTTGGAGTATTTTTAAAATGCACCGACAGTTGTAAATTCATTACTTTATCAGTACAGTGAAGTGCTTGTTAGTGAGTGCCTTGCAGGGATTTCTATTGACATAGATGACTTCTGGATGAGATTATGGGGCAGAATAAGTATTTGGAAGAAGTAATGTTATTCATGCTTACTGAGGTAGATTGCTAGAGGCCGTGATAGGTGAGAGGATTTTGGGCAAGCAGGGAAGGAGTAGAAAGAGAATTGGCCTCATGGACGGGAAGAAAAAGTAGCGATGCGTGTTGAGTGGAAGAAAAAAAATACGCTGGTTGATAGAGGTCAGCTCCTGTAAAAATCTGGTGAACTTTCATTTAAACCTAGCTAGAACCGTAGATTACCCTATCTGTAAATCAGAGATTGGATTAAATATTTGGGGAGGCAACCGAGAACTAAGATCATAAGCGCCATAAGGGAAGGAAAGGGAGGAAAGGTGGAGAGAAACCTGGCGTCGGTCAGCGCTTGCCCCTAACGCACTGATTTTGAAGGATTGGATTGGATTTTGGAGAGGCGACCGACGACTAAGGTCATTTGCGCCTTAGGGGATAGTTAAGGGAGGAAGGGTGGAGAGAAACCCGGCGTCGGCATCAGCCTGCTCTTAACGAAAGGCGCCAAGAGGACCATGGTTTAACGTCTCATCCAATAGATTGAGTACTGTACTAGTTAGTGTTCTCTACAAGACACTAAAGAAGGGATCGCGTTTCCTCTGAAAAACATCCTCCTCTGCAGGAATTTGAACCCTGGCCATCCGCATGGTTAGCTAATACTCTAGCCACGACATCGACCTAATTCCCCAGTCAACCATTAGCCACTCCAGCGAATGAGAGCTCATGTGAATGGAGTGCGAGGGAAACTATCCCATACGAAGGAGATGAAGATGCTTAACCCTTATGTGCAGACCCAACTTTTACCAGGTTGTTACACACCCAGGGTACACGGGTGCCTACTTTAGTTTTTCTTTATTTCTGAGTCAGCATGTAAACAGAATAATCTCAAATCAATATACTCAACTAAATAAACATCAATAGAAATCATATAAGCACTTTGAAGTCCCCAAGCCTTCTACAGCTTCCATTAAGAGAGACAGAAATAAGGCAGCGCAAGTCGCGAATGGAGCGTTTTCACCAATTTGGACCGTTGCGTTGTTTAGGCCGGCGACCGTTCATAGTTATACATTTATAAAGAAAGGGCAGTAGCATAGCATGCCATATACTATAATATCAATCAATTTCCCGGTATAAAATTCATTTTTCAGGCAGTGGGCACCTGGGTGTGTCCCCTGAACACATGTACTCTGACGCCATTTTGTTTACCAATTAAATATTTTTTTTAATATGCCAGTGATTATTTAGCTTTTAAAAGAGTAAAATAATAGGAATCCTGAGGCTCAGACGAAATTATTAGTACTACTAAAGTTAAAAGTGAAAATATGTTTAGTGTAGCAAACCGTATATTAGGATTCGTAAAAAGGGTTCTAGGCAAATGCGATGAGAGAGTACGAGAAAGAAGCTATTTCACACTTGTCAGGCCTCATTTAGAATATGCCGCTAGTATATGGGATCCGTACGAGGAAGGTATGATAAAAGAATTAGAGCGCGTGCAAAGGAGATCTGCTAGGTTTGTTAAAGGCCGTTATGATAATTGTATAAGTGTTACGAGTTTAATAGAAGAAATACGATGGGAAGAACTATCAGAACGCAGGTTAAAATTTATGTTAAACCTTTTAAGTTAATTCGAAACAGAGTTGTTCTCAGATGACGTTAGATATATATTGAGAACCCCTGCGTATTATGCTAGGTTTGATCATATTAACAAGATTAGAGAGATAGATTGTCGTACCGATAGATTTAAAGTGTCATTTTTCCCGCGTACTATAAGAGAGAACAATAGGCAGCGTAGCAAAGGGATAGGTAGGTGAAATATAGTTAGAGTAGTCTTTAGTGCATGATGCATGAAATAACAACCAATAACCCCTTCCTTATTATGTAGATACTAACCATCTAGCTCCATGTGACCCTATTATCTAGCATATCTCCCTTAAATATCCTACTTGCATGGCAATAGTGCATGTTTGGTGATCCCCCTGCCACACACCCTTGTGGTGGCTCGCCGGGTATCACGTAGATGTAGATGTATGATAGGTTGGGCACCCGGATATCCATGTGTGCGTATAAGGGTTAAGGTAAAGAGCGTAACGGAAGGGAAGAACTAGACGAGGGTAATGAGGTGAAGGGATACTTTTTAGGGTTAGCTCAACGGACAGAGCAGTCACGGGGGGCGGGAGGGGGTGGGGGAAGGCAGGAGAAGGAGGAAGCTGGGAAGCTGAAAGGGGTAGAATACGTGGGCGGACTTGGAATGGTGGGGGAGTGGGGTAAGGGAGGGGGATAAGAGGGGGTTGGTATTTCTGGGAAAGGAGTGTACCTAATGGGGCGCGTAGAGCAGGCGAAGAGTGATTCCTGGAGGCAGGATCCCGCCCCATTCCCCGACGAAAGGGGAGGGATTTTGGCGGGGGAGGAGGGGCAGAGAAGAGGCGGATGTGACAACGGGAGGTCCACCCCCGGAAGCATGGTAGAGGGGCCCCAATTTGGAAGAACAGGGGTGGATGACGCAAAATACTTATGGGCAGATATGAACTATGATGCCGAAAGGTCACAGTTTTACACCTAAAAGAGATAAACTTTCACCGGGGAAGGGAGGATGCCCAAATGCCCCAATTTTCACCAAGGATACAAAGAATTGGAATGAGTTTTAAATGTATTCAACGATTTGTGGCGAGATATTACAGATTCTTTTCATGAAATAATGAGAGTTCGAACTCGGAAATTTTTCTCGCAGTTTTATTTGAAACCACCGCTTTCATCACACGTGCGACATCTTCAAGAGATCTTCACACCTGGAGATCTCTTGAAGGGATGAAATCAATTATCTCCCTATGCGATGAAACCAGTCGATAAAAATAAAATTGTGCAAAAAAATTATCAAGTTGATTTTATTCTTCATAATAGATTTTTACAAAGTGAAGCCCGAAACCATGGAATATGAAATACAATTAAACTTGGTCCTGTCCAGTGTATAACTTATTCTGAAACGTGTTTCAAGATCAAAACGTCATCCAGGTAAAAGTTTTGAAATCTTTTCTTGCCATTGATATGACATAAATTTACCAGAATTAAATTAATCCATGTCATTGAGGTATTTTTCATTGCCATAGTTTCTTTTATACATACTTTGAAATCTATTCTGATCAAGTGGCTTGCACCAGTTTATTTGCTCTGATATTCTTCTTCTTTTGTGCTTTAAGCTTGAAGTACAGATGTAGAGGGGTCTTTTTGGCATATATATTGAATTTAGCATGCCTTTAAATAGGGACTAAAGTAGACAAGACAACAGGCTTGCAAATGTCGATCAATGCTGCAGGTGAGACGCATAAAGTCGGATGATAAATATTAAAAAAAACTAGTATTATTTTGAGCACGAAATCACTTTGCGTAACTACCCGAGAGCGTCGTGATAGCACAGACATTAGAGGCTTCCTGACTGAAGCTAACGTAAAAATCATTTCGAAATACATATTAAGAAAATGATTGAAACATAAAATTTATAGTTTCTAATTACATTGTTATACTATGACAGCGAAAGGAGTCAGTATCAATACTCCTTGATGCGTCCCGCTCCGCTGAAGCGGAATTCTGAGAGAAATTTTACCACCGACCTCGGCGCTTTCAATTTCAGTGCTCACGTAATGCCCATACGGGCGGACTGCAATAAGAAGCCGAGAATTTACGATCGAGTTGCTAGAGCTGGGAGTAGCTATGTGTCAGAAATGACTCCAGAGGTTGGCGTCGATGGGAGAGCTTTAGAGGCCAGTCGTGAAGTACCTCACCAAGTACAGTTTGCCACCTTGATCGCAAAGCCGTGACACTTCACAACTGTGTCACACTCCAGGGAATATTTTTCGGATCCAGGAAGGTCGTTCGGAGGAGAAACGGGAATGATGAAAGTGAAAGAGGAGACCACCCGTGAAAAATGAAACTTACCAGAAACAGACTCCAATGAATAATGATGAGACAATTTCAAAATAAACTGTGTTGATGATGAAATTGTAAAAATTTACCAACATTATCTGGTAAGAAACACCCTAGCGACATTAGCTAAATAGTTGGTATGAGTACAAAGAATTGGAATGCAATAGCACTAAGTCAATGTGCTCATCATACGGATAATTGATATCATTAATTACCAGATCCGATGCTCGCCTGCCACGCGGGCGGCCCGGGTTCGATTCCCGGCCGATGCAAGAATTTTTTCAAGTTCTAGCCACACATTCACATTTTGTTTCCATAGCTGAAACAATAAATTTATTAATTGAATTTTATTTACATTATATTTTCAATTTCCTTACGAATATTCGCCAATACTACACATTCACATTTGGTTTCCATAGTTGAAACAATAAATTTATTAATTGAATTTTATTTACATTATATTTTCAATTTCCTTACGAATATTCGCCAATACTTACTTGGCTGCGTATTTCCTATCGTTTAGTACCCTGCGTTTAGATAATTTTTCAAACAATGATCTTAACTAATCGAACCTCTCATTAAGTTGCATGTCAAGGTGATGAAGGATCTTTCAAAGACGAAAAACATTTTCACGGTCGGGTCGGGCAGGAAGAATACTCAATTATCAATCTTTGAGTTAAAGTCTTAATCATGACTGTCAGCCCTACTATTAGTTTCTAGGGAATAAAAGCACTTGGAGGGACACGCATGACATGGCTGGTGTCTGGTGGTTAGGAGGGCGTGTTCGTCTCCTGGACAAAACTCAACAAAGATACGTGAGAGAATGAACATTAATCGATGTCATAACGGGTCAAATTGATGGTCGAATCTCAAAAGACCCAGTGAAGCTCACTCCATTCATTCATTCGGCGGAAGACGAGGAAAGGTCAACGAAGGAATACGAGGAAATTAGCGAAAATTCATCTGGAACATTTAAACGATAGCCCATTTCGATGGGAGGTTGCTGACCTTTACACCAAGGCGCACATTAATCATACTATCTGCCGTAATGTGGTTTCCGGAGTCAAGGCGAGAGGGTTATCAGTAGGAAATTAATTAAGGATGTGCCCTTTTCTCCCAACCACGGGAGAGATTACTCTCGGTCATCTTGGAAGCGAGCAAATGAAAAGCCAGACCCCACCCATTGGCACTAGAAGAACCTAACTTTACTTACTCAAGATGTCCATCATGAATGGACATTCAGATAGCTATATCATCAGCCTATTCGATAAATTTAATGCCAAGCAAATATATACAGTTAAAACCTTTTTTTTAAGATGATAGGAGGAGAAACGAGCCAAATTACAAAAAATAGAGCATTCGTTTATGGGTGCGCCAAGTTTATTACATTACAACACCTTTTAAGTTACCTTTTCTTCTACAGTAATCACAACTTTCCCTTTAAAAAACAAAATGCCATCCATAGCTCACCTACTTCCACAGAATACAATTAAAAAACGTCCGCCGCAGGCGTTCACAGTGAGCGCTGGGGAAATAATTCAAACTTTAAATATCTCATACTTTCCCTTCAAGCATCGTCTACATTGTGAATGAAAATGCTATTAAAACTGTTTTAGGCTCAGTATTTCAAAGTAATCATACGGAAAGAAACAATAATTGTCAAAGGAATAGAATAGGTGGCCAGGGTTCGATTCTCAGCCGATGCAATTAGAGGTTTAATACCAATTTTATCAGCCCCGGTGGCGTTGGGGTTAAATCCTCAACTGCTAATCCAATAGTTCAGGAGTTCGAGTCCCACCTGTGTAAATATCTCACTATTCAGGCAGTGGGTTCTTGTGTTGGTGTGGTATGACATGCAAAAAATTCCAATGAAAAAAGCTAGGGGAGCTATATTTTTGGAGTTGTGGAAATATATGCATGAATTTCCTCTTAAAATGTATGACTTTGACAAAAAGTTGCATTTGTGTAATGGGTCTAGGGTTATTGAAGAGAGCTGAAAGTCAAAGGGAGCCATAGATTAGAAATTATAGGGTAAGTGCCGAGGAGAATGAAGAATAACGGGTCTTTATGTCGGTGCCAAGGGACTCCAAATTATGGGAGGAATTCGAGAGAATATTGCATCAGGTATATGGACGACGAAAGCTAATTACAAAATTCTGTAGCTAAAGTAGACGTTTCCCATAAAACCAACCAACCCTCAGTAGAGAATTGAGAGATGATGATACGCTACTGAGAGCCCAGGATAGTAGTAGTTAAGACTTGGTTATTTTGGCTATAGGCTTGTTGGGAAAAATCTGAAAAAAGTCACATTATTGACAACACTGTTACGCTAAAATTTCCTCCGGCTATGGGTTCATCTATTTCTGACGCTTTATTACTAAAGTGAGCTTTCAAAGTTTCTTCCAGACGTTTCATAAAATATTGACCTTTTAACGATATGCCGAGACAATATTCTCTAAATCGTTACGCAACCAACCCTCATGAGTTATCATTGATTGCGAATGCCCACGTGCCGAAAGGTATTTTAAAGCCAGCAAATACCGTGCTTTTCTCATAAACTCTAGGGTTCATAGAGCTTCTCAAATATTGGCCCAAACCGCCACTAAGCACCATAGGAATTGTGGAACGACCCCTTTCTATTGTACGATGAGGGTTAAGCGAGCATTCATTTTTCAATGGAAGCCAGGATTAATGACCAAGTGATGTCAGCAGAAGCGCAAAATAAAAAAAATGACATTATACGCATATTCTTCTTCTTGTTCTTCAAAATTCTTCTAAATAATATAAGATATAAGCAAGCGGTATTAATTCTGTGACAGCGAAGTAGAATTGAGGAACAAATATCAGAAAAATTTCCTGTCTCAGATTGGCATCGTGAGTTGAGGGTTCATCTAATGGATATAGACTACGACGACACCACAACCGTATTTCTAATGATCACACGCTCAAGATGTACTTGAATATGCCAGACTTTTCAAAACTTCACCACTGATCTCAACAGTTTGAGGAGCTACCAGGAATTAAATTGATGGACATCAGTGTAATTTACAGGAGCAAAAGGAAGTAAGCTGTGGAGAAACAGAAAAACTTCTACAATTTTTAAAGACCGCTCTGTTGAAATTTCTATTTGGTCATCCTCAAGGTAAAATATCAATATTTTTTTGATTCACTATCACAAAATAATTAATGTTTGTTCCTTAAGAAAGACTATTTTAACGTCGGAAACGAATGGTGAAAACTTAATTGAATAATCGCTAAATATTTCTCTTTTGCATCATGTTCTGGATTTTTGGTCAGAAGCTACATTAAAATTCAAAGGGTCATTAAGGTGCCAGAAGTGGGGTTTAGAACTAAATATTAGTAAATTCACCTCACTTCACTTTCTGCAATAAGTCATCACACAAAAGACATACCTACACCGTGGGTGGAGAAAACATAAAATCTTCAAATACAGTAAAATATCCTGGAATTACCTTAACTTCAGATATATCGAGGGGAACAAAACCCGATGTTTCCGCACACAATAAGAGACCACAATACAAACTGAGCTCCTTCAAATACACTCTCATAGGATATGTCACCATTTCACCTCCAAAACTTTAACATTTTTACATGGCTGGTGACCTACCACCCCCTGCCACACGCCCAAGTTGCGGCTCGCGGAGTAGTATGTAGATGTAGATGTGGAACTTAACCACGAGTTTTATTAATGACACACTCATGTAACCCTAAAATCATCTTTCATTTAGGTAGACAGCCTTATTGTCTAGTGCGTTAACCGTAAAATTTTTCAATTTACATTCAGAGAGACAGTTTGGAGAAATACGTGGAATTAAATGAATTATACAGCTGTAAAGTTAGAAAAATTACTCCGCCTTAAGCAGGATGAGGCATTAACAATGAGCGATTATTTAAAATATTCCTACATTTTTGAGCACTAATTTGATAAATAATGGATTTAATATCATTCCTCCGGACGAAATGCTGCAAAACCGTGGTTTCCTATGCACAAACTGAGGTATATAAAACATTTCTAATTGAAGCATTGGAAAACAATATCAGGGGAAAAGTCCACACAGCAGAGGGCAAAATTTGATCATGCTCCTAATTGGTGATGTAATGTATGCTGCCCACTTGTCTTGGAGCTGGATTTTTGGACGGAAGCTACATTAAAATTAAAAGGGTCATAGGTTTAGTTCAAACTAGCCGGACGTTGCACAATTAGATCAGAACGTCGATGAGTATTTCACGTCACTTCACGCCGGACGTTGCTCAATTAAATCAGAACCTCCATGAGTATTTTCGCGTCACTCTTGACTTGATGCTCGCATTCTCATGACTTCCGCACGCTCATTCCAATGCCTACGTCTCTCGTTAAAACCAGGAAATTGAGCGCAGGAGAACTAAACTGCGAAGCGTTTCAAATGCAGTCCTTCGTTGGCCACATGATTACAAAACGGAAATGAATTTCAAAACTTCCGCTTTTAAATGAGATTTGATGCAGTAAAATGCTCAGAAAAGGGATTTCAGTACGTCAGTGTCACGACATTAAGGGAAATTGGTGTGATGGGGACGCCCGTCAAGAACAATCATACTTGAATTTGATCCATTTAGACATCGAAATTAAAACTATAAACGTGGATTGGATGTACCACTGATGGAAATGTTGAGATTTTGGTTTAGAGTTGAATAACGAAATATGCGAGGCGCGTTTTTTAAGTGAGTACCGTTTTGAAATTCGGCCACTGCAGTGCTACTGTCGGCATTTGGCGCATGCGCGCTGTGTACTTACATCTGTTAGGAAGTCATAGACGCCATTACGGAAACATTCGACCGTGTTTACATTTGTATGTGAGTATTTAAAAATGCCTCCGCCCATTGAGAATCGACTGTGAAATGACTGCGAAATGCACGCTGTGATTCGTTTTATTTGTGCTTTAGACGTGAAGACGTGAAACAAAGAAGGAAGATCGGGACAGAAGCAGATGGAGACGACAGTGGTGTACGGGACCTGTCAGCAGACAGAACACCAGATGATGATGAGACGTGAAAGCGGCTAAAATTTAACGTCAAATCCGTGAAGTTTATGGAAAAATCATTAGGAGCGATGGCATGGTACGGAAATGGGTAAACGCTTTTAGAGATTCCAAAAAAAAGGCGTGGCATGCTGAGTGAGGGGATCGCCTTGCTCCATGACAATGCCCGTTTACACACGGCTAATCAAACTCAAGATCTCATCGAATTATTTGGTTGGGAACAACTTCACCTCCCTCCGTACAGTCCCGATCTTGCGCCCAGTGACTACCACCTGTTGTTGCATTAGAAGATTCATCTGGGTGGTCAGCGCCACAACAACGATGATGAGGTCAAAACGACAGAGTTGCAGTGGTTGTCAAATCAGGCGGAATACTTGTATGAGGACGGGATTCAAAAGCGGGTTCTGCGATGCGGGAGGCGCCTTGATATTAGGGAAAATTATGTAGAAAAGTAGATTAAGATACAGGTTTTTAGGTAAAAATAAAATTGTTAAGAAAAGAATACTTGTCTGTTATTTATTTCAAAACGGTATGTACTTAAAAAACATGCCTCCTATTTACGGTAGATGAGTAAATGGTGGGAGAAGAAGGCATCGAACATGGAAGCCATTATCGATAAACTGCCCTTAGAAATTTAGGACACGATTGGTATTGTTTTATTCCATTGATCCGCAAGATCTTTTTTCATTTCCATTAACGTGGTTATTTGAAAATTCAACGGTACCTATCATGTAGGAAATTTCGCTGTTTTTGTGCAACATTCAAGTAAGCTTGTTTCAAAGAGTCTCGTTCCTTCTTTTACCGTTTTTTTTTTAGGAAAAAACGAATCAAAATATGTTGAATATTTTGAGGTGATGCTAAGCTCTATAGAGGGCATATATTTCATTTATTTTAAAAATTAGAGAAGTTTGGCTTCGCAGTGATATGGAGAAGGATTGATAAACTAGGTCAAAGAGATAGTTGAAAATAATTAGGTTTCTCGGGTAAATCGTAGACAGGAAGGATAATTGGAGTATTAATACACAAAGAGGCACATATTATTGTATCAATCAATGAATACAATCATAAATATATACCAATATGGCCGTTTCCTTCCGGGGTAGGGACAGTCACAAAGTTTCACTCATCAATACATATTTGTACACCTAAATCTGTTTCAATAATTTCCTCCATACTGACCTATCCTTGCAAACCTCTTTTTCCTCATTTACACCCATACACTGCTTCATACACGCCCTCCTGTTTATATGATTCCTTATATTCCTTCTCCTAAGAATTTCATCAACCACATTCAACCACAACTTTCTCGGCCTACCTCTACCTCTCGCGCCATTCTTTTCACTCTCATATATCTGTTTCATTATTCGACTTTCATCCATTCTCTCAACATGGCCAAACCAACGAAGCACACTCTTTTGATATATGTCCATTATTGGAGCGTTTAACCCACATTCATTTATTATCCACTCATTCCTGACCTTATGAATCCTACTTTTTCCGCAAACAATCCATACCCACGGCGTTTAGTCTATTCTTATGTCTATCCTGACATGTTTCACTACCATACAACAAAGTAGGGAGAAGCACACTTTTGTACACGGTGATTTTCGCTCCCCTAGACAGGCATTCATTCCTTGATACGCTCCACATGCTACCTACCACTTTCCTTCCAGCATTCGCACGTCTCTTTATTTCCTCTTCTATCCGTCCATCTTTCGCAAACATCTTACCTAAGTACACAAAATCATCCACTTGTTCAATTACTTCATCATTTGCCCTCATCCTACAGTTATTCTCCCCATTATCCTTATCAAAAACTACTACTTTAGTCTTGCACGCATTTCCCCTCAATTCTATTCTCTATGTCGATTCACAATACTTATCTAGGATCCCCTGTAATCCCTGTTGACTGTCTGAGATCAAAACAGCATCATCCGCATATGAAGCGAAAATATTAGATTTGCCCCTCTGCCAAAACATGCTACAGATGGCTGTCAGGGTAATATGTTGATGTAGGTTTATATGAAGTTATAGGTATTGAGGTCGATGGAAAGGGCGCTTGCTATGGTAGCGAATGGTGGAAGCTGTAGCGTGGGCGTGGCCGGTCCGCCATCTTTGTTAACCCTAATTTTCCTTTAGCGCTCTCGGGCTGACGAGCTAATTGCGCAATTTTATGATATTTTCCATCGATAACTAGAAATCAGCATGATTTACTACTGTAATATACATTCTCCTTACATGTACTTTTTATTTATTTAAATGAATAATAATTCGCATTTTTGAAGAAAACTATAGTCAAATCAAGTTGAATCCGTATTAATAAGTAAGTAATACATTTTTTCAAGAGTTATCCGCGTAAGGTAGATTGAGCAAAATATCATTTCATATATAAATCAATGAATTTGGTCTCATTTTAAAGAAATATATATCACCCTTCCATTTACACCGAAAATTCAACCCCTTACCACATTAATTTCCGACATATTTTCCAGAATATTTCAGCCCTTTTACATGGGAAATGGTACGTGTATGAACTCCAAAAAGACCTAATTCAGTAATGAGGAATTTCTCACTCTTAGATTTCGTCAAAAATCAAAAGCGTGTAGCTTGTGTGTTTTCTCAACAATTTTTGAAAGTTAATGTTATTGTCACCGCAGTAAATTCTTCGGAATAACAATAAACCTTCGTTTTGATGGAGTTTCAAACATACCGCCTGAAAAAATTAGTCAAGTTAAAGACTTATTTAGATATTTTCATTTGATTACTTACAATTTCTGTCATGTAAAACTATATTATTGCACCAATAATAATACAATATTTAATTCGTGTGTTTTACAGCTGGTGAAATCAAAACGTATAGTTCGAATATGGTCTCTATTATGATTAGAGAACTATCTCGCTCGTAATACCTTAATGGGCAAACAGATGGTGGATATTCTTGCTTAACATCCGCTAATTCATCCATTCTGTCGTGCTATCCAAAAGAAAGAAAGAACAGAGAAGAGTTAACCAATATGGATATTATTTCGATTTTCAACATACAGTGTGATGGCATACATCCCTCCGCACAGATTAGGTATGCTATATAAGCTAATTAACATCGAATAGTCGATTTTTTTATGTTTATTGAAGTACTCACCACTCACTCAATTTTCATCTGATTATTTTACTAGTCGACCTTTTCGATTGGTCACCCAAAAATATCGAGTATTCCGATACATCTATGTCAATGTGGCATCCCCAGACCGAACAATGTTCGGTGTAGGGACAAAAAACATCAAGTAGTCTATTTTTTTATATTTATTTAAGTACTCACCACTCATTCCATTTTCATCGGAAAGTGTTACTACTCGATGCTTTCGATGTCTCGGCCAAATAACATAGAGTAGTCCGATACATCGATGTCGATGTGGCATCCCTACTATATACATCAATGGTCGTCGGTTAATAGGATGGAAGGCACTTCACAGAGAAGTAATTTAAAGAGTCTGTGGCGACACGCGGAGTATCGCCACTACACCCGTCACATTGGCCCGACGGATCCGCGCTCGCCTCGCAAGCGGCGTCCGTGCCCGCGTTCGGGGCCCCGAGCATCGGCCCTGAGCATAGGTTCGGGGCATCTGAGACCCGTGTTTGGGCCTCAGAGCCGACGAGTGTTTTTTTCAATGATTCTCGATAACTTCTAAAATACGCTGTCTACATTACAAGTATTAAAAATAGGAAATGGTGCATGAATTCAAAACAGGGAAACCTACTTCCACGGTCGCCTCTCTTAGTGGCTGATATTTTTCGGGTGCAGAATGGATTTCCCATACATATAAGCAATGTAAATTTCCTCTCTCTTCAGCGGTCACCTCCTTAAGCGGCCATTTATCTTAGGTACAGTAGTGGCCGCTTAATACGGGTTTAACTGTAGAAGCAGAAGAGATGTGCAAGAATAAGTCATATTAGAGGAAATACAAATGGAGAGCCATTTTTCGAGGCCTCACAGTAATACTTAGGTTAATTGATTGAGACCACCTCGACAAGGAATGGTGTAGTGAGTATGCGTGTAATCAATAAAATATTTATAGTAAAAAATATTTCATCCCTCTTATATTAATTGAGGGCCGCAAAGAAGCGATTTTTACCAATCATTAATTTTACATGAAATGATGAACTATGGATTGCGATGAAAACAAATAAGCTTGAAGTTTTTGGAAACAGAGAGTTACAATACTTCCAAGGATTTTACTTATTACCCACCACTGTGATAAAAGAAATTCTTGAAGAAATATTTTAACACCTTTTTTTGATAATTGAGTGCAATAAAAGCAAAAAACAATGTTCAAACCACTCAGAGGTAGTTTTGACATTAATTGAGGAATAGATATCTCCCTGTGCATTGAATTAATACGCTAAGACATTACCAGAGGCCGACTGTTATGTATCAATATAATTTACCATCGATAGTGAATTCGGTTTTTATAAAATTGCATCAAACTTCCACTATACAAAGATAAATGGTGATGGTTAAAAGTTACGCGGTTGTTTACGAACGAATTAAAAACTCGTGAACGAGAATTGTGAACATATAAAGCAAGTCACATGAAAGATAATTTGGTGATTCAGGAAACCAATCTTATATGAGGCATTGCATTTCCTTTTCACGTGGAATTCAACTAAGGGGATAAATCAAAGATATTGCTTATGTGCACTTCGCACTCCATTGGAAACTTGAAATTGGAGAGTTCTCTGCTTCTCTTGCACGGGCATTTACTTTGAAAGCGCTCATGTTTATTCTACAGTAACCAGGTCAGCCTGCTTTCAGCGCTCGCTATGCTTAATGGTGGCCGAACAAATTTGAAATTCGTCGATAATGTATTCGACCTGATTGTTCCAGACACAGCGTAATGAGCTTTCTGTGCGGTTACCACCACTAAATATGGAAATCTTGAAAAGAATTACCCTCACTCGCACTTTTCATAGTTCCCATGCGTAAGTTTTTCAGAGTGAACAGGTAGAAAGGGGAAGAAACGAGCATTCCAGCCCAAACTATTGGATTTTTTCTGGGCGTTAATGAAAGCTTCAGAAATCGTCTCCGAGGGGCTCCACTTCGAGAGAAATTCCTAACCGATCTTCGTGAAAAAATCCAATAGAGAGAAAGCCGATAAGACAATTTATTAAAAAGGATTCCAATGGAAAGAATGGGATGAATGAAAGATGTAGAGATGGGATTTCGTTTCAGCACAGAGGCCTTTTATCTAAAAGATTAAGATATGTCAGCAATTTTATGAGGGAAAGTATCACCTCATTGATATAACTGAATACAACATACTTTCAAAGTTTCACTAATTAATAACAAACACGGAAAATAAGTCAACAAACGTGAGAAATTTGGCATAGGGTAATATTTTCAAATTAACAGATTTTTTTCACTAATGATATGGTGATAAGATATGACGCATCGTATTTTCTCATCTCATTGAGAGGTTGCGGAACGTATCAAAAGAATATACAATCGTAAATACTGAAAGCTACATGTTCGTCTTGTCACAATCTCAAAAGCATTTAGCTTTATCAAGCTGGACTTGGTGGAAGTTGTCTATATTCATGCTGAATAAAATACACTTGGTGATCTCCCACAGATTTATTTACGGGCACGACGCGTTTAGCCACACTGTGGCATTAACATGTGGCACATGCCAGAGTGTTTGAACGCGTCGTGCCAGTAAATAAATCTGCGGTAGATTAGCAAGTGTATTTTATTGAGCATTAAAATCTCAAACCATAATGGTCGTCAGAGTGCCACGCTGACAGCAAAGATTCAACAATAGACCAGCAATAAGAGGAAAGAATTATAGTGCGTTGTGAACATGGATGAAATAAAATGAAGCATCAATTTACTGCTACAAATTGGCTCCTAAGATGGGAATCTTGAATAATAGTTGGAAATTAAAAGGAAAATCGAATTATATGTTATTAAAAATCCAAACTAATATCGCAAGTTTTATTTTTGTGATAAAGTCGAATCGATTTTAGAGTTAATACACTGAATTAGTATTTCTCTTTCATACACTATGTACATTTACATAATATCAATGGATAAATATTGCACGAAAATTTATTCAACTTTCTCAGCGGGAGATGTAGTGTAGAATATATCAACTATCCAACAATCAAATATCCAACATCAAAACACCCTTTTGGCGGCTTTTAGGGCAACACTCAAGATTCAGGTACACTGAAGCAATCAAGAAATCTAATCTTACCTCTAGGCTGTCCCAAAAGAAAAATGTAAAAGAGGATGAATCATTTCTCGGGTTAGATCGGATGCCCGGGCAGCTTCTCGGATAAGAATTTCTCTAGGGGATGAAGTATTGATTTCTGGCGATCCATTTCATTATCCATGCTGAAATATTAAATAAAAGAAAAAGTATGAACGTATTTTTGGCAAATGATTTTTTTTAAATTTTATAGATATGGACAAAGTCCAGGGTTATTTTTGCTCTCTATTCAACTTAAATAAGTATAACAAACTACCTCTCTGCTCGTATTTTTATCGTTCTTAAGACGAATTATCAATCACAAGGAGGGAATCATTCGTTCAAATATGTATAAAAGATGATCACAAATTTACATTAGCATTGGAAAACCAGTCAATTAAGCCAAGTTCAGGGTCAGGTTATGAGACGATAAGCACATACATTTGAAACATATGAATGAAGAGAAGTCAGCAGAGATGCACACTGGAGTCTATAAGAACTCGCCAAGGGCAATCGTGCGATAAGGCATCAGGAAGGGAAGGATACAATGACGTGCGATATTTAATCTCGGCCAAGAATTCCGGGAATTTTCCAAGGCATTTTTTTCCACGTTTTTCCGTATTTCATACACGAATCAATTCGTATTGGGGAAAAAAGCAACGAGGCCAAATAAGATGATAATATTTGTCTAAGCTTCTCATGGAAGAGGTCCTTAACAACTACACTTCGTCATTACCTCTCGAAAAATTAAAAATATTCTCCTTTGTTGAACGCAAAATACGACGACAATGGAATGCTGTACCTCTGACCAATGTCAAGGATAATTTTCTCGGAAGAGAAAACTACCCTCTCTCATCTGAATCCTCCGCACGCGTAAGCAGCCAATATGAGCAACAGAATGCGATGATGACGAGTGTGACGAGCATATTCTGGGCTGTAACCGTCAAGAGGACGCAAGTTACAAATTATTCAAGCTTGTTACATCATTTTTTTATTTTGTCGTTGTAGGTGTCTGTTTTAAAGAACCACTTATAAGGTAGTATCAAAAATGATTTACCAATATCAGAGAGAAATACACAAGTGACTGAGTACACAATCCATACAGTAATTCTCACGGGAGCAAACATACGCCATAGGGATTAAATTCATTAGTAACGCTTGAACAATGATAACGACATGGTGGCGCGAGTGACTATACACCTGAACAGTAATTGGGAGATTTGGATTTGAATCCCGGTCAAGTTAAATGGTGGATATGACAAATAAACTTCAATGACATACAGCTAGTCATTATATTAGGGTTATATTATGTCGTCATTATGTCGGGAAAGTTATTACATTAGGGTGAATGTCTCTAACTGATCGAAAAGGAAAGAGGATATACATATATATATATATATATACATCTATCGCAAATTGGGATCTGTTTAAATATTATTAGGAAAAGGTGATGAAAAGGTTAAAAAAGCAGAAACTTAGCAGTGTTGATGAACTTATGAGGAACTCAGAAAAGGATCGAAGGGAAGAGTACAGGTTAAATCTTTCACGGAAGTTTGATAGGAGCCAATATTTGCCCAATATCAGGAGCAAAATTTGGCCCAATATCAGAAGCCGACATTTTCCCCATGTCAGAAAGATCGCAGAAGCTAGGGAAAGCCCACTAACCAAAACCAAAATATGCACATTACAAAATTCATAATAAAACTCCATTAGGGCAACTTTTTTAAGCATTCAAGTCTGAATTAATGCTTAACTTCAATTTATGTGGTCTATAGGATGAACCTTGGCTAGCAGTATCTAGCCAATATTGGCTAAACAACGTAAAATGTTACCATTTCGACATTGGCTCATTGACAAACAATGTTGGGTGGACAATGGCCCAATATTGGGTGGCTGCTTGGGAGTACTCTAAAAAAAGACAGAGAGCGTTCATGACAAAAAGGCAACTTCAGTGCTCAAAGACTATAGGAATAATGTAAAAGCTGTGAAACAGTACGCAAAAAAAACCTTTAGTTAGAGCGCGACACCCTAGAAATGGGAAACAAGATTAGATGCCTCTGATAACTGGAGAAGAATGCTGAAGAGAAAATGGATGGATAAAATAAGGAACGAAGACATATACCGAAGAGCAGAAAAGGAAAGGACGGTATGGGGGACTATCCGAAAAAGAAGCAAAAAAGAAGCCAAAAATAAATCAGACGGTTTTGGGATACTCTGAGGCACATTGGTTTTGGGAATAATATAAATGAAGGAAAAATTGAGGAAGAAGTCCAACGCGAAAGGTCAAGGGATAAATAAATCGACCAAATAAAGAGAAAAGAACCACCAGAGGGTAATGGAAATAGTATCACATAGAAAAGGATGGACGGCTGAAATCTTTCAATCGTAGGAGAACTACTGATTGCGATGCTCTGAAAAAATGGTAAAACTCAACTAAAAACTCGTCATAGTTACCTGTCGTCAAGCCGGAGATTGATTTTCTGCAGCTCTTAATTTCCACACTCCTCTCCGCCAACCACATCATTCCAACGCAATTTTTCACTTGGAATCCCTAAGTAATTTGCCAAATCTATTCCATTTCTAGTCTCCTTTTACAATTTTTTCCATACACTCTTATGTCCATAGTTAATAAATTGAGGAGAAGAAATGCGTTGGGGATGAACTTTACTAAAATATCACCGGAATTTCATGGAAAGAAACGCCGTAGCGCCGCAGGATAAATTGTCCCCACTAATTTAATACCTTTTTATGTACGGATTCTTAATATTGATTCTATGCAGATCAGTCCAATAATACCCTAGACAGATGGTTAAGTAGCATCGGTGGTTCAGTGGTAGAATGATCGCCTGCCACGCGGGCGGCCCGGGTTCGATTCCCGGCCGATGCAAGAATTTTAGTTTCAGTATAAGTACATGCTTTTTGTACATGCGAACATTTTATTCGCCATTTCGATACAGTTAGCAATACACTTATTTGGCACTATGTATTTCAACGTTTTGTATCCAGCTATTAAATTTATTATGTGTCATTGGACATGACTTAAAATTATCAAATCTCTTATGAAGTCTAAAGATGAAGAAAGCCCTTACAAAGAATTGAAAGAATTTCGCCGTGGGGTAGGACACAAAGAATCATCGATCTATGAGTTAAAGTCTTAATAATTTCTCCCAGCCCTTAATCGCTTTCTCTAGACTTTAGTTTCGCTAAATGTGTCCCATTAGTTTGTCCCTTCCTCTTCGCACACTTTTAATCATGTTTCTCTTTTCTCCAAATGTTCCAAAGACTTCTTCGTCGGCTATTCTCTCAAATCATTTAACCTTCAAAATTCTTCTTTAACTCCACATCTCCATCGGCCTCAATCTCTTCCTCTCTGCAGTTACTAATGTGCCGACCTTACTGTCATGTACTCATACATGCCACAGATATATGCTTTAATAAAAACTCCAAAACTAAAAAGATATCATAAAACATGTATTAGTCGCTTATTGCTGAACTGGGCCAAGAACTGGAATTGATGGTCAAAGTAGACGGGAAGGGCTTTGAGTGAGAACGTGCTCTGATGGTGGGGAACGGGAAGCATCTGACGGCATTGGGAAGATACCAGGAAGGAGGAGAGAGAAGACGGGAAAATGAGACTCTGGATTTGATGTGGAGAGAGGAGGATTTAGGATTGTTAGGGCTGAGAAGGGGACAAAAAGGGAGACGGGACGATGTTTAAACTGGTGGTGACGTTGACAAATCTTTGTGGGAATCCGTTCAAAAAAAAACAAAAGGAGTATTTCGAATCGTCGTAAAACCAAGGGCAATCTTGCGAAGCTTGGCCTCTTTCCTCCATCAACTTTTCATTCCAGCTCCTTCTCTGCCTCAATAACATGATACAAAATAGAGGGAGGAACGAGTTGGCTTGATGGCAAAAGTAGCGGTTTCCCATCCTAATACCTACAAATCAGAATTGCGGGAGTGGTGGAATTTTTCTTTAGCATAAAACCCAGGTTCCTATTTTTCTTTGCAATTTTATGAGTACTTCTAGGCCCAGTTTTAAATATCTTGGCGATACATTTTCTAGGGATACTAATAGAAGTTTACACGCACTCTCATCGCTTACTGTCCAATAAACTAGCCTACCTTCTCGTATAGGTACTCTGCGTAATAAAAAGGCAACTTGGTCTGATTCAGCACTTCATTTACCCTCACCGACTCAGGTTAGACATATCATGACATTGTCAATGTACCGAAACCTAGGTCGGTGGGAGGAAATAAAACGTGGAATTATTCCTAGTTACCTTTTTATTATGAAGGACATTACGGATTTCTACCGAGTTCCGCCGGAATCAGTATCTTTTCGTATACTAAGATCAAATTATCTTACTTTAGTGTTCCACATTCTCGGGTTCCATCCGCGTTCGTTGACTTTGGCCGACAATGGTTTTGGTAGCCATTCTACAAGCATCTTCAAATCGAAGGTGGAAAGAAGCTATTTTGGCTGCCTTATATAGTGCTGCTCGTTCTAGTGCTGCACTGCAATTGGTCACATCGGATGATCCTTCTCCATGAGCCGCGAAAATCTTCGCAAGAATCTATCTTACTGTAGTACGTGAAGTAAACTATACTATGCCAAGCTTTCTACTTGATCAAAATTTAAAAAAAATGAGCATTTTGTGTGAATGGAGCAATAGATACCGCTCCTAAATTTCTTGGGAAGGATATATTTAATAGGATAGATGTTGTGGATGATTCGCCGGGAGAAAAAGTCTTCGATATCCAAGGAAGACGACAAAACTTTTAAACAAAACAATACCCCCGAGGAGGCAAATATGGTTAGGTTAGAGAGGAATGGCTAGGAAATAGCTGATACTGATGACTTGAATAAATGAATTATGAGTCTCTATGAAAAATGCCTAAAATTCTTTGTTGTCGAAAAATAACAGAGCGTAATGACACAGGATATTATTTTACGTTGATTTGTATACAATTTAGTAATATAAAGGTATAAGTAAGGCATAAATTAACTGAAGCAGGGAAAGATAAGTTGTAAAACATTTCAGTTCCGGGAACATACGGCGCTTCAGAGTGCCAAATTGCGAATATAATACTCGACTGTTTTCACTTGAAGAAGCTATGTGGGCACAGTCTCCGTAACGATGCGGAAAATCACAAAACGTCGATGAACTTAGAAGAAAAGCATCATTATAGAATCAACAGTGACCGTAATTACGTCTTGAGTCATCTGGTGGTAAATACAGTTTTTAAAAAGTAAGAAAAATGCACAAGTGGACATAACAAGCGACAAATATACCCTAGAGCTCGAAAGCTTTCGCGGAGTTATTGAGATGGAATTGAAGGCATTTTGGGCTCTCTTCCCCGTATTTCCATTGTCATAGACGACAGTTTTGATAGTATTGCAGGTATATTCTTCAAGTTCAGAGGTGACTCAAAACTTTTGACCTGAAGAAGACAGCTGCAATGCTATCAAAACTGTCGTCTACCACAATGGAAATACGCAGAAGAGAACCCGAAAGGCATTCTCTGCCATGAGTATCATATACCATTTGTGTCGCTTGAGTATCTTAAATGCAAACATATAAACTAGAAGAAAAATACAAATAGTTTAGGATACACTGAAAAAAAATATATTTCCCCAAATTTGCTGAAATTCAGCAAGGTTTCCTCAACTGAAGTTGTACCAACTTTTAAGCAAATCTGGAAAGCTTAAAACCGTCAACAAGGAAAACTTGCTGAAATCCAGCAAATTTTCAGAGATGAATGCTCATATTTTCAGCCCTAAGGGGATCCTCAGAGCAAATATTCAATTAAATAAAACAGTTACCCTGCATTATATTTGGAAGAGGTGTAAGAGTGAGAGAGACTTGGTAATTTTCATCCACACCTATTCCACCGTATGTTGCAGTTTTGCCACCCCCTTAAATTCCACCTGCTTCCGGAGAGCTCTCTCGCCTCCTCCAACTCAATCAGTCTCATTTTATTGGTTCTTCCACCCATTTTCTTATCCTTTCACGGCATTTTTAAAAATTTTTTGGGGAATCTGCCCCAGTTTGAGATATCGCCATGACGTGCGAGAGTCGAAAAAGATCAAAAAAGTTCTCATCTTGCACGGCGATTGAGTTTTTCCGACGCCACGCGATCCAATATTGCGCCTCGGAGGTTGGCACGCGTGGCACGATTCCGTGAGAGGATTTGGAGTTTAATAATCCTCGGAACGTTAAATATCGCACCCTCTCCCTTTCTCGCTTCCTCTTTCTCGGGGGCAATAAAATAAAAGAGTAGTGAAAGGGAAAGCAGAGACACACTGGCGAAAATCGATATTATACCGACTGCACTGAAATTACTGCCAGAGAACTATAGAAAAAGGGTGCTAGGAATTAAAATTTCAAAATATCTTACAGCACGTTCCTCTCACGCATCATTATTTTACCGCATTGAATGATTTTTATTTTCATTTTTAAAGTCTCTCCATGGGTAAAATATTGCCAAAGCAGACATGTCTTCTACAATTATGGGTAAAAAATAAATTTGTTTTGAAATACTACCAAATCTGCAGGAATGAATTCAGATTAGAAAAAAATTTTAAGAAAGAAAAAAGGTAAAAATAAGAAAATTCCTTCTATTTTATCGGGTCAATAGATGTTATAAGTTGTCGTCAAAATTTCTAAGTGATGACTAAAATTTCTGTAGAGGAGTGTTTGTAGGTTGTTCCGTAGAATATAATTAATGGTTTAAGGTGTAACTTTGTGGAAAGTTACCGCATATAAATCTCGTAGTAACTTCCACACTTAAAATCTTACTACCAATCTAGGTTTTTATTGCCTTGCAATCATTTGAACCTTTGAAAAAGATTGCAAGGTATTCGAAACCTAGGTCGGTAATGAAATTTTAAGTGTGGAAGCTACTAAGAAATTTTTCTTTTTCGTCATGGTTGTTACCTAGACCTGTAATTTATTCTCTTACCTGCAAGATGAGCTGCAAGTAAGAAAACAACTTAGTATAATCACCTTGTTTTTGAAAATCATTATTCCTATTGGCATTAAAGCTATTAGTAGTGAATACTTTTTATAAATGTTTTTTGTGGTATATTACCTAGTTAACGCAGCCCACGTAACACAACAAAGTAACGCCTACATGCAGATGTCGAACTAGATAACTCTAAATAATTCAATATGATTTCGTCCATATTTCTCGAAATATAAGCAAGTTATTTAACACAGCAATAACGCTGGCCTCAAACAAAAGTCGAACCATAATCTTTTTTAGAGATTTTAAGGAGTAGTGCGGCTGTTTCCAGTTCTTGACATTCATTGATAAATTATTACAGAGACGAGGATTCCAAGGAATCCAGAACTCATACAGGAAATTCCAGAGGAATCTTTGAATAAGATATAGAAAGTAGGTCATTAAGATAATAAACATGAACCATTATACTACTTATAGCTAAAATATCAGTAATGTAAATGAAATCCTAAGGAAAATTAATTCAAAAACATTTGACCGGTTGACATAGAAATGCCTAAAATTTACATTATTCATAAACAAGTGGAATTTATCTTCTCAATATCCCAATTTTTAAAATAATAATTTATATTGACCATTTTGAAAGCAAAAAATTGTTTGCAGGTTCTACATAAAAACAGACAACGCTTATAAGGCCAACGATAAACTAAAAGCTCGGAAATTTTCCCAACAAATGGGTCTTAAATTTAGAGGAATAATTACGTTTAGAATATCTCAAGCCATCACTTAATAGATACTTTCAACGTCATTAATGAAATAAAATAAAAGAACTACTTCTTATCGTCAGAAATTACTGCACCACTCTTAGATTGATCGATCAGGGAGTCGAGCACAGCTGAATATTAAAGTCTCGGGCCTTTTCACCCTCTTTTGGGTGTATATCCTTGCCCTTGTGCCCGTGACTGCGCATCATGTCACATGTAAAAAGTTGGTTTGATGACAAAATCTTCAGAAGTTATTCGTTCTCAGGCGGCAATGTTGGATTTGTTCTCCATGGATGTGACACGTCATGAGCGATCACGTTTTCTGTGCTACAATGTGGGCTGAGGACCAGAACAACTTTGATGTAAACCCTCGCCGTAATTCTCCTCACTAGGAAGTAAAACTGGCTAATTTCACCTTCTTTGGAATAGTTCTCACCTCGCTTCGCAAATACTTATAATTATAATACTCTCTCATTGGCGCGCTTGACCGACTCTCTCACTTATAGCCAACGGCTATCACCATATTCACATCGCCACCGTTTACCGTTCCTGTCTTTGAATTTTCCTCACAAATATTCTTCTGTATTCCCTCAATATGACCCTTTCCTTAACGTAAATTGGTAGCAGTTATTGTAGTCGATGTTAATGTATATTCACCTCTCCGCAGAATTTAGATAATGTAGTATTATCATTAAATTACATAACTTTGTAGTATTAAGTTCGTGGAATTTGGTTAAAATCCACATCTGCCACACTATTCAGGCAATACATATATGACTGATTATGAAGTGTTCCCCACGCAGTAACCGAGTAGGGATCGGTACACCACTGACAAATCTACGCCCCAGATGGAGTTCGATCTCGGCCTGTGGGAATGTAATGCAAGTTAAAAAAGCACCACTCCAACCCGATCCACATGATACAATATCAAGGATTCGCCAAACAAACGTCCTACAAAAGAAAGCCTCAAGCTTTGAGAAAAACAGCCACGAACGAGCAAAAAGTGTCACACTGATGATGAAAGAACTAGGATGTGAATCACTAGACTCACAGGCTAACATCCTATGCTAATATTACTCGAAAAATACAGATCACTCGAGTTATATGATGTCAAGGAGGCTGATGTTTTGACCCCAAACTTTATCTCCAGAACTGATATAAGTGGCACAATAAGAGTCATAACTTAGCAAGCCCCTTAAAAACTCCAGCTCAGGTGGCCCCTTGAAGTCGCAATAGATTGTCCCGTCTGCAGTCAAAGTGAATGAGGGTTTTGTGGGTGTATTTGGAAGGCAATCCTAACAGCCTTGTTCTGTCAGCTACTTGACAATGTAATCTTTTAGCTGATGACGTCGTGCATCTACAGTCGTGTTCATTTTGAGGGACCTTCGCACTAGCTTTTATGACCCATTCTCTCAATTCATAGGACCTAGCTTTTAGGACTTATTACAAGGAACCTATTCTTGGGAGGTTGGTCCATGTTACGGTTCGTGGCAGCTCTGGGGAGTTTGAACCTCTCCCAAAGAATTCTGTTGCTTGTTCCAGGGCTTGGATTTCCGGTTCTGGGTTGCCTGGTAATATGCCGAAGAATCTCCTCGCTAGCTGCACCAGAGAAAGTTCAGGGGACACTTCAGTTCTGGGGCTATAAAGGTTGATGTGTAGGCACACAAATCGGTATATGTAAAGCATGTGATTTTTAAAGATAAATTCTTTGTTTGATTTCAGCGCACCTTAGCCTCAGGTTTTAAAATTACAAGGAATGAGCTCGACAACACAAAAATTTGGTCGACTGAGACAAAAACGTACCATTTTTATAACAACACCAAAACTTCGATATCATAAACTTGAGGCTACTCAATGTTTTAAGACAGCTTTTTTCCTCTAATGCGTTTTAATAGAAGGGGATCCCTGTCGGAGCACCATCTTCCTGGTGCACTGGACGCTGAGGGGACCCATATGAGTTGAAATGTGACCACAAATACCACTTGGACGAAGGGGCCTATCAAGTGCCGGGTAACGACTATGAACATGAGCCAGGGAAACTAAAGTTACATGCGATTCACCAATTTCCTCCCCTTTTGCTATTTCCCTCGTCTCACGAAATATGGTACGTAAATGTAGATCCTCCAAAGCCTGCATCTGATGGACAGTAACTGAAGAAAATTCACATTTTGAGTTAAGCCTTTGAGTGCGGCTTGGATTAGATTAGATTTCGATATTTTCAAACTCGAGGATTTCAAAAAAAAACCAAACAAAAAAGCCGTATCTGTAGGGATTTCAAGATATAACGCTTTGGGTTTACCGTATCTAATGCATAAAGGTCTATTTTCTAGGCTTGAAAACAGTAACTACGAGTTTTTAGCTAAATAATAGTAATTACAAACATTTTAATTAAATAATGGATTTAAAAGGAAAAATGATACCTTTGTTACATTATTTTGTTAAATTATTAAAAAATATAGTGAGTGTAAATAAAAAAATGTTATACAGTAGTGAGACATGGAAGATGACTGCTGCAGAGAAGAAAAGGGTGGAAGCATTCTAAATGTGGTGCTACAGAAGATTGATGAACATTAAATGGATAGACCCAGTGGGTAACGAGGAAGTCCTCAGAAAGAATGGGAGAAAAAAGAAGTCTCCGGAAAACCCTAAGAAGAAGACGGAACCAATTAATCGGCCACATCATGAGACATGTTGGCCTGATGAAGACAATCGTCGAGGGACAGGTCAACGGGAAGAATTGCAGAGAAAAGCCTCGTTTGAAACACAGTAAGTCCTCGATTTACGTCGGAGATGCGTTTTGAAGAAGAGCAACGTAAGTCGAAACAACGTAAAACGGATCCAGATATTCGTGAACACTATAATCTCGCGATAAATCAAGGCGTTCATTTCAAAGTTCGTTTTTTACCTTTATCCCGGAAAAAAAAGACATTTCAGATGGGATTACTATGTCTCAGTTGTGAAAAAAACGCAAGCGTATGCACATACGGTCTATTTTATAAGCATTAAGCAGGGAAAGATTTTCCGTCGTCCCTTGTCAACAGGCACGTAACATCGGATTAGACATAGATCGAAACCGCGCATACCAAGAACTAACTGTATATAGAGCAAGTTATGTAAAATATGAAAGAGAAGAAATACTTAAATATGAAGATATTAGTTGATGGGAGAAATGAGTGTAGGACTGCATAAAATCAAGAATTTTTCACTAATAATGATGAAATAAAATGTATGTTTACTAAATTGTTGGCCTAGAAATAGGTTCATGGACCAAATAAAGAGGAAAGTACATAGGAAGAGATACCAGGAGGTAAGGAAACTAGCATTAGACAGGGAAGGGTGGAGGGCTGCAATCAAACAATTTTTGGATGGATTAACCAATGAATGAATGAATGAAAAAGTTGGCAATAAATGAAAAAAACGTTCAATATCGCAGAACTAACAATGATGCAGCAGCTCTCCTTTAGCTTAGCAGAGCATTACAGTATTGCAAAGTATCAGTACAGCATTGAAAAGTATCGAAAGACGACGACGAAACTCCAGGCTGGGCAATATATATATATATATATATATATATATATATATATATATATATATATATATATATATATACTCATATAAATGTTTATACAGAAAGGTAGAAAGAAAGTGGATAGGAACACGTAAAATTTACAAAGACAATGGTGGTGTGAAGATGAAATGATGGCCGATTCCAAGCAGAAAAAATTATATATATATATATATATATATATATATATATATATATATATATATATATATATATATATATATATATATATATATATATATATAATGCACTTAGGATCACTTAAGTGACGAATATATAAAAGTTTGCCAGAGGAAGGCAGACGACAAACACAGAAAACAAAAAAATGATGAACACACTTACAAAGTTTCTTGATATTTCGGTGCCACTAGCACCTTGGTCGCAAGAGCGAAGACTCAGTCTGAGTCTTCGCTCTTGAGACTGAGTCTTCGCTCTTGCGACCAAGGTGCTAGTGGCACCGAAATATCAAGAAACTTTGTGTGTTCATCATTTTTTTGTTTTCTGTGTTTGTCGTCTGCCTTCCTCTGGCAAACTTTTATATATATATATATATATATATATACACACACGATGGGGGAAGGGGAGGAGGGAGATGTCGGGGAACTCGAATCTAGATGGGGCGAAATTTAAGCAAGATAAGGGTAGAGAGGGTGTTGAGGGAGGAACGCAGCGGAATTCAGGTCACGGAGCGAAGGAACGAAGGCAAGGGCGGAGCAGTGGAAGCAGTGGTACGGGAATCGCATGGACGGAGGGAGGGAATTGGGAAGATGGATGTGAGGAGGAAAACGTGGAGCGGAGGCATTCATCTCCTCCTTACTCACTCACTCCCCTACCCTACTCACTCTCTCTCTCTCCCTCTGCAGCACTATTCACGGGAAGAGAAATTGCATCAAGGAACTCGGGAACGCTCGTGTGGGAGGAATACGACGGGTGGATTAAAATGAGGAAGATAGTGGCGGCACCGCCCGATATTCCGAGGTATCGCCCATGATCTTCGAGAAATACCGACACATGATCTCAAGTGGTGATTAACATACGATAAATACCAATTATTTAGGCCTGCCGCGAATACGGCGGTGAAATACCTATAATGAAATTGCCATGAGAAAAAATTGGCCTGAACCTGGAATTGGACCACGGACCTCTTGGCTTTCCGGAAAAATGTGCAGATCACTACGATACCCAGGTCATAAATACTAATACAACTGCTAACACTACGATAATAAGGGCCAGTTTTAATATGTCTGGTTAAACTTCACGTTAGCGTTAACGGCCGGTTAATCTCAAAATTCGGTTTTACATTCGATGGTTAAGTAAAATCTGGACGTTAAAGTGATCGTACGATAACGAAGGATTTCCAATGGTTAATCGAGTTAACTTGAAGATTAACTTAATGTTCACATTATCTAACGACCAGTTTAACCAGACACAGTCAAACCGGCCCTAAGTTATAAAATCTACTTTTTGGAGAAATCGAATTTTTACCGCTAAAGTGGGTTTCCAGACCACTGTGCACCGTAGGTTGGCAGAAGACAATTGTAGGAATGAGGAGTGAGAAGAAAGGAGGCACGAACAGCATAAGATGCACCAGCGAAAAGTCATTAAATACACTTGTCATAGGCGTGCTCCTTGATGGCGAGGATGCGACAAAATTAAACGATTTAAGAGAAAAGGGATAGAGAGAGAGTTTAAACGATTTTGTGGAGCGGAAATGGCATGAGTCTTAGCGGCGAGGAGTCAAAAGATGTGCAACGTCTAGGTTTGGAACACGGGATTTGAGTTGACGCCTCTCCTCTTAAAATTTCCAATCTCCGGGAAGACAGCATGCAACCGTTTTCGAAGAAGATGTCTTGCATCGTGCTCAGTGTTAAGCGAAAATTGCCAGCCAAATGCACCAAGGCTATACATTACAGGTTAAAATGGCGTAAGGTTAAGAAAATTTGAAACTGCCATCTGTAAAGCAATATTACAATTTTTTAAGCTAGAGCTATGAGGCAACATGTAGGTATAGATAATAACTTTTTCGTTGAAATAAAAATAAAACACATTACTGTTTTTGGTCTTTCGTAATATGATAAATAAGGCTATGGAACTATGCCAAATTGTCAGGACTATGCTTGTTTGGCAATGGAAAGCATTTCATGAATATTTAAAAAAATGTCAAAGCCCTACATTCATTGGTCGTTCTAATCCTAAGATAGGTTGACTGCAGCTCTCTACCCTTTCCTATCTAAGGGCAGTTCACGTACTTCCTGACAGCTTTTCCGATGTACTTTCTTCTGTATTTGGTCCATCAACTTATTCCTGGGTCTTTTTCTGGGGACTTTTCCCTCTATTTTACCTTCAATTATGTTCATGAAAAAACACATGGTCCCTCAGAGTGTGTCCCATACATTTGGTTCTTCTATATATAATATTCATAATAGTTCATTCCATTTTTACTCTTCTATAAGCATTTTTATTTGATAATTCATCTAGCATTCTTAAAAAACCTTCTCCAGGATCAAGTTTTGAAGGGTTCTTGACTGTTCTGGTCTACTTGTCCAGAGGTCCGTGCTTCCAATATATAGATTGCCACGTACTACAAGAATGCTTTCACATTTAAGTAGATGAAGAGGGCATCATAATCATACCGTCACAACCAAAATAACTTCTTTACTCGTTATCCATGATCTTCCATTACTTTCCTGCATGGATAGAACGACGGAATGGATGAATTAGCGGATATTATGCAAGTTATATCCACCATCTGTTTGAAATTAGTGGCTAGTTACTCTTGAAATAATTAATAATTACTCAGTTTTATGATTTATACACGGTTTTACCATACTTATCATTTGGAATGCAAATTGTTAATAAAAAAAATCAAAAATACATGTAAGAAGAATGACTGCTTATTAAATAAATGCATGGTAATTTAATTAGGGGTAAGTTATCAATGGAAAAAATCGTAAAATTGCAGAATTTGCCCATCACACCGTAAGCTAAATGAAAATCAGGGTTAACAAAGATGGCGGACAGGTTACGCCCTCGATACAACTTCTGGCATTGCCCACAACAGCATGCGCCCGCTTCGAATACCTCAGTGAACTTTACGCATGTTTTTTGGGAAATTTCTCAAACCCGAAAGGAAAATAAAATTTGCCATTGAGAATAAGAATATTTACTGCAATACCTTTTGTTTGGCGTTCTACTTTGTACGTCCAGTATTTATAATTTAAATATGCAGAAGAAAAGAAGGTCACGAGTGGGTAAATTGAACTCAAAAGTGAATATTCTAATGGGAATGGGATTTTCACCGGCAGACAGTTATACAGAAGCACAGAGAGAGAAACTTTGTTTTTTATATAAATATCATTTATAAGAGCCATATAAAAATTTTACATAAAGGATGATAAATATGAAATTAAATGAAAAATGTCTCCTCTCTTTCCAGAAAACGATTGGAATTCAGTGTGGGCCTTAAGAGGGCGGCTTTTTGCTGACGCGGATGATTCTATCGTGTCACCTGGACTAATAAACATTGCTCCTCCATGGAAACGAAAGTAGAGACGTCATTAGGAATAATAGAAAAAAGAAGAAAATGCGCACGGATGGTAGAGACACAATAACTATGAACAAGTAGGTGAAACTCAGTGAAACTTTGTTACGTTTTGAATGGAGAAAATAAATGACTTGGTACTGTTCCACATAAGCTCTTTATTCGCGATCGATATCAACGTCTAAGCATCATTACCAAGGTAAAACATTGAACTTATTTGTTTGACTTTGATCAGGGTACGATTGATCTCAACAGAATTGAGTCAAGGTTATCTTACATAACATCTACCTTCATGATGGTCCTTATGACAAAATCTTATCATAATTTAGCAAAGTTTTCTTTAATGTATTGCATGTTCCCTGCACGATTCTTGTGTCACGTTTTCATAGTTATATTATGGATTATTTTTGTAGTTTCTGTTAGCTTTTGTAGTATACCGGGAATGCGGTGATTTATGGTGAAAGCTAATTTGTTCACTGAAGTTAATTTTCGTGCGAGATTCCACAGAGAAAAAATCATCCGCCTTGACTGGGATTCAAACCCGGATCCCTCGATTTCCGGCCGAGTGCATTAGCCAATTAAGCTACCGAGGCGTCCTCTTTCCCTGTGGTGATAAGTCACCCTCCGCCGAGCACCCTTGGGGTGGCTTGCAGGGTAATAAGTAGATGTAGTAGAATCGCGTAACTCTCCTGTGAAGCTATTTTCTATTTAAAATCATTCATGGGAGTGTATTTTTACTTATTTATTTGACTATGTAAATTATAAATTGTGTAATTATTAGATTGGTTGCTAATTTATTCTTTCTATTCAATCATTTGCTGTTTTACATGCTAATATTCACAGTAATTTAAAGGTTATTATATTGGCTGTTTACTTTAATTGATAGCTGATTCCCTCATTTTTTTGTAATTCTTTTGTTTCCTTCTACCTATTTGTTTGCTCTATTATGCATATAGTAACAAGAAATTTAAATTTTGTAATCCATTTGAGAGTTCATGTATTACATTTTTGTATTTTTTCTTACGGAGCAGTTTCTTCAGGACGACAATGTTTTTTTCAATTCAGTCTTAATTATGACGGATAGACGTTGAGATCGCACAGGGAAAAAAGCAGAATTTTATCTTCTCATCATGGCAAATATTAACACGTGACATCGCGTAGGAATTGGGAAATAGATGCGCAACCTTGGACGTGGATCAATAAGTATTGCATGCGGGTGATGATTCGCCGAGTGGAATTGGAGACAAAGTTAAGGATGGGACGAGAGGCGAAAGAGTCCATTCAGTGTTTACTTGTTAAAGGGGATAAACGGAGGGGCAGAACTCCAACGAATTCCCTCCGCAAACATCCAGTGTTTCCGGGCAAAATTTTGTGGGTGAAAACGACGGTTGATTATGCCGCTGGTGATATGGCTAAAGTGTGGGTCTTCCTCTCAAAGTTGCGGGTCTTCCAAAATGACCCTGGAAGAAAACGCCAGAGTGTGAGATGAGATCCCGGTGTCCGGTCAACCCAGGAGGAATCCATAAATGTTTGTGCTGGCTCGACGCGTTCACCTATCATTCTATGCGGTCAGCCTTAAACGATACTGTGGCTAATGTGATATAATAGGGGGTGCTCGCAAGATGATTATAAATTAAAAAGAGTAATTTCCGAGAGAATAGGAATAAAAACATGTTAAGCTTCCATGGTCGATTTGGAAGAGTGAGGTAGAGAAGATGATATGGTGATCTTAGCCAATGACAACCAGGAACTTCAAGAATTGATAAAAAAAGTTTAGAGGAAGGATTAAAAGACTATGAAATGAAAATAAATGTAGGGAAAACGAAAGTTATGAGAGCGAATGATAGTGGAAATCTGAATGTTATGTCAAATGAAGGAAGAATAGAGCAGATTAGAAAGTATATATATCTAGGGAGCATCATGACGGAGATTGAAAGAGTGAGGTAGAGATTAAGTCAAGAATAGCGATGGGAAAGGAAGCTTTTAATAAGAAGAGAAATATGTTATGCACGTTAAGTGTGGAGCATTATGTTGCATGGATGCGAAACGTGGACCTTGGAAAAAAAGAGAGAAGGCTAGGTTTAATGCTTTTGAGATGTGGATGTGGAGGAGGCTAGAGGGAGTAAAATGGGTGGATCGAGTAAGAAATGAAGAGGTGCTGGGAAGAGTTAGGGAGGAAGGAACACTACTGGAAACAATACAGAAGAGAAAGAGGAACTGGATCGGACATATTTTAAGAGGGAAGGGGATAAATACAGCAGTCGAGGGAACAGTAGAGGGAGAAAAGAGGAGAGGAAGAAGAAGGCTGAAAATGACAGACGAAGTGAAGATAAAAAGAAGTTACAAGGAAATCAAGGAAAAGACCCGGGACAGGACGGATTGGAGACAGCTTTGGTGTTTGGGCCCTGCCAGTAGGCAGAATACCAGCTGATGATGATAAAGGACAATGAGTTCAGGGGCGGAAACAGTCAAATGCATGGTTAGAGATTTGCGACTGATTTAAATCGATTAAAAGGACTTTCTCGCAACACTTTCTGAGTATCCAACGACCATTAATGGCTGTTTTCAACGCACGTCAAAAAATAAACGACACACCGCCAATGGTATTTCTGGCGATTGATTAGCCGGTTATCGCACAGTACCAAATTATTATTACCATTTATTGCGTCACATTTTGCTGTAGTGAAATCAACTTGGGCTTCCCACCAAATTTATGTCTTCATTAATGCAAAATTAAAGAAACATTCTCTCCCATAAAGGCTTGCCTGTGCGTGAAAACAGAGGAAATCATTAAATGGGAGATATATCCTTCGCCGAACAACAATACCACCGACACCAGCCAATCATGAACCCCAGTGTGAATTCATCTGAACAATTCGCCCAGTCAACATCCAATCTTTCATCTGTTTTAAATTCTTTCGTATAACTCATCTTGACCGCCACCAAATATTTCTTCCTTCCTTTCATCACCTAAAATTAAACGTTCGTCTCTCTACCTATGTCAAATAAAATAAATTCATAAGCAGACTTAATTTGTAGGATAACATGCATTGCAACTTCAAAGAACAACTATGAACTTTTAAATAACATATATATGGACTGAAAGTGTTGAAGTTTTGTCCCAAAATTTCAATAGTTATTTATTGAGATTGTAACAGATGGAATGAGACATTTTAGCGCGGCTTTTTGGGTACAAGCCGTTTGGGTTCAGGCCGTTTAGGCGCAGGGACATGTGGGCGTAGCTGGCTTTTCGGTAACCATTCGGCTCGACTGGGATGAAAAATAAAATTTATGTCATCAGTGACCTCGTTTACTTAAATTACATGATTTATGCATAAAATTCACGCAATTTTTTTTTCTGTGATGAAAGATGTGAATATGAAAAAAATAAATATCGATAATAGTCAACACATTTTAAACCTGTCTGTTCTGCAATCTCTTCCCCTTATGTTAGTCTCATGATTCGACCTAACGTAGTGTGTTGGAGTTCGTAACATAATTATAACTTCTAAGGAAAATAAAAAGGTTTTGTATTTATGTAAAATATTGAGTATAAGTATTATCAACGGTCCGAAAAAGATTCACATCCCAGTTGTGGCAAGAGTTCAGTAATATTGACGAGACTAACAAAACCTTGCGAGGATGAGAATTTACTTAAAGAACCAACCGCGACTATTATGGTTCCTTATCCCACACTGAAAAAGAGAATAGTACTCTCCCGTGCTATCGAATCGGCTTTACTAATAAAAGTAATGGACGATTGTACACTCTGCCACTCCGATGAGGACAGGTTCTGAGTCGTTATCTTTCAGTTCCCCTCAGGGCGCTCTTTGGCCTACGCCCTCTGAAGCGATAGATGGGCGGTATCGTGTGTTCTCCCCTTCTCCACGCAGCAAGGATGGTCGCGTCTCCCGAGGGGAAAATCGATTCGTGAGGGCCGGTTGATTCCCGGAAAACCTCGCGGCTGCAGTCCCGGAAAACCAAGAGGACCCTCGTTGGGCGGGGAGGGAGTACGCGGTGAGACTTGAGGTGACACACTCAACGTTACACTTAGGAACACTAAGGTAGGGACACTTTCTAAGGAAGTGAAAAATGTGACATTTAACAAAAATTTCGAATGTTCATTATTTGAGGCAGTTTCAGCAAAGCATTGCACCAAGACATCGATGAATTTGGTCTCATTTTAAAGAAAAATATCTTACTCTTCCGAAGATACCACAATATCAGCCCCTTACTGATATTTTTTACGAAATTTCAGTCCTTTCGCATTGAAAGTACTAAAAATTGTACGCGTATGCACTTCAGAGAGACCATATGTAGCAAATGAGGAACTTCTAACATCCAGGCCTCGTTAAAAAATTAAGACCGAGTAGTTTGTACGCTTCCTTAACCACTTTTAAAAATAAACCATATCGTCACCCCGCAGTAATTTTTCAGAATCACAAAAAAAATCTTCCGTTTTGAAGGAGCTTTCAACGTACTGCGTGAAAATAATGATTCAAAATAAAGACTTGTAGAAATTTTTATTTAATTATTAAGAATTTCAGTCACGTAAAAGTATTTAACTGGACCATTAATTTTGGAATATTTTTTTCCTGCTTTATACAGCTGCTGAAATGAAAACTTATTTTTATGAAAATTTTTCTGTACCGCGAGATAAAATGAGTCAAATGAAAGACTTATGTGGATATTTTTATTTGATCACTAAGAATTTCAGTGTAAGAAAAGTTTATTGTTGCACCATTAATAATGTACTGTTTAATTCATGCTTCCTACAAACGTATAATTTGAATATGGTCTCCATTATGACTAGGGAACTATTTCGCTCAAATTACCTTAAGAATCATATTCAGTTTAATCATTTACGGTCGTAAGTATTAATGCCTGTCGCTCAATCAAGTTCGTCCAATGGAAAAACGCCTTATCACCATCGTCAGAGTCACCAATCCGAAGAGTGATTAACAGCAGACTGTCCAATCCTCTCTACTTTTCTATATTCTTTTTATTCCATCATATTTTTTCTTCATTTTGGATTATATCGACCATTGACTTAAAGGGATGGCATTTCACCGGTTTGTTATTCCTGGACCAATTATTAATTGTCGGCGATTCGCTGGTTCTTTCTCACCCCTAGGCGCATTTTCCCACTTCGATTCCTCTGACTCCACGTCTTGAGTCCTTCCTTCTTCCCTGTGAAAAGGCTTCAAAATGACAACCGAAATATCAATAAAAATTCATGAGTCATTTCTAAGCTGTGCTTTCGACATGTTACAATACTGCCGGGCTTGTGACACCATATATCACATTATAACGTTCGTTTTACTTCTACGAACTTATCTAACATTATAATTTAGATAACTAAATATTAATATTATAATATTCTCTGCTGCTACAAATTTTACCTTTTAATGCATTTAAGCATTATTTTTAGATGAAAATATATCATTAATAATGGATAAATTTTAAATACATAATTAGTTACTCAGAAAAACGGAGTCACTTAAAAACTAATTCTATAACAGATTAACGTCCGTCGCAATTTTCCTCAAGCTGTCCTTAATTTTCACTGATAGTTATTTCGGCTTATTAATTTCGTCCATTATTGCTTGCAAGAAGATATCATGTAACGGTATGCCTCTCTTCCACTCTTTGTTTTTCATGAAAACGCATTCTCTCCCTAGCTCTTCGTAAAACTTCTTCAAAGGCGATTCCCTCCGTTGAGTTGATCGTAACATTTGCACAACCATTGCGCATATCCATCGATTCAAATTTTCATCGTTCCATTGACGTCATTGCCCGAGATCCAATGCAATTAAATAGCATGCTCTAGTAGCTCTTTAGTGGTAAATACGCAGGAATTATAATCTTAGCAAGTCAGAGACACATTAAGTTTTCATTTGTGTGATTAGACGAATGACAGAATGTCTTTATGGTTTTGGCTATCCTGCTCACAAAACATTCCAGCTTCTTCTGCAGTTAACCATGTTCGTTGAATTTTCAAAGAGACACGCGATCACACATGGAGACGCACGTAGATGGGCCTTTCTGAACCGTACATGGGCACGAGAGCCAATCATGCAATCGTCCAAGTCTTTGATTGACTCGCAACACTTTTGAGTGTGCACTTGCTGGATGAAAGGGTGAATTCACGAAGCGTCTAGTATAATGAAGATAGAGCACAGGCATTTCGGGAAACTTGTACACTTATTTAACAGAATATAGCGAAAGCGTCTGATCACACATTCCCCGTGTCAATGCGGGCCAACGTCTGCAGCGGCGATATCTCAAGTAGAGGTACATATTCATGAACAGGCATGAAATTTTCCTAAATTAGATGTCCAAAGCGAACAACCACTTCGGTATACGATCGGATGGGTATCATTCCGCTCCTTATTACCCATGGAGCTCTATTCAAATTCCTTCTAAGAGAGAGCTTATTGGAAGGAGCTCCTTCCAACACACTTATCCATAAATCAGGCCGCACATAGAAATGAATGGGGAAGGGATGGCGAGGAGGAGAAAAGTTGTTGGCAGGAATTGAAAACGTTTTGGACTTTGAGATGATGTAGGAGGATGTTGAGAAGAAAGATTTGCATGACGGGTAAGATGGTGCATGGCGTTGGTTCATTGGAGTCCTAGATAGGGGTTTTGGGGAGTCGGTAAACTTTTTTTTTGTAGAAGGCAACGCAACTCCCGCTTTTTGTAATATTCTTGGGGGAATAACCCTCCGCGGCCATGCTCAACTGCTCAATCATCCCTATTTAATCTATTCAACGAAAGTTTACGGGCGCATTAGGCACTCAGCAACAGGCTGAGTGAGTAAATTATGACTACGATGACACAATTATCATTTCTTTCGTAACAGTTAAGCTGTTTTCACCTATGTTATACAGAACTCCCATGAAAAAACGCTGCGATAAATTATTTTATCGGTAAATCTTTATTTTAACGGGAACATTTTCAAGCCACTAAAACGATTGTCTATACAGGTTGGGCGTCTCGGCCAGATAAACTTCATACGCTCAAACGTTGGCCCTCATACCGCTAACTAATAGGGAATTAGGTCATCTGGATCATCGGGTAAAAATCATCGAATTTTCGCACTCGATTTCAATTTGAAGGGTAATTACAACGGAAATCGGTCTGTAAATAATTAAATGCTCACTAACTAATCAAATAAATTAAATTTTACGTAATTCGCATGAGTACTCGAATGAGGAAAATCAGGGTAAAAAAACGTTGTGCAGCAATATATGATGTGCAATATTTGGGGATGAACTCAAGCAAATATTTACGTAGGCGATTAAAAAATTTCATAAAATGAGTCCGGCAGGAAGGCATCTAGGACCTGGGACACTTGGCTAGTCACCATCATTCGTTGTTCAATCCTACGATTGGTTGACTGCAGCCCTCCACCCTTCCCTATCTAATGCCAGTTCCCTTACCTCCTCGTAACTCTTCCCATGAACTTTCCTCTTTATTTTTGGTCCATTAACTTATTCCTGGGTGTTCCTCTAGGGACTTTTCCCTCTATTTTACCTTCAATTATGTTCTTCACAAACCCATTGTGTCTCAGTGGGCTTCCAATCGACCTCGTTCTCCTTTTCTCTATGGTGTTCAATATAATCCTTTCCTTTTCCACTCTTCTGTACACTTCATGGTTTCTTACTTTGACCGTCCATTTTATCTTGAGCGTCCTCCTTCAGCACCAGGTTTGAAGGCTTCTAGTCTTTTCTGGTCAGCTACTCCAATGGTCAAATGCATGATATGACCCATTGAGTGCCACGCTCCGCATGAATGTTTCTACGTACTCTTTCCTGGTTTGTGGTTCAATCTTCTTATTTAGCACTACACTTGGCTAGTATAGGGGTCGGTATACCTCGGCCGAAATCTCCCTTTTAGATCTGGCTTCTGCCGCAGCGTAAGAGATATTTTCGCTATCCCCTCCATTACACACTCCGGACAACAGCCCCACCATTGACACAGTGGAATACGTGTTTCAAGGGTTCAGGAAAATGTTAAAATATTACGTTTTATAGCACAATTTTCAACATTTTGATAATCCTCTACAGATATGAAGAGTTCTTATTTACAGTGAGTGCAAATATTTTGAGAATTATACATCAAACGGATCATGGAGATAGCATGCTTTTGACAAATTCACGTTTCCTCCGCGGTCGAAATAGTTACATAGAAAGAAAATTGCTGAAAATTAATAAGCTCATTATAAGTATTAATTTTTATACCAGAGGCCTTTGCAAACAGATTTACTTCAAGGATCAAAGCAGAGTCTTGCAATAGAAGCGCGTAGACGTCTGTGGAAGCGGTTACGGCCGTAGTTAACAACTCCCTTAAGAGAAAACACAGACAAACAGTGAGGCAACAAACCATCACTGAGTTTCGTTAGGTTGTGACGAATAAATAACGCTTTTAGAATTAATGAATTCACAGAGAGAATTTAAAACTTAGCAAACTTTAGAGTTTCTTCAAGTTTGATAAACCATTATCTATAGGTAACTTTAGTATCGATGGCTAACAATCACCTATCAACTACCTGCAGCAACCATCAATCGTAATTTTGACCTCAATACTAAACGTCAATACCCATTACACTCGAGGAAGATGAGGCAGTAGAGGCCTCATTGACGAGCAAACTCTGTCAGGATAACTGTTCCTATAATGGTATACTTCGGACACTCCTACCCTTCTAGTGGGCACTAGTTTCACAATTTGAACAGGAACTAATCCAAAAAGTACACAGAACCGTGATCGATTACACAATGAATCGTCATCAACAGAGTCTCATTTGATTGACAGGTGCCTAAAGAGTGGCATCCTTGATGGAATGTAATAGCACGTGACTCCTGAATTCAATACATTTCTTCAAAGTTATTTTCGGACGTAGGAACCTCCGGCAAATTTGTGGTGAACATACTGACAGGGAAATCTGAGTCTTTGATTGGATTCCCCGAACAGAAAACTTCACTTCTCTGGCAACTTCCAACGATGTGAGAGGAGGTTTTTCAAACTCATGATGCCATACACTAGTTCAAAGGAACAGCCTATAATTTGATCGGTGATCTTCGCATAGTAATCTTGCCTCATCCTCAACGGAGTTATTCGTCTACGACATTTCAAGTGCTCAAGTGCAGTCGGGCTGCTCGGGGATAATTTAGGCCGTGACGGTAACGGATTTCCACCACGAATTACGCGTTTTAAAAGACCGAAAATTCCAAAAGTTACGTAAGCATGTACGTATATATTACGTGATATCCAATCCTTCTCCATCCTAATGGGTTTGTAATAGTCCCGAAATAAATTTCTGGCTTCGTCCCTGAAATATATCCCCTTCAAAAACGCCAGACCGGGCGGGAGAGGTTTAGGGGAATGTTGGGGAGAGGAGGGGGGAAGAGGAGAGAGGGATTTGGGTGGGGGAGAATCAGTTGACCGACCCTCCTTTCCCACGTCAGTGGGTTGCTCCTACATCTATATCTACGTCAGTGGAATGGAAAAAAGAAACGGCGACCGCGAAATGCTTTATGGCGGCAGCTCCGAAGACATTTTTTTTGCTTGAGTCGCACCTGGCACGTGGCCGCGCAAAATTTATGTATCAGTGCGTCTGAAATTCTCAAAAAAAGTGTAAAATGATGTGCAATGAATATAATTTTCATGCTTACTCTTCAATTTTTTTCCGGAGTAGACAAAGTTTAGCTAGCTAAAAATTATAACCCCATGCCGAGTGGCTAACGTCCTCGCCTATCAGAAAAAATTTCCGGGGTCGAGACTCCCGGAAGAAAACTTTGTTTTACTTAATATTACGGCTTCAACAACGATGTAATTTCCTAGATTAAATAATTCATGAACAGCTGTGCACAGATGGTTACATTAGACGGCGCCATCACTGATGACGTGCAAGTCACTTCGAGTGTCCCACAGGGAGGTGTCATTGGTCCACTTTTGTTCCTGTTGTATATTTATGATATGAGGTAACAATTAGTAGTAGTTATAGGAAATACTTATAAGATAAAGTAGAATGACTGTGTACACTTCAGTAGGTAATGTAGCTGATTGATTGACGTGCCCTCTAATTCATGTTTTTAAACCTGCCGAGTAGTGCTAACACCATTGTTTGCATGTTCCCTGCAAGTCTTGGGTCACGTTTACATATTTATATTATAGATTATTTTATTTATAAGTTTCTGTTGTACTTGTAGCATACCCATCGTGGTGCATGGTGGTAAAAGTTAATTTCTGCACTGGAGTGTATGCTGGTGATAAGTCACCCACTGCCAAACACCCTTGAAGTGGCTAGCAGGGTAATATGCAGATGTAGTATGAGGACGAGTCGTCCGTTGAAATGGAGATACAGTTCAAATATGGAATCCGCCGAAATACTTGAGAAGAATTTATTAAAAACATTCGCTGGGAAAGCATAAATCTTTTAACATTTGAGGTTGCTTGCTGGGTTATATGCAGAATTGGTGTGAGGCCTGAGAAATTGGCTCTATTTCACTAACTTCTTCCACAATACCCTGTTCTTACGTATATGTTTTTGCACTGTCCGTAAAATTTCTTCTCACACACCCTACTTTTCTCTCCTAATAATCCCTCTCCTTTGAGTCCGATACACCACATTTATCCATTACTTTCTCGGTATAACCCTTCCTCCATCATCATTCATTGTTGTATCTCAACTGTGTATCTCAATTTGAAAATCATCAACTCTCTCATCATGGCCAATCCAACGAAGCAAGCTCTTTTAATTATCCAGTGACGGAGGATAAATCCTACATTCACTCAAGTCCCACTCATCTCCGAGCCTATATTTTCCACTACTGACGTAATCAGTTACCAGATACTCTATACTAGAAAAAAAATTAAAATAAATGAGTAAATAAATAAATAAATATATATATTTATATATATACCCTAGATACCCTATACTAAAATATATATACTAGAATATAAGGCAAATGCGATGAGAATGTACGGAATAATTATTGCATCAAAGAAAATAAAATATCTAACGTAGAATCTATTAAATACTTAGGCGTCACCATCACTGAAGACATATCATGGGGAAAACACATCAGGGAAATAACTAGTGTAGCAAACCGTAGATTAGGATTTGTAAAAAGGGTTCCAGACAAATGCGATGAGAGAGTATGAGAAAGAAGCTATTTTACACTGGTCAGGCCTCATTTAGAATATGCCGCATGTATATGGGATCCGTACGAGGAGGGTAAGATAAAAGAATTAGAGCTTGTGCAAAGGAGATCCGCTAGATTTGCTTAAGGGCGTTATGATAATTTTATAAGTGTTACGAACTTAATAGAAGAACTAGGATGGGAATTACTATCAGAACGCAGGTTAAAATTTAGGTTAAACCTTTTAAGTAAATTCGAAACCGATTTGTTCACAGATGACGTTAGATATATATTGAGAACCCCTGCGTATTATGCTAGATTTGATCAGATTAACAAGATTAGAGAGATAGATTGCCATACCGATAGATTTAAAATGTCATTTTTCCCGCGTACCATTAGAGAGAACAATAGGTAGCGTAGCAAAGGGATAGGTAGGTGAAATATAGTTAGAGTAGTCTGTAGTGCATGATGCATGTAATAACAGCCAATTATCCCTTCCTTATTATGTAGATACTAACCATCTAGCTGCATGTGACCCTGTTCTCTAGCATGTCTCCCTTAAATATCCTACTTGAATGGCAATATTGCATGTTTGGTGATCTTCACCCCCTGCCACACTCCCTCGTGGTAGCTCGCAGGGTATTACGTAGATGTAGATGTATACTCACAATTTTATACCTAAAATTGTGGATATCCTATATTAATAATTTGCACCAACTGATTTAGGTTTGGCCTCTTTATTGGTGACGAGCCCGAGCGACTATACAATTGGGTGTTTACAGTAAAACTTCTCCCTCATGCATAACTCGAGGTCTGGGAACATTGACTCGTAATCTTCCGATGTACTCGGCAGCCGTTCTGCTAAGGTCAACGCTACGCGATTCCTCCCGATGACTACGCTACCTGTCTCAATCAGATAGGACCGGGGATGGCCCGACTCTCCGACAACCGTTCCATACTCCCGAAGGTCTCTCACCCAAACCGGAGCTCCCACAGTCAATAGGGGTAGTTCTTTTGTCCGGTGTCGTCGGTCGTAGTTCCTCTTCCGACTATCCATGATGACCTTATTCTTATCCCGTACGGCCTTAAGGCTGGGCCCTTTGGGATTCAACTTCCTGGGACACAATGGCAAGGTTGTTCTCAGCTTACGTCCCATTAGCAGTTCCGCCGGGGAATACCCACACTCCAAGGGTGAAGCACGGTATGCAAGGAGTCCCAACCATGGGTCTCTTTCTTTCGCGAGTATGTTTTTTACCGTTTTCACCGCTGCTTCCGCTACTCCATTACTCTTCGGGTAGTATGGGCTGCTAGTTACGAGATCAAACCCGTATTCATGCGCAATTTCTCAGAACTCTCCTCCTCCGAATGGCGGCCCATTGTCCGCTCGGACGATTTGTGGGATTCCGTGACGCGCGAATATGGATTTTATTTTTCCAATCACGTTCGGGGCCCGCGTATTTTCCAAATACGCGACCTTCGGGTATTTTGAAAGGTAGTCGATGATGACTAAGTATTCACGCCCTCGGCTGTGGAAAATGTCCATTTCTACCATCTGCCAGGGCCGCGCCGGTGTCTCCGTCGGTCTCAATAGCTCTACTCAATGGGCGACGTTCGAGACATTCCGGGCACTTGCTTACCACTTTCAGCATTTGATGCGATGCTCCTGGCCACCACACTGACTGCTACATCCGCCTCCTGCACTTAGAAATACCTAGATGTCCTGCATGGAGTCGGTCCAATATTTCTTTCCTCCATGATTCCGGGATGTAAACCCTTGTCCCCCTGACTAGTAGGCCATCAAGGAGGGAAATATTTGCTCGTTCATGGTAGAAGCTGGTATCTTCCAACAGCATTTTTTCTCTTTCCGTGGCCACCCCTCTTTCACATATTTAATAATTCGTCGAGTTCTTTCACCTCCTCGTTGCGCTTCCCACACTTCCTTCAACAGTTTGTCACTCATTGGTGATTCCGCTTTCACTGTTTCCACGTCTTCATCGGTGAGAATATCGCCTTCTTTAGAAGTTTTGGAGATTGGAGATCGTGAGAGAGCAGCTGGCGTATACAATTTCTTTCCCAGAACATAAATTACCTCATATTGAAAACGCATGAGGCGCATACGGAAACGCTGCACTCGGGCGGACAATTCGCTAAGGGGTTTCGTTCCCAATAGTGCCACGAGTGGTTTATGATCCGTACATAGAAGAAATAATTTGCCTACTAAATAATTTACTAATTTCTCACAAGCCCAGGTGAGCGCCAATACTTCCTTTTCCAATTGGGCGTAGCGTCGTTCAGTATCTGTCAAAGTCCGTGACGCAAAACATACCGCTCTCTCCATTCCCCATCTGACTGCTGCTACTCTAGTGTAGCTCCCAATCCATATGACGATGAGTCGGCTAATACTCTTATCGGGCGATTTTTCGCACCGAGGACATTTCCGACCACTCACCTTCATTTGGTTGGGTGGTGGTGATGCTGGTGTTGAAGGGTGCCGTGGAGCTTTCTTCTGCACTGCGTCCACCTCCGATGACCGTACTGACGAAGGGGCTGTTTTACTTTCCCCCGAGTTACTCCTTATGAGCGTCTGTTGCCTGTGCACTTCTTCTGCCTGCCTCGCCTTTGTAACGGCTCTCTCAAGCGTAAGATCCGGATCCAATTGTAGGGCTTCTGATAACTTGGCGTTCCACAAACCGACTACTAGACGGTCCCTCACCAATTCGTCACCCAGGGTGCCATATTTACAATTTTTAGCAAGAATATGCAGGTTCCGAATGAATTCTTCCACCGCTTCGGTCTCTCTTTGTAGTAGCTTGTTGAAACGGGCACGTTCGTAAGTTACGTTTACCTTCGGGAAAAAATGCTCTTCAAACTTCCCAAAAACGATACTATACTTCTTTTCTTCTTCCGCTGATAGGTTGAAGGATAATAGTATGTCGTCCGCGTCGTCGCCCATTGCATAAATCAATGCGTCGACTCGCTCGTCTTCCGGCTTTTTGGAAAGTACAGACGCCCGTCTGTACCTCTCAAACCGTCGACTCCATCTTGGCCAATCTTCTGCCGCGAAGGAAAATGGCTGGGGTATGGACCAGGCAGGACCTCCTATCCCTTCGAGCTGCTTACTCACAATTTTCGCACACACCTGACACCATGTGTTGTTGCCGCGAAACAATTTGCACCAACTGATTTAGGTTTGGCCTCTTTAATAGTGACGAGCCCGAGCGACTATGCAATTGGATGTTCACAGTAAAATTTCTCCCTCATTCATAATTACATGGCCTTATATAGTTGCCTCGGAGTCGCTCCTCGCCTGCTCCGCGTCCTTGGTGCAGCTGCCTTTCCGGCGTGCCAGTTAACTAGGCCTCCACGCGAACCCGCCACAGAGTGCATTGTTTTAATTTTTATTTCAGATTATTATTTTTTTATATAAGTAATCGTTATAACATCATTGATACTGGCAGATTAATTTTGAGGGATCCAAAAATGCGGCACTCGATAAATGTTTAGCGCGGCAGGGTACATGACAGAGCATGAAATTATTCAGGTATCGCCCATGCCTATCATGTCTTCAACAACTCCACCAATTTGCAAAACAACCCACACCTCTATGAAATGCTCCAACCATCAAAAGGTTATAATTTTGCGGCTGAGTAAGGATTTATATTTTGTTTTAGAATGAGGAAGCCACAAAAGAGACCCACACGAACAAAATCTTCAGATACAGTAACATGTCTTGGAATTACTTTAACTTTTGATATATCGTGGGAATTACATATGCAAAATATATTTGGCACAGCATTGAAAAACTAGGTTTTGTTAAACGCATAACAGGAAGGTTCTCGGATGAAAAAGTCAGAGAGAGATGCTATTCATCTACATCTACATCTACGTGATACCCTGCGAGCCACCACGTGGGTGTGTGGCAGGGGGTGAAGATCACCAAATATGCACTATTGACATGCAAGTAGGATATTTAAGGGAGATATGCTAGATAATAGGGTCACATGGAGCTAGATGGTTAGTATCTACACAATAAGGAAGGGATTATTGGTCGTTATTACATGCATCATGCACTACAGACCACTCTAATTATATTTCACATACCTATCCCTTTGCTACGCTGCCTATTGTTCTCTCTTATAGTACGAGGGAAAAATTACATTTTAAATCTATAGGTACGACAATCTATCTCTCTAATCTTGTTAATATGATCAAACCTAGCCTAGTTTCCTAGTTTCAGATATAGATCAAATACAGCGGTAGGCAGCTAGATTTGTTATAAATTGTTATGATAAACATAGTAGTGTTACAGAATTGTTGGGGGAATTAGGGCGGGAACGTCTATCCGATCGCTATTCGCTCTGGTTAGGCCACACCTCGAATAGGCCGCGAGCATTTGGGACTCTGGTCATAAAGATTTGATCAAAAAACTAAATGAAATACAAAGGAAAGCAGCGCGTTCTTCGTTAAAAACTGCTACAAGCGTATATATAGTCTCTCACCACTTTTAGATTAAGGTGAGAGCCCTTAGAGACTCGAAGGCTACACGCAAGGCTTAGCTTGCTTGAGAAATTCAGAAAAGTTGTGATTCAGAGCGACACCTCACGACAATTATATTATTAATATATATATATATATATATTATTATACATAATGACATATATTATAATGACACCTCACGACATCTCTAGGTCTGACAGATGCGATAAAATTAGAATATACACTTCCGAACAGATAGGTACAAAAACTCGTCCTTTCTGTGCACGATAAGCGATCACAATAAAAATTGAGCTCCACTAAATGAATTGCCATAGTACATGTCACCATTTTACCTCCCGAAACCTTATCCCTTACATCTTGGCACGGCTGGTGACCTAACACCCCCTGCCACACGCCCATGCGGTGACTCGCAGGGTATTATGTAGATGTAGAATGTTTTTACATTGTATTTCCTCGTTCGTTGTCCTCTCTTCATCTAACACAGCAGGTGTCTTCTCATCATGAACGCTTTTGTAGGCAAGTGAATTTTTACGCTTGATGTCTTTGTGCATCGAAAATAAATTATTTAGGTATAACACTCATTTTTGGTCGTGATAGTCGATTTTGTTCGTAGTAAAAACATAAAATATTTATACCATTTCATTTAACAATTAATCTTTCAATGCTGATTTAATCGCACAAAGATACGAAAACCAAATGATATTATTAAGAAATAATATACGATCAATAAACAAATAGTCTCAATATGTGTACTGCAAATACAATACAGATAATTTATTGACAAATAAAGATATTATTCGAAGAGCCTTGGGCTCATAGCCTAAAAATGTGAAGGTTAACAAAGTACGGAGATACAATTACCATGGGAAAAAGAGATAACGAGAATGATGCTTGGCCAGAAAGAAAGTATTGGTTGCAATTTCATCCCCCATGAACTGCATAAATTACTAGGTAACAAATCAACGTTAAACTAAAGAAATTGCAATTCAAAGACAAGTGCCCAGAATTCCTCAAAGATGTGCGCCAACCAAAAGGTCCGTGGTTCGAGTCTGTGGCGGATCCATGGGGGGGGGGAAGGGGGAATTTCCCCCCCCCCTCCCCAAATCCAAGAGAATACTTTTTTCCGAGGCCAACAATTTAATACTTATAAACCGAGCGTCATCTATAGATGACGCGTGACGGTTGTCGGAGTTAATGTTGCCGCATGCTGATGGTGTCCCTTCGCACGAGGCTACTCTTTGTAGCTTCCGAGTCTCGTAGCTGAACATTGTTTCAAATGGAGGAGTTCACACAAGTAGCGGGCAGAATCAGTGTGGAAGTTACTACGAGATTTTTATGCGGTAACTTTACACCTTCAACCATTAATTTTATTCTACGGAACCACCTACAAAAACTCCTCTACAGAAATTTTAGTCATCGCTTAAAAATTTCGGTGACAACTTATAACATCTATTGACCCGATATAATAGAAGGAATTTTCTTATTTTTACCTTTTTTCTTTCTTAAAATTTGTTTCTAATCTGAACTCATTCCTGCAGATTTTGTAGTATTTCAAAACAAATTTATTTTTTACTCATAATATCGTAGAAGACATGTCTGCTTAGGCAATATTTTACCCATGGAGAGACTTTAAAAATGAAAATAAAAATCATTCAATGCGGTAAAATAATGATGCGTGAGAGGAACGTGCTGTAAGATATTTTGAAATTTTAATCCCTAGCACCCTTTTTCTATAGTTCTCTGGCAGTAATTTCAGCGCAGTTGGTATAATATCGATTTTCGCCTATGTATTTCTGATTTCCCTTTCAATACTCTTTTATTTTATTTCCCCCGAGAAAGAGGAAGCGAGAAAGGGAGAGGGTGCGATATTTAACGTTCCGAGGATTATTAAACTCCAAATCTCCTCACGAAATAGTGCCACGCGTTCCAACCTCCGTGGCGCAATATTGGATCGCGTGGCGTCGGAAAAACTCAATCGCCGTGCAAGATGAGAACTTTTTTGATCTTTTTCGACTCTCGCACGTCATGGCGATATCTCAAACTGGGGCAGATTCCCCAAAAAGTTTTTTAAAATGCCGTGAAAGAATAAGAAAATGGGTGGAAGAACCTACTAAATTGGACGCACCACTGGACACGGCCGTAGCCGCCACTCAGTCGCATGCGGTGGCGATGCGGACTCTACCCCAGATGTCAGTGAAAAAGAACATCCTTTATAATTGTTTATATTGCTCTTTTCAGGTATTTCCGTCGCGTGTTTGTTTTTTTTTGACAACAGTTTCTCCCCTCTTCCTGGGGGCGTCTTCAGGTCCGTTGGAAATTTTGTAATTGTTATTATTTATTTCCCGTTGTTATGTATTTCGTTGCTAGTACATCTAGGACCATAGGGTGTCTCCATTGCCCGCTCCTCGCTGTGGTTTCACCACTCTCTCCCAGGTTGAGGCAAGTGGGTATCCATCCTCCCGATTGAAATTTGATGGATATTTAACCAGCTCTACCGCTTCTCTGATCAGCCTGGGAAAATAACGAGTTTCCCTTTTCCCTTTAGACTGTGCCCCCAAAATTTGGGGGGGGGGGTTTGAACCCCTTGACCCTCTCCCCCACTTGCCCCTGGTTCGAGTCCCGTTCAGGTATTTATTTCTCGTGGCACATTTTCACTCACCAGGTAGTGCATTTGCACACGCACTTACAAGTCTTCTTGAAATAACTTTCTGGAAACTAGATATTCCCGGGAAAGACGGGAGAGGATCAGTCATACTCTGATATTGTCAATTACATACAATGAATATAACTTGTTGTGTCAGGCTTGATAGAGTGGTAACGGAACATAACTGCACTACGAAAAGATGAACAACTTCCATTGTGATAATATTTATTACAATAGGTTTTGCTTTTTACAGCATCTTCAAGTGCTGAAGAATGCTGCGCTGAAACCTGAAGATGCACATGAAGATGATGTAAAAAGCAAAACCGGTCTTTATAAATATTATCATAGTGGAATTTGCTCATTTTTTTCATAGTACAAATACGCACAGTGCGTTGCTTATTTAAAGGCGAGGTCTACCTCAATGAATAAACCAAAAAAACATATGATTGGCGTATAAAGGTTTCAAAATTTAGTGGGTGCCCGGCAAAAATGCCCTGGAACACGGATGGTAATTTAGGAGAGGAAATGTGGAATGTAGGGTGTGGAGAAAAGGGTTGAGCGCAAACGGCGGGAGGTTTGGGAGAAGGCGAGGAGGATGAATGAGGGGGGAGGGAGGAGGAAAGACGAAGGGGAAAGGACTGGAGGACGGAGTATGCTTGACGCCAGCTGCAGACAGAATGAATGCTTCGGAAAAGACTATTCAGGGAAAGAGGAAAGAATAGTATACCCGTCTCTTCCTCGCTAGAAAATCCTCCTTCATCTACATCTACGTCATACCCTGCAAGCCACCCAAAGGGTGTGTGGCAGGGGGTGCTTCCACACCAGGAATGCATGAATTATATGGCAGAACACCGAAACTACTTTGAAACCAGCGCACCACACATGAAACGCGCCAATTAACAATCTACTAACCAAGAAACTTTCCATCGTCTATTGTTCCGACATGCAAGGGATACAAAGACTACTACTACATATTCAAAATATCATGCATAAATAAGAACATCAATATTAACATCATGCATAAATAAGAACGTAGAGAATATAAAGAAAAAGATCTACATTCTAGCTTATCTCACTATCCGCACTATTCATGACGATAATCATAGCTGTTATGGTCCCGAATGGTACGCGGAAAAAATTACATTTTATACCTATCGGTTCTAAAATCTATCTCTCTAATTTTATTGGCGCGATCTAATCTGCAGTAGTACGAGGGGTTAATAGTATGTTTTTTACGTCGTCCGAGAAATGTTTTTCTCGAAATTTAGCTAAGAGATTAAGCCTATAAGGTAGTTGGTCGTTTCAGGCGATACTTTATGGAATTTACTAAACATTTTGAATTAATTGAGTAAACTTTGTTTTTCCACAATGAATTTAATACCTCACGACCATGGTTTCGACGATTAACGCCATCATCAGGTGAAGATACATCTTGGTGCAACAACTTGTATACTGGAGAGAGTGGGGAGGGGACTGTAGAGGTGTGGGGGAGGAAGGTGGAGGGTGGAAGGGAGTGGTTGAAGGTGGTTGAAGGTGGTGGTGGTGGTTGAAGGTTGAATGGTTGAGGGAAGGGTTCACCACCGCAGGTAGTCAGCTTGGGAGGCGTTAGGTCTACCTATCTCTCACCCCCCTCATTCCAGACCCTTGGCTCACCCTCTTGGGAAGCCCCCACCCACCCCTACTCAACCACTCCCTTCCACCCTCCACCTTCTTTCCCCACACCTCTACAGTCCCCTCCCCACTCTCTCCAGTATACAAGTTGTTGCCTCAAGATGTATCTTCACCGGATGATGGCGTTAATCGTCGAAATCATGGTCGTGAGTTATTAAATTCATTGTGGAAAAACAAAGTTTACTCAATTAATTCAAAATGTTTAGTAAATTCCATAAAGTATCGCCTGAAACGACCAACTACCTTATAGGCTTAATCTCTTAGCTAAATTTCGAGAAAAACATTTCTCGGACGACGTAAAAAACATACTATTAACCCCTCGTACTACTGCAGATTAGATCGCGCCAATAAAATTAGAGAGATAGATTTTTTCATTAAAAAGAACTCCTTAAGGTAGTTTGAGCGAAATGTCATTCTACTTCGAAATCAGTGAATTTGGTCTCATTTTAAAGAAAAATATTTCACTCTTCCATTGGCACCAAAAATTCAACCCCTTATCACATTATTTTATTAAAAATGAGGAATTTCCTACACTTGGATCTCGTCAAAAAATCAACAGTGTGAAGTTTGTGTGTTTTCTCAACTATTTTTGAAAATAAATCATATTGTCACCGCATTAAATACTTTGGAATCACAATAAAACTTCCGTTTTGATGGAGTTTCAAACGTACAGCGTGAAAAAATGAGTCAAGTTAAAGACTTATTTAGATATTTTCATTTGATTACTTACAATTTTTGTCAACTATTTTATTGCAACATTAATAATGCAACATTTAATTCATGTGTCTCACAGTTGGTGGAATTAAAAGGTATGTATCGAATATGGTCTCTATTATGATTAGGGGACCATCTCACTCGCACCACCTTAAGCTTCAAAATTATCACAAGCTGAATACACATGATTTCAAATAGGCGAGATTTCCATTTGAATTTAATACGCTGCCCACCTCATAACTGTGTATTGCATGATAGCATGTCCCGCTACTAATACTGATCTCTCGCAACAACTGGGATGGGAATCTACACCTACTTGTTGCCCTACAAGCCACCACAAGGGTGTTTGGCAGGGGATAACTTATCACCAACATGAACTACAGTGAAGAAATTTACTTTCACCAAAATGTACCACTCTATCAGTATACTACAAATGCTACCTAAACTACTAAAACAATCTATGATGTAACTGTATAAACGTGACACAGGTGTCATGCAGGGAATATGCAATACATGGTGTTACCACAACTTGGCGGATTCATAAGCATGCATTAGGGTGCATATGAATTAATCAGCTGCACTACCGGTAAACTAACCTACCTCATAGTCTATACGCAGCCATTATGGTCTCGTATGTACCCTTTCTGCTCTTCAATTTATTTCCCTTATTTTATTCTTATGACCTGATATACCGGAGCACGTTGGAGTTCGTAAGATATTGATAACTTCGTCAGAAAATCAGTCGGTTTTAAATATGCATACAAGATTAAGTCTAATTCTCATTGGATGGTCTGAAAGCAATTCCCATCCAAGTTGTTGCAAGAGGTTAGTAACACTAACGACTATCATAACGGCATTTCACGAATCTTGCTGATCTTCTATCCACGCGTTTAAACTTTGTTTTTAAGCCTACCTCATGAGGATCCCAAACACTGGCAGCGTATTCTAAGTGGGGTATAGCAAGGGAGAAGAAGCTGATTCCTCTAACTATATCCGTCTCTTCCACGCTAGCAAATCGTCTTTAAAGCTTCAAAATGATCTCAAGCTGAAAGCATATGATTTCAAATTGGGGAGATTTCCATTCACTATTAATACGCTGCCCACTTCATGACTGTGTACTGCATGGTAGCATGTCTCATTACTGAACTAATCTCAAGCAACAATCGGGATGGTAATCGATTCCTGGCAGTCGATTAAGAATTAGACACAATCTTTTATGTAAATTCATGACAATTTATTTTCTGACGAAGCAGTTAATATAATACGAACTCCAACAAAATACGGTATATCATAAATCATGTGAATAAAATTATGGATAGAAACTGCAGAAGAGACAGGTTTAACCTGTAGTGGTCACTCGGGGTCCAAAAGACCCCATACCAAGTTCGCGGCTTCATAGCTTTGAAGCTGCAACTCAAAATCGAACTTGTGCTCCCATCTGTAGTCAATAGTGAATACTAATAAATTGTCTCTCTAATAATCCCACTATAATTTTCAACATTTTCTTAAAATTCAGTTCTTCAATCTTTAAAATAAAGATGTTTTTTTAGTATCGGCATTTGAACTCATATACTTTTAAAGGTTAGTACCTTGGGAGAGAAATCTTAATAGTTCAAAGAAAATTATTGAAATTTGAAGACATTTTGATGATTTGATCAATACAGTGGATTTTTACGTTTTTGATCGAAAATTTATAATATTAAAAAAACAACTTCATTATTATACAGCGTTGTAAGAGGAAACACATATTTAAGTATATTCAATTAAATTTTCAAGGCACAAAGAAATAACAGCTATTATTATCCGCGGGAACCAACTCACAAAACTCAGCACAACACAAGTGACCATTATCTACATGTAAATCTACGAAATACCGTGCAAGCCACCACTAGGATGTGTGGCACGGGATGATCCCACGCCAGGCATGCAGCACTCATCCCAGTTCCAATCAGAACCGCGCACGTTCCTCCGAATGCTAGGCGCAGGCTAAAAACAAGTCAAGGCAACGTTACGCAGTTAGACGAGAAACCAGGATAGTGACACGTAGAAGAACATGCTACCATGCAGTACACTACTCAAGACATAACTACTGGTTAGTATTATTAATGCGACAAATAAATAGCACTACAAGGTGCTAAGATATGCAGGAATATATCATGCCGGGAATTGCATGCGAGGTTAGTATCTACAGCTCATGTTAAAATTTATTTAGCACAACTGAAAAAACCCATTTAACCTATTCAGTATCCTAGAACTGATCTATCATAACTATTATAATCTCTCATTGTACGTGAAAAAGTGGTATTTTAAATCTATCGGTACTGAAGTTTATTTCCTTAATCTTATTCCCGTGACCGTTCCTACCATAATAGTTTGGCTCTAGCAAAATATGTTGAACGTGCGACAAAAAATAGACTACATCAAACTTTCGTAAATGATTTAAGCTATATTTCTCCCTTCAATCGGATAGAAGTTCCCTCAATTCTAATTACCTCAACAATTTTGTAACACTACTATGATTATCACAAAGATTTTTAACATATCTAGCTGCACTCTGCTGTATTCGATCTATATCTGAAACTAGTTATGTTATGAGCGAATTTCCACAGAGAAAAAATCATCCGCCTTGACCGGGATTCGAACCCGGATCCCTCGATTTCCGGCCGAGTGCTTTATCCAGTTAAGCTACAAGAGGCATCCTGTGCTCCTGTGGATTTTTGTGACCAGAGAGTGAACGCGCCTCTGTGTTCAAAGTACGATCTTTCCTTGTGGGCAGTGGCGCTAAGCGCTCAGTAGCGACAGATTGTTACATTGTATGTCCGGCAGTCGAGAACATCTAGTCCCGTAAAGATCAAAAAAATCCACAGGGGAAGAGGACGCCTCGGTAGTTTAACTGGCTAAAGCACTCGGCCGGAAATCGAGGGATCCGGGTTCGAATCCCGGTCGAGGCGGACGATTTTTTTCTCTGTGGAAATTGGCACATGTGTGCATTGCGGGTGACTCCGTAAAAGTGGAACTCCGTGGCTAGTCCCGGATAGCTTGAAATTTGTAGTTATGTTATGGCTGGGGGAAGTAACCACAAGGGGTTAAAATGTTTTTCCCGCGATCGATAAGAGACCATAATGACTGCTAGTGAGACTTTGAAGTAGGTTAGTGAACAGGTAGTGTAGGTATTTAGTTGATATGCTCCCTAATGCTTGTTTCTTAATCTACCACGTGGTACTAACATCACGTTTCGCATGATCCCTGCATGACTATTGTATCTCGCTTAAAGAGTTGCATTATATATGAATTCAATAGTTTTTGTAACAATGGTAGCATACTTATAATTTAGTCTATGCTTGAGAAAGTTACATGAACATACATTATGGTGCACGTAGATGATAACTCACCCCTGCCAAATGTCCTTGAAGTGGTCGGATAATATGAGGATGTAGATGTATTATTGCAGATGAATGATGTAAATGATAATGATGAAGATGTAGATGTATCAACTTTACCCTGCGTAGAACCAGTATACCCTTACTAAACCAAATTTGACGATATTTAAACGACGTTTTTTGTATGTAGGACCATAAGGGTACAATTTATTACTCCATTCATGCATTGAATCTAAATCTGTAAAAATTCTGTCGAAAAATGTAGTCTTGGCTTCTCACTAAAGTGAGTGTAGAGGAAATATTGTTGTAAATGTGCTTGAAATAACTCAACTGTCAATTTCTACTCAACTGGCTTCTTAAGGTACGCACTTGCATTGTTAAGTATTGGTCTTGGACTCAATACACGAGCTATATATATATATATATATATGTTTAAGTTTAAGCACAGCATGTTGACATTTGATGGTAGCCTTAAACAGGTTCTACTTCAAGACTACCCAAAGTCACTCAAAACTTGTCACAGCAAATGTAACTTTATAAATGTAACATTATAATCATTATAAAACTCTACGACCGGGTAATATCAATAATATTCCAAGGTAGAGGGTACTACCATGCACTAAACATATGCAATAATTTTATTGAGAATTCAGTAAGACCGTGGGAAGAGTGAAGGAGGACTGAAGGTGTGAGGAGGAGAGAGGGCAGGAAATATTGCCAGACGTCACGAATTCCAGAGGAAAAAAAATGAAGGCTGCGGTGGGGGGTTTGTGCTGAGTGAACGCGTTGTGGTGGGAACTTGGCATGGAATGAGGAAAGCCTTCGGGATGAGGATTTGGGTCGGGAGAGCGCACTCTGGGCGGGTGGGGGGGGGAGTGATGGGGGTGTTGGGGGTGAAGGAGGGAGAATAATTTAGTGCCCGTGGTAGGAAGGAAGGCAGAGAGGAAGGTACGGGGACATTTTGTGCGTGGGAGTCTGGAGATGCCGGCGAGGGCAATCGTACGCAAGGAAGGAATAAGTGAGGACGGAATCGCATTGGGGAGCTGGAGAGAGGGGTAATAGATGGAGACTGGGAAAAGAGAAAAGACTTGTAGAGGCCTGGGCGTCGACACAATAAAGGAAGCTGTGGGAGAGGTGGCACCACACGGAGGAAAAGGACCAAATTTTTACCCGCAAACCTCCCAAACGTTGGCAATTCGGTGCGCACTTATTATGCCGGAAAATAATGCGAGAAAACGAGAGTACGTAATGCTCCTCAGGATATGATACCATTCCTTACTTCTAAACACTACAACAGCTGATAGGAATACCTATGTTTAGGCGATAAGATAGCCTCTTATAAATTTAATCTTATGCTTCCCGCATTTGATTCCACGCAAAGAAATTTTAACTCCGTTTGACCGAGTAAAAAATTTTGACGCCTGTCAAAACTGCGACCATTTTGACAAATATTGACTGTCCCTTTTCTGCTCTCGTTCAGGCCTGAATTTCACTCATAAACCACAAGGAAAATCAACATAATATTTTGAGAAATAAAAAACAATGGCAATTTAACAAAATTGGGTATTATTTCTCTCTGCATCTATCGGAAAACTTCAATACCTAAGACAATGATTAAAATCATTCAAATTACTTTTTCTTCCATCAATTCATTAATTGGTCGTTCAATCCTAAGATTGGTAGACTGCAGCCCTTCACCCTTCCCTTACTAATTCTAGGTCTCTTACTTCCTGGCAGCTCTTCATATGTACTTTCCTCTTTATTTGTTCCATGACCATACGCTTGGACCTTCCTGTGGGGACTTTTCCCTCTATTTGCCTTCATTTATGTTCGTCACTAACCCAGAGTGGTTTAGGGTGTGTCTTGTTAAATTTTGTCTATTTTGTAAAGAAAACTGTTGTGGAAGAAGGAATTTCTAGTTATTATTTCGTTTAATTTCTACGTGGCAGGCTTTGAGACTCACCCCCTGGTATAGTCATAAGTCGGAAAGGATATTAGCCAGTACTGTAAGCGAACGCGTCGCTGTACACAGAGCTGACTGCAGCCCTACACAACTCATTGGAAATAGATTTTATTTCGGAGTCAAAAATTTTGCAGCTCACCTTCGCTGATTTGTTTTTTGAAGGCTTAGGAGAGTCTCATGAGTAAATATCTTTCAAGTTCCTTTGTTACTTTGTGGTATTCCATATTTCAAAATATTTAATGGTAACATTTAAAACACCACATATTGAAACAATCAACGACTCGGGTTTTAACACTAAAGTGTCATTTTAAGATGTAACCTTTACCAAAGTTTAAGCGTTATCTTAACCTGAAGATGACGCATAAGTGTTGAAACCAGGTCTGGTGTTTTTTTAAATCTGTGGTGTTTTAAATTTTACCGTAAAATATTTTGAATATCATTCGATGTCTTTTAAGTTAGTTAACTTTAAGTTAACTTTTTTCCAACAAAATTTCAAAAAGTTGACATTAAGAAGTGAGAACCATTCCGTTCATTAACTGGAGAAGAAAGTATTAAAAAACGCTTAAAGGATAGGTTACGTTCGGATTGATGAAAATTGATTCTATCGGCTTGTACCATTCTCATTCCACAACTAAACTACTAGAGATTCTGTAAGAGGGATTTCTCGAAAAATATTAAAGACGGACATTTTTTTGCAATATTGCTAAATTTATAGCCCTTGTATATTGAAAACCTTGATAACTAAAAAAAACGACATGCATCATCACATGCTCTAAAAAATGGAGAGTGGTCATTGAAAAAGAAAGTTGGATAAAAATTTTGGTCGCCTATTAGTTTGGGGTTCAGCCTAGAGACAGATGTCCTGAGTATGTACATATCCTATTTTCACTTCTCCGGATAACTGAACACTTAAAAAACCATGAAATACTAACGGCCCTTCCACCAAAATTTGAACATGATTGAATATATCGTTATGAATTCGGGGTTTGTAATAATACACAACTTTGTGACAAAACAAATCACTCCATCCACAGTTTATATATGTCCAACGCAACTCAACAACTCTCCCTAACAACCGCATGTTTGATTAAATTTATCTTCATATTATTTTACGAGTTTAAGTAATACTCATGAAGAGGTGACTTGTTACAATATTTTCCTATACCCTCACAACCTTTCGGAGAGGTCAGCTTCAAGAGAAAGCTCTTTTTATGTTATCCACGATTATCTCAAGAGATATCTATTTTTGCAGAATGACCAGTTTGCCATCATCATGAAACATATTTGCATTTTGAGAATAACCTTATTTGTTCTGGAGTGCAGGCTTTAGAAGCTGTTGATAGGTAGTGGAAAAGTTTTCGCGTTTGACTGCGTCTCGAGCATTTCAGGCCCGCGATGCTAAAATGTTCGAGACGCAGTCAAACGCGAAAACTTTGCCACGACCTTCTTTGTTCCTTACGCGGGGAATCTCATTCTTAATTTACCATATATTCGGTTGTTTTTCCCTCCAATTCCAATATTGCCAGCGCCATTCTTGCATTCCCTATTCCCTTTCCAACGGTAATTCGGGATCTCTGTAATGCTGACCTGGATTAGTTCCGCCCTTCTCTTGGAGGTCTCCTAAATGCGTGCAGGGAAGCGAGGTGCCTTCCACTGGAATGGGCGAATTTCCCTTCACCCGGCCCTGGGTGGTATGGAAGGCCCTTTCTTCCAGTACGGAGAATTCCTCAAACCCTCCAAAATGCGGCACTTCCACTAAAGATATGCAGATCTCCATCTATTTGCATGGCTCTCTTTTAAAGTTGCTCAAAAATTCTACATACGCATACCTAAAATGTAAATGATACGAAGATTTTATTCCCAGAAATATTCAAATGTCACGATAGTGCTAGGACATAACGGTATGTATTATTTTATTTCCCAATAAAACCGGGATCTACACTTTTTACAAGCACTGAGAAAAATGATGGCATGACGTAAAAGAATTCTCTTTCACATAACTGTATCATTAAAATCATGGAAGGGATGAATGGGCGATGATTATCAAGACTGAAATACTTGGACTGAAAAAGCAAAGAGTGAATAGAAAGTTGCTCCATTGATCTAAATTTCTCCTTTATTGCCTAATGAAAAGCGATCATAATGTGAAACGCTTTTCAGATGTTGGATAAATTGTCGGCTACACTCAAAAACTGGGTGTCTAAAAAAAGAACTCTAGAAATAAATTGAGATTAAAAAGTAATTTGAAGAGATGTCATCGTACTACCGCGAGTTACTGGGAGCGTGAGCAGAAATATTTAAACAATAATATTAATAAAAGACAAACAAAAGCTGAAAACTTCGTTAAAACTGCTATAAGCGAACATGCAGTGTCCTACAGCTATTCGAGGGATTAAGGTGGGAGCCCCTAGAGACTCGGAGGCTACACATCAGACTTGATTTGCTTGAGAATTTCAGAACTGGTGTGTTTCAGAGCGACACAAAAATATTAATATGATGTCACACTACATCTCTAGGTCTAACAGAAGCGATAAAATAAAATAGATACATTTTAGAGCATATAGATATAAAAACTCGTTCTTTCCGCGCACAATAAGCGACCACAATAAAAACTGAGCTCCACTAAATACACTCCCATAATACATGCCACCATTTCTGAATCCTGATGGCTTTCGGGATGGCTTCCGCGTGGTGTTATTTTACTTGAAAACAGTTTTGCGAGCGTTCCAGCTCGCTTCTTCAATAGTCAGTTACCACATTACCCTGCACGCTTTCGATAAGTGAAGCACGTTAGTTTCGTAGCAAACGATAAATATTTAAACCAGCTTCAGAACATTTTGGTGGACTGCAAGCAGCTCAGAAAAATGAGCTGGGTTCCCTACCTTCGAAGTGCAATCATCACAAGACATTTGCCTCGGCGTACGAAGGCTTCTTCCTGTTCAACTAAGCCAATTTCAATCATTCTGGACATGCTGTTCATTTCCTTACGTATGTTAGCGCGTCAATACTTGTTAAATTATGAATAGTCATGAAAATAGATAAAATATACAAATAATATAAGTACAAAACGGAAAGGGGATGAAGTGCTAAAAATCTATGGAAAAAGAGGGTTATCAAAGAGTGATGAAGATAGACTTGAGTTTTTAATTAAAGCTTTGAATAACTAAGAGAAATACTCAATTGAAACATTAGGATATTCAACACTATCAAATGCAATAATAAAAAACCAAGGAACAGGATTTTTGAGGGTGATTAACAGATACACAAAGATAGAGAAATTCAGAATGTTTCAAAGCGACACAGAGACTGGTATTTTGACGTCACACAACATTTCTGGGTCCGACAGAGGCAATAAAATCAGAGAGATACGTTACCGAACAAATCGGTGCAAAAATTCGTTCTTTTCACAAATAATAAGGAACTATCGTAAAAAATTAGCTCTAATTAAAACTCTCCCTTATATACTTCACTATTTCAATCAACAAACCTTATCTTATATACGGCTTTTGTCCGAAGCCCCATGCCACTATCCGATGCGGCGGCTCGCGGAGTAGTATGTAGATGTAGATTTTTTATGCAGAAGGAAGGAGTCAATAGGATAAATAAAGAGGGACGTCACAGAATTTTACTATCAACAGGTAAATTAAGAGAGGCATTGAAGTCTTATGAAGGAACTAAACGGTTGGCTACTAGGAACAGAGATCTACTGCATATCAGCCTTAGGAATTATGACAGTTGATAATGAATCAAAACACGCTTATAAGCTTTATTAGCCAATAATAATCATTACGTGGATTTTTTCCACGATAAAAAAATACGAAGCAAAAACTGACCCCATAGGAGGCGGTTACGTTTGAGTACCCATCAATGGGATGATTTACCGAAGAGGAGGGCCAGCCCCAAAGTTCCTTAGGGTACACAATGTTTTGTGAAAGACGCCCTAATAAAATAGCTAGCGGGTGAGAGGCTATATATGTATCCCCTTATTTAAGCGTGTGGCCACATCTAGGGACACTAAAGGGTGCCCCTTTTCTCCTGGTAGCCGTCCTAAAATTGATGGCATCTATAAATTTTCACTTTTTCCGAGGTGAGAGAGTTGCCTTCATAAATAATAGGAAGGCTCTATCGCGCCACGAAAAGGGATTTTATGTCTCATAACTGGTTACCATGGTTTTTTAGGGGCGTTTAAAGGTGGCCAACTATAGTTTTTTGAGGGTGTATTAAAAATATGAAGATAGCAAGGCAATGAGCAAGTGCAATAAAGACAAAAAAGTTGGCTGTCTGAGTGATTATTGTCAATGAGATCCCTTTTTGCTCATTTTAATTTAACATTAAAAGTTACAAGCCTTGCCAAGAAGACACTTAACATGCCACTTCATTTACTCAGATGGTATCCGATATTTTATTTAACTAAACTGACTGAAAAATGAGGCATTTTCCAATAAATTAGGGGTTAATTTTTTTTTCAAATTCTGTCGTGAATTCTCAATGTATTCAGGCTACAGATATATATCAGAATCTGAAAATGTCAATGCTCAAATTTAATCACTGACCTGAAATAGCAATTTTTCCCGGTTCTTACCAGAAAACACGAACTTTTTTGGGTTTTAAGTATTTTAATCTTGTGCCGCGTTACTTTGATGAAGACTGCAAGGAGCGCTGCAAGGTTGTGGCGCTAGCGAATGCAACTGAATACCCAGGGTCTCACGGGGATGTAAACTCCTTGGTGCATAGACCCTCAACCTCATTACGGAATGACTAGATGTTTCGGGAAAAAAAATCACTGCAGACCCAGGGGAAAGGAGAGAGTGCTTTCCAAATGGACTCATCGCAACGAGGTCAAGGTCACTTCTTCACGACAGCTGACATCATCGTCATTGATCGTTCAATCCTAAGATTGGTTGACTGCAGTCCTTCACCCTTCCCTATCTAATGCTAGTTTCCCTTAACTCCTGGTATCTATTTCTATGTACTTTCCTCTTTATTTGGTCCATGAACTTATTCCTGGGTCTTCCTCTGGGAACTTTTCCTTCTATTTTACCTTCAATTATGTTCCTCACAAATCCATTGTGTCTCAAAGTGTGTCCAATTCTTCTCTTCTCCATGGTGTTCCATATGGTTTCTCCTCTTCTACTCTTCTGTACACTTCATCAGTTCTTATTTTTCCGTCCATTTGATCTTCAGCATCCTCCTCCAGCACCAGGTTTCGAAGGCTTCTAGTCTTTTCTGGTCCCTTACCTCCTGGTATCTCTTCCTTTGTACTTTACTCTTTCTTTGGTCCATGAACTTATTCTTGGGTCTCCCTCTTGGGACTTTTCCTTCTATTTCACCTTCAATTATGTTCTTCACAAATCAATTGTATCTCAGGGTGTGTCCAATCCATCTGGTTCTTCATATCTCTATAGTTTGCCATATGGTCTTTTCCTCTTCTAATCTTCAGTACACTTCATCAACTTTTATTTTGCTCATCCATTTTCTTCATCATCCTCCTCCATCATCTTCATCATCCTCCTTCAGCACAGGTAGCTGACATCTACATCTGCATACTGCACTGCGAGCCGCCGCGCAGTGGGACAGAATCCGTAAAAGGTGGCCAAAATATGAAGGAATGGTACGATTGCAATGAAAATTTGCATTCATACATTGTTAATGTCACTGAAAACAATGCTAAAGTTATATTTGCAAAAATATCGTTCTTACATTTTTTTCGAAAGGTTGTAATATATAAATCGCTTAAAATACTTATTACAAGACTCTTGTGCCTCCTCGGACATTTGTCCGATAATAATCAGAGAGTGGGAAATTATTTCTTTACCATGTAATAATATTTTATGCACTATCGTAGGCATTTGATACCATGGGTACAATTCCACAAAAGCCGAGCAGTTTTAAATGTGTACTCCTCGACTATATCCATATCTGTTGGGTGGCCGCAGGAAATTACTTGCAGAATTATGCGGAACCGTTTGAGAAGTTCAGCATTCAAGCCAGTGATGGATGCAGCTACGGCGATATTTTAAAAAAATTGGTGGGCTGTATTGCCATCATTAGTGCTGCCATACACTTGCTTGAGCTTGTCAACTATAAGATCCATTTTTGATCTAAAGCCGTCCTGGATATATTTTTTTCGGTCTTCCGCCATGTTTTTCATCTCAGCTTCCCGAATTTGCCACGGTTAGCACGAATTTGAACGTTTAGCCTGTATTCCAGTGAGTAATAAATGTCATGTGTAATAAATCCCCTATGAGCAGCTATGAGCAGCAAACTTTTCCATCATTCGGTAGCTTATAACTCCATCCATAGCATGCAATATAAATTTTGGCGCAATTCTACGCGATTTTACTGCTTTTCAACCTATTTGTAAAATATTTCATCAAAAATATTAAAGAAATTTTTATCTGAAACATTCAAATTTTGCATAATTCAGTGACAAATAAATCCTTCTTTGAGTTAAAATTTACATTATGCTGGCTGAGATTATTCCTTTTCACATATTTAATTTTTGTACATAACTTAGCTGCAATACGAATTTGAATTCGACATTCCACTACTGCGGTGCGTCCGATGGAATTTGTGTGCTATTTATCAAACACTTTCACGGTACATTGTGGGAGCAAAAGCATACCTACCAACCTGTCTAGTGCATTTTCTTAAAGCCTGAAGATTTGTCTACTCAATGCGCTATTAAACATAGACATTAGAGCAACTTTATTTTTTCACTTTTGACCACCTTTTTGGGATTTTGTCCCACTGTGCGCAGCATGGCTGTGTGGCGGGAGGTGTTAGGACACCCACCGTGTAAAGATGTAAGGGATAAGGTTTTGGGAGGAGAAATGGTGACGTGTATTATGGGAGTGTATCTAGTGGAGCTCTGGTTTTATTGTGATTGCTTATTGTGAAAAAATGTATGAAGAGGGCGAATGGTCAAGTAATTGAACAGGTGGATGATTTTGTGTACTTAGGCAAGATGTATGCGAAAGATGGAGGAATAGATGAGGAAATAAAGAGACGTGCGAATGCTGGAAGGAAAGTGGTAGGTAGCATGTGGAGCATATCAAGGAATGAATGCTTGTCTAAGGAAGCGAAAATTGCTGTGTACAAAAGTGTACTTCTTCCCACTTTGCTATATGGTAGTGAAACATGGGTATGTCAGGATAGACATAAGAGTAGACTAAACGCCGTGGGTATGAGTTATCTGAGGAGTATTTGCGGCAAAAGTAGGATCAGGAATGAGTGGGTCATGAATGATTATGAGTTCAATGCTCCAGTAATGGACGTGTATGAAAGGAGTGTGCTTCGTTGGTTTGGCTATGTTGAGAGAATGGATGAGAGTAGAATAACGAAACAGATATATGAGAGTAGAATGAATGGTGCGAGAGGTAGAGGTAGGCCGAGAAATTTGTGGTATAATGTGGTTGAGGAAATTCTCAGGAGGAGTAATATTAGGAGTTTTAAAAACAGGAGGGCGTGTATGAAACAGTGTATGGGAGTAAATGAGACAAAAGAGGTTTGCAAGGATAGGTCAGTATGGAGGAAATTATTGAAGCAGGATTAGGTGAACAATTATGTATTAATGAGTGAAACATTTTGACTGTGCCTACCCCGAAGGGGAACGGCGTGATGGTTATGTATGTATGTATGCTTATTGTTCGCGGAAAGAGCGATTTTTTTTTACCGGTCTGCTCAGCAATGCATCTTTCTTATTTTATCGCTTCTGTTTGACCTAGAAATGTTGTGAGGCGTCATGATAATATTCTTTGTCGCTCTAAAACACACCGGTTTTGAATTTCTCAAGCAAGCTAAGCCTAGCGTGTATCCTCCAAGTCTCTAGGGGCTCCCACATTAATCCCTCAAAATGTTGTGGAATACTATATGTAAACAATAAATCACACAAAGGGTGGTATAAAATCTTGTTTCACTCGACACTTGGGTCAGCACTGAGACCGGCACTGAAAAAAGCGCCTGAAACTCGGAACCAGATGCTAAACTTTGATGGAACTGGATATCTCGGAACGTGCATTCACTAGATGCTAATTTCAGTCCGCACTGATGCTTGAACATTTGCTATACTGCGCTATCTACACACAGTTCACCATATTGCTTTGGCATGTCCAGAATTTCGCAAAATAAACGTTCTAAACACATGAAACAGATACAGCATTGACTTTATAGAAGATCATATCCTGGATAGATGGATGATCAGACATCGATTATGTCCTTACGTTCCAAAACCATGGTAGATTGACCAATGAAAGTGATGGAGTGATTTTATCAGGTGGTTTTTCCGGTATTTCTCCTTTTTTCCAGTGTTTTTCTCTTTTTCCCCTATGAAGACGGTTTACTAACAAGCCCCAGTTTATCAGTCGAGGAAGTATCAAGAGCGCACTCTCCCTGATTGTGGTTCTCACAATTCTTCCGAAGATTATTTTGATATATGAAAGCTCCACCGCCACTGTTCTCGCAAAAAACTCGCTCGCCCTCTCTGCCATTGGTTGTTGGATCAAAGAATCGGATAGAAAATTAGAATCGCCCTTATTATTGTTTCCAATGCTGATTTTTCTATGACTATGAAATATTTCACCTTCTTAGTTGACGTTGGTGCATGCATCTATCCATCTCTTTCCTTCCATTCTAAGAGTCCCTGTCTTACTGCCATATTGGTATATGCTTCAGATGTTTTTATCAGCTGCTTTCTTATCCTCCTGTGTATAATGCACGATGTGAACAGTTTGGCTTTACAGCTAAAGGCTGACTTAACCTGCCAATCTTTAAAACTACGCCTTAAGTTAAAGGTTACGATTACAATAATCCAATGCACCGCATAAAAGTTAAACCTTCTAATTTTCATTTGGAAAGAGGTACCGCGAAATTATACGTCATCGCTCTAGAGAGGGAGACGAAAGAATTGATAGGCGAGAGGATTGATGTGGAGAAAGACCACATCCCTCATCAAGGGGAATGGGCGAGCGACGTGCATCTGGATTAAATTCAGGCTAAAGAGGCGACGATGATAGAAACAGTTGAAAAGGAACCGGAAATGGCATCTTTAAAGTCTTTTGAGGGAGCCGAGTGATGAAATAGAAGGGAGTGTTTTGAGGAAGGTCGGATTACGAATTGAGGGGGCGTTTTCCAAAGAGGAGAGTTGTTAGTATAAATACGTATTGCTCATAATAATAATGATATTTGGATCTAGAATGCTCATCTTAGTTACGGTAGTGTGGGCGACATATAATTTCACCTAGAAATCAATGAATTTGATCTCATTTTAAATAAAAATATCTCTCCCTACCAAAAATACCAGAATATCAGCCCAATACCAAACTACTTTCCGAGATTTTTGACGAAAAATGCCTGCCTGAAAAAGGGATATGGCACGTATATGTGCTCTGAGAGACCCTAGAGGCCGTAATTTTTCAGGATCTTAAAAACCCATCCGTTGTGAAGGAGTTTCAAGCGTATCGCATGAAAAATGTCAAGTAAACAATTGCATAGATATTTTTACTAAATTACTTAGAACAATAATCATGAAATGTACATTTTTGTACTATTAATAATGCAATATTTAATTCACACTTCCTACAGCTGCTGAAATTAAAATATATAATTCGAATTCGGTCTATTTTATGACTAGGGAACTATGTCAATCAAACAACTTCACGGATAGGCAGTATGTATAAAGAAAAGCATGAGAAATAATAGTATGTATAGTTATGTAAATCAGGTGACATAAGCGTAATAGTATATGTTTGTTATCTATTTTAGGTAATAAGTGGTGTAAATATGTTTTTCATGTTGAAACTTGCGTGGTCATGCGGCGGAATCTCGTATACTTGATTACTCGTATACTTGATCCAAAAGCAAGATATTATCATAATGTAATAGCCCAGGTTCAAATTTCGACATGCCTCATGAATGAAATTAATTCCAGTATCAATGATTTGAACAATCGGACCAATTGGCCTTCCCACAAGTTTGAGACTTACTTCCTAAAGCTATAACTAAATTGTAATGTAGGTACATTGGACTTAAATTTGCGGAAAGTGAATTATTGAAGCATTAAATTCAATTAAATGAAACTTGAAGGGCCTTGCAAGCAGGATTATGACACGAAAACTAATGATTCAGTTTATGAGGCGGGGCCGAGGGTGGGGCGACTCCGGAATCCACGTAATCCAATCCATGTTATAAACCGATATTTCGATATGCTTTCTGTCGTGAACACAAATGTGATTTTTAGGTCTTGCGTGGGTCAATGTCCTTAAGGCCAGAATAGGGGTGAGTAAAAGAATCTCAAGCAACCATCTAGCGTAAAGTCCTGTCAAAGCTGACCACTGATGTGTATGGAGAGGGCGCTTGCTACGCTGGCCAATGCTAGAAGCTAATGTTAGTCCGCTTACTTCGTCATTCCTCATTTTCCTATAGCGCTTGCGGCTTAACGCACTAATTTTACAATTTCTTCTGCTTCCCATCAATAACTTATTAGAGATCAGTGTGCACTTACTCCTTTAAAATTCATTCTCCCTACATGTTTTGTTTATTCATCACCTTCTAAATGCGAAACCTTGTCACTGTAGCCATGTCTCTCTCTTCATTGCTGTTTTCTTCATATATCCATATGACTGCAGGTCCAATTCTGTGAATATCATCTTTAAAGTAAGTGTTCTGGGACTCGCCCCCTTGGTTTTTTCCCAGGTACTTTTCCCTCAATATTATTGATCAGAAAACTGTTGTGCCGTAATATACGTCCCACTAGCTTTGCTCTCCTTTCCTGAATTGTATTTAAGTGGGACCTCTTCTCTTTCACTGAAGCAAACACTTCGTCATTAGTTTTTCTCTCTATCCAGCTCGTCTTTGTAAGTCTCCTCCATATCCACATTTCTGCTGCTACTAGTTTCTTATACTCAGCTTTTCCGATTATCAATATTTCACACCCGCAAGTTAATACACACCATACAAATTTTTTTAACAAATTTTGTTCTAACTTCTATCCTTAAGTGGCCATTTGTTAATAAATTCCTTTTATTTTGAAATTCTTGTCTTGCGAGGCATATTTTTATCCTAATTTCTGTTTCTCATTTATTATGATTATTTATAATGCTTCCTAGGTAACAGAAAGTATCAACTTGGTCGAGGATTGTATTTTGAAGACATATATTAGGGAATTATATATCTTGAGGAAAACATATTCGGGAAATATGCAGTCAAGCATACAGATAGCTAGACTTTATCAAGAGAGTACTCGGAAAATGTGATGAGAAAGTGAAAGAAAGCTGTTATTTTTCAATCGTTAGGCCTCATCTGGAATATGCTGTTAGTGTATGGGATCCATACGAAACGGGGTTGATATCAGAGTTAGATCGCGTACAGCGAAGAGGAGTTAGGTTTGTGAAACGATGCTACGATAAGTTGGCTAGTGTGTCTGGACTGTTAGAAGAATTAGGATGGGAATCGCTATCACAGCGTAGATTAAATTATAGGCTTAACCTCCTAACTAAATTTCAAGAAAATCATTTCTCTGACGACGTAAAAAACATATTAATAACCCCCTCGTACTACGGCAGATTAGATCGCGCCAATAAAATTAGAGAGATAGATTGGAGAACCGATAGGTATAAAATGTTATTTTTTCCGCGTACCATTCGGGACCATAACAGCTGTGATCTTCGTCATGAATAGTTCGAATTGTGACAATATGCAGACAGAAAATCTTTTTCTTTATATTCTCCTCTTTTTTATAAATGCATGATGTAACTATTGATGTTCTTATTTATGCACATTTATGTTTCTTATTTTGAATCTGTAGTAGTAGTCGTCTTTGTATCCCTTGCATGCTGGAACGATTGACTATAGAATGTTTCTTGGGTATCAGATTTTTAATTGGCGCTTTGCATGTGTGGTACGCGGGTTTCAATGTAATTTCGGTGTTCTACCGTATCATTCACGCATGCCTGGTGTGGAAGCAACCCCTGCCACACACCTTTCGGGTGACTTGCAGGGTATGACGTAGATGTAGATGTAGTTTAGCTTTATAAATTTCTTTTGATCTTCCGATTACCATTGTTTTTGTTTTATTTATATTAAACTTCATTTTACAGTGTTCAAGGGCATTTGACAAAACTTCAAGCATTTCATTCATTTTCCTTTTCAGAATCGGCTAGAATTATTATGTCGTCTGCAAAACGAATTTTATGAATACCTACTGACTCCATTTATTTTAATTCCCTTCGTTTTTTCTTTCATTTTTCTGATTGCTTCCTCAATGAACGGGTTAAATAAGTATAGTGATAAGGAGCAGCCTTGTCTTACAACTCTTCTTATACTTGCCTCCTGCTTGCTCTCATTTATATTTACTTCTGTTGTTTGGTGCTTGTATAGACTTAAAAATCAACCTTTTATCCTTCCAGTCAACCCCAAATCTGCTCGTAGTTTGAAAAAGTATTTCCCAATCTACGTTGTCAAATAATTTTTCCAGGTTTATGAAGGTTGCAAAGGTATTTCTGTTTACTTCTATTCTTTTATCTAAGATCTGTCTAAGTGCTAAAATTGCTTCTCTTGATCCTCTTCATGTTCTTCTGTTTATTAATGTAAATTAATACTCATCAGTATTCCCGATGAAAACTAGGGTTAAATCAAGTAAAATCCATAGCACTAAGTAGGGAATATATATGTATCAAGAGTTACAAGCCTTTAATTTCAAAACAGATGGTTGAAATTCTTGCTTTACATCCGCTAATTCGTCCATTTTGTCGTGCTATCCATAGGAAAGTAAGGAAAGATAAATAATAAGAAAGATTAATAATATTGTTGTTGTTTAAAATGTCGGTCTTCAGTTTGATGACGTAATGCCCACTCCATCCACTTCTATGACAATGACAGAATATCTACGATGAAATGACACTATCAAGCATGAGTCACGAATAACGGTGGGAGCAACAGAGGAATGTGAATGTATATTTCCCGTGCAATGATTCTTTAATCAGGTCTTAGTTTACAATACTTACGACACGTAATATTGGAGGTAGTTTTTGGAAGCCTTCCTCAACTGTAATTTTATTGCTGAACAATGAAGGTGAACTGCTAGCCAGTGCTAAAGCGGCGAGTATTCTTGTCATATATATAAAAAAACGGAATCAGTGTTGCGATCGGTCTCTCGGTGGGTAAAGGCGGCGTTGGACAAGGGAGGGGAAAGGATGGCGGGCAAAGAATTTTTACGGCTGACAAGCCCGGCGTGACACGCTGCCACGGAGCGACTCGAGCCGGTGTCCCCCAGACTCCGTCAACCGCCCTCAGGCTCCTCCGACAGGTGTGGGTGAAGTGTGGGAGGGGAAGGAATAGGATGGAGGGAGAGAAGAGAGGGGGGGGACAGCCCTGTTTGGACAGCCCCGTAGAGCAAAGGGGTGAAGTTGAGGTGTAAGGGGACATGAATGGGACATGTGGAGAGTTTATAACGGTCGTAACTTTTGAAACGAGGGAAGGAGAAAGTACCACATGTGGTGGGTACCGGACAAATGAACTGCAAGTCGGCGAAAAAAAGAATCGCGCGATGTCCCATTACCGTCGTTCTTTTTTACACCCAAACGGGCGTTCGAAAAGCCGGTGGCAGTGAGAGAACGGGAAGGTTGGTAGCCTCGGGTGCCCAGGAGCAATCAAATGTAATGGCAAACTAAGTAATTGCAGACAAACTTTGATAGATTAAAGTAACTCCGAAACTGAAACATGCTTCGAGCCGAAGAAATTTCGAGTCGCGGAAAAGTTACATCCACAGGATGCAAAGATCAGAGGTGATATTTATATTGAATTATTATATTTTTATCAAAAATTCGACTGAAATGAATGGCACGACATAGTAATTGAATGTAGGTAGTTGCGCATTGTAAACGATTCGGTACATCATATCGGTGTAGCGCCGAGTCGTAGTTAGGATTACACCGAGCCCTAGCAGGGTAAGGTAGACAGTGGCACGCATACACAATTTTTTTAACTATAATCTTTTTAATTTTTCGCTAGAGAATTATATTCCTTATTTTTCACACTAAACCACTCGTTTAACTTTAAACTATAACCTGAAGCCTTTATTGTACCTTGAATTACAAACATTATTTGCATTAGCTATATTTTTGCGATCATGTCACTTGCGTAAACCTGCCCGTTGCCGCGGAAAGATTATACAATGCCTGAGGCACGTTTACACACTATATAATAGAATATGAAGTAAAAGGCTCATCGTAAATAAAATAAAAATATTTTGAAAAAAGACATGATGACCGACGGTATGTGAACTACAAGCCACTTTGTGTAAACTTGCCCCGGTCTACCCTACGGAGTGCATTGTGCTTTTGATACTCGTGCGGGGCTTGGAGACAACAGAAATGTGAGGAAACACACGAGGGAAGAGAATATTTTTTTGAATATCCCAATCATACATCTACACGATGTAGATCCAGGTATACCAGAAAGAACAAATTCGATATTGACGATGGAAAGACTTTCAACTTTCATTAGCAATATAACTAATTAATTCAGGCTTCACTTCGTGAAACCTCACCAGATCGGAAATCAAAAACTTTCAAGTAAATATGCTGTTCTTATATTAGTGGACCATTACTTGAAAGTTTCATTAGCAAATTCATTGTTGCTACGGTTGTTTCAGCTGTAGAAAAGATTGCTCTTTCAGACTATAAATTTACTTGTTATAAACAATCAAATATGTTGCACATCAATAATTACGGATAAAAATATCTACCTGGCTGAAGAAAACTAAAATGGCGGCGTTTTCATCCATTTATTCCAATGGTAATTCACAAGTCTGCTGCTCATGTTATCCGGATAGCGTAATACGCAGAACAAACTCAATTTGGTCACGGGAACATCCCAACTTGGATAATTACTATAATAGAAGTTCAACAATATTGGCAAGCAGTGATGACTCTGATGGAAGGTGGGAAATACGATTCAAAGGTGCAAACAGTAATGAGAGAGAGAAAACAAAAGACACTGGGGGTCTTATGCCTGCCGTCCATTTTTACCTGAAAAATGTTTAAATGTGTGCTTTTTTATGAGTTTTTACTTACAAAGGTTACATAAAAAAGTTATTAAATGATATTATAATGTATATATGTGTATAAGTTGTGTGAGTATGATCTTATAAGTTCGTACTTATGTCAATACATGTGAATATTTACATATCCATGTGTATACTTAAATTCGTGTGTATATGTGTGAGTCATTTTTGAGTAGTAATGTGGGATTAAATTCTCTCGCGTTTTCTATGAAACGAACACACAAAATTATTAAACAGTTTAACCACTGTATCGCTTTATAGCAATGCAACTGATAATCAAGAATTAGCACCTGACCTGTTCTTGTAAAATTATTCATAATAGTTATCCCGAAACATGTTTTCCTCTAGGGTACCTATATTCCATCATATTATTTAAAATGTCCAAGCTATTGTTGTAAATGTATCTTGCATGGAATAAAAATATATCATAATGATTTTTTTTCTCATCCGTTACTATTATAATCAAAATAAGAATATAATTGGCTGTTTAATAAATACACCACTAAAAGCTATGGCATCCCATAGCTATGAGGAGTGAGCGATGAACTACGAGGATTGATCTGATACACAAATAGACGCCGAAATTTAACCTGTACATCGTAGAACAATTTCAACCTGCCTGGAGGACTCTCTTTATACTAAGACTACCTACAAGTTACGGTCAACACGAAAAAAGTATGCTTAACTATAATTATCCAGTTGCTGAAGAGTTCAAGAGAACAGTTATACACACTCGTCGCCGTCACTCATGTGAGACACGTGCCTGCCGCATGTGAAGCTTATATCACTCACTCGTGAAGGTGTCTCTCAAATCAACTAAAAGGCCTCCTACCTCAACTTCTTTGGCCTGTTTATTACTCTCTTACTCACCCATGTTTCTGTGGGTCGTTCAAAATGTACGCAACAACGCATTGTACTGCCTTGAATTTTCATCCCCCAGCGCGGCAATTTTCAAGCTTCCTCAAATAATTTAATTTCGAACTCTATCCTCTAACAAAATACAGGTAAGACATCCATTGTAGGATTTGAAATTTTTAGATCATATTCATTTTGCTCACATTTTGGCCAGTCGTTTTTGAGGTATATTATTTTAACGGTCGTCACGGGAGCACGTAAAATATCTTACATAGAGTCCCTCAATTCAGACACTGGAAACCTCGGTTCCACTTTTCATCGGTGGGCAACGTAATATGGCGGAACCAATGAGAATTCCGCATTCTTAAAAGAGCGTGGCATAAAAGTTATAATATTGATTAGTTACAACAGAAACAACATTTCTGATTATAAATGAGTGTTACGCATAATTAAATATTTATACACCTTAAATATTTAATAATTTAATATGAAAATTTGATTAAATCCATAAATCAATGATAAAATAATTAATTAAACATTTGATTAAATATTTTGTTAACTTGAGAACCCAGAGCGGGACATCAAACATGGTCAGTATCTAGTCTCTGACATGAGGGTCACTAATCTTGAAGTTTTTGTTAGAATGTCTGCCTCTCTTTTTCAATATTCCTATTGTCAGAATTAAAACGTCGCATATGGACGTAAGTAGACTCGATTGACTCTCAGCATCAGGCGAGTTAAATAAAACAACCACTCACCGCTAGTTTCCAAATCAATTAAGACGCTGCTTGCTAAAAAAAACCTCCAGTGAGACTGTCTTTATTACTCCATTTTCGGATTTTGCCCAAGTCATTTACCAAAATTCACCTCACAGAATAAAACAGAAATATTCCATGAAATTTTTATAGTAAAAGGATTTAAGAGACAATTTTACTTCGTGCTAGACATTCTTTCGATCGTAAACCTTTCTGGGTGCGGTGGTAGTGGAAAGACGTCAAGGCAAGTGGATGGAAGAATTACAGAATAAAATGGAACGAGATGAACATTTTGGTGTGGGAGAGAAATATATTTCTCTGCTCTGCGCAAGGTCAAATGTATTCAATACACCACACACGCAACGAAAGGACATCGAGAGAAAAAAACCATTGTTGGGAATGGAAAATTGTGCCATAACCATGCCAAATATCAGGGCTTAGCATCAGTGGAAATGCTCATTTTGCGTATCACAAAAAATGGAGCCCCATAAATTTTTATCGGCGGCTTTTACACTGAAAATGTTTATATTGCATGAAACTTTACGTTTCCAGCTTAACGTCGCGGAAAAGTGATTCATGACATTAAACCTTGCTTAGAACTTTCCAAACTGGTTGATTGATTCCGATCGTGGTTTCGATACATGATGTATTTCAATAAAGGTTGCCTTAATATTATCATAGTTGCCTTGACACAATGATATAATTTGTCGAAGCTAACGTTAGAATTAATGAATCGGTATGAAAATTACAAATAAAGATGGAAATTCATTTATATTATGAGTTATATTCTATTTTAATGGATGTTTGTTAAATTTACTGATATAGATTCACCATTAATTGCCTTTTGGGATTTGAAAGCATCGTTTTGTATCATTTTTAATAAATTACACGATGCTTCAATCTCTATTTTTCGAGTATATGATGGAATATATAATTTTTGACAAGATGAACCTCTGTACTATTATGAGCAAATGAGAGAATGAATACATAAGTGCTCATGGAGATGATTCTTATTTAACAGTTCAAACACATATATAACCTAGTGTTTTTATATGCAAAACTATTATCAAATACGACGATACAACAGTCTCAGTTTATCATTGTTTAATGAAAAAATATAAACATTGAGATCTATTGCGCTGGAAGTATGAAAAGGGTGTCAATTTTACTGATTTAAAAATGTCTTATTAATAACTAAGAATAAACTATTGGAAGGAGACTATTCCCTTTATAATACGACTTAAAAATAAAGGAGAACATTAGAAATAGAAATGATATGCATAATGATGATAAAATAATCGATACTCGTAAATTTATATTCGGGTGACAGACTCATTAAGGTTTCATTCTTATGCAAATTTCATTGTGTAATATCCAATTACATTTCAGACCTGAAAGCCAGCAGCGAAAAATGAACATTTGTAGTGAAGAACTGAACACAAGATGAATATTCCATGACTAGAAATAACAAGTGCCCGAACGAAATGTAGCCATCCCAGATATAGATATAAACCCGGACACGAAATTATAACTTTTCTTCCATATGTCAACAACTCATTTATTTCAACAAGCTTACGATTCCCAGGGAAATTTGAAAAATGTTTAGAGGTATTATCAAAACACAATATTGAAAAGTCGATAATCCAAAAATGGAACAACGAGCACTAGTAATAGACCTGGTAATTCTAAAGGAATGATTACTTTCAGCCTTTGCAGGATGCTTCGCACGTAATCCGATGGCAAAAAAGGAAATGAACAAAGCCGGTAGAGATTACGCCTCAAGAACAGGAAATGAAGGATTCGAAAAGGTCGAGAGGATTGGTTCAAGTGGATATGAATGCAGCGAAATAACTGTGCCGGAGAGGGAGCAAGGAAAAAAACAACGCGGTGAAAAGAGGGGAATTCTTTGCTATCTCTGCAAATCTAAAGGATGAACGGAGAGGGATTAACGGAGGAGGGATTAATTAAGGAGTAACGGAGAGGGATTAAACATATAATCAAAATTACAAAACGTCATATTAATATAATTATCAGTTTTTTGTGAGTAAGAGAAGAGGTAGAATAGACATTTCAGGGAAATGAAAAAATAAGAAGAAAATTTCATCATCAACTGAAACAGAGATTTATGATTATTGGCGGAAACTAATGCGGGGTCCCTTTGTGTCCCAAATTTAGAGCCTCCTGGAAACCATTAAAAGAGAAACAAAAACTTGAACAAGTTTACTGTCCCCAAATTAACGGCATTTAGAAACTATTTTATGCTAGCAGTATATTGTCGCTGAAAAAATAGCGGAAGCTATTTCTTATGACGCATTCTTCATTCAAAGTCTTCGACACTTTGAGGGGCATGCAACGATATATCACGCCAACATGGCCGTCGACGATATGCCGCTGTTTTATTTTGACTCTCGTATCATCATCAAGGTAGGTAATCGATCGATTGAGGCAGTTTTAAATGAAAGTGTGAGAAAAACCTTACAGATGTTACAGTTCATTTAAATGTCAAACGATACTTAGTAATTTCATTAGTATAAGTAGCTATTTATATGTATTGATTGCAAATAAGTATAAATAATTGATATAAGTATAAAAAATTGTTACAAGTATAAAAACTTGAGTATATATAAGATTTATGATTATTGGCAGAAATTATAGAGGAATGTTATCAATTCAACACTGGCAGTGAACTATGGATATCATGAACATATTTTATAGTGCTCAAACTCTTGACTCATCATTACCACATATACACTTCTATTTCCTCATAATCATTGAACAAACTGCAGAAAAAAGTCTTGTGACAGAATGAAAAAATATATCAAACCTCTGGAACAAACTTAAGAGTAGAATGCAATCCGGTCAAATAATAAAATTTATACTTTTCTTCGAGAACGCCTCAATATCTAAAATTCTCTGATGAAAGCAAGTAAATATACAAAAGAAACTATTGAAACACATTTCAATACATATCCTAAACCTGAAAGAAGTAAGATAGTAAAATCTATTTGAAAGACTAACGCATTTAGAAGAAGGATTGAATACATAAGTGCAGTATATGATAAATAGTGCAGTATATGATGAGTGCAGTATTGAATGCATAAGTGCAGTATATGATGCTACAAGAAGGTATCGTATAGGAAAAAAGTTCATTAAAAGAAGTAGCTGAAATGAGAATAGAGTGAACAGCAGTTACAAACTAATCTAAGATTGATGCCAATTGATAACGCGGAGTAATGTATAACTAAGTAGAGCGGAGTGGTAAAATAAAGCCGAGCGCTTAAAGAGATATGCCCTAACAATAGAATAGAAGGGTTAATAATGTGGTAACTCAGCGCAGCGTATCTTACGAGAAAATCCAAGTATTTGACATTCCGAAGTGGCCGACGGCCGGGAGGTATTACGCTGACAAAAAAGCTTTGCCCTCAGTTTCATCAAATGGGGCGACTTTTTTTACCCATGGCCAACAAAGCGTCTTGAAGGGATCCGAAAGGGAAAAAAGGGACCGTTTGCAAATGGGGAAATGTCTTTTTGTGTCCCCAATACGGAGCCTCCGGAAATCCATTATAAGAGAAAAAAATTGAACAAGTTTACTGTCCCCAAATTAACGGCATTTAGGAAGAGTTTTATGCTACCAGTTTTCTGTCACTGAAAAAAATAGCGGAAATGATGCTTTAGTTTTTGATTTTTGATGCTTTAGTCTTTGACCCTTTAAGGATCATGCAACGATATATCACGCCAATATGGCCGTCGACGATATGTCGTTGTTATATTTTGACTCGCGTATTATCATCATGATAATCGATCGATTAAGGCAGTTTTAAATGAAAGTGTGAGAAAAATCTCACATATGTTAGAGGTCATTTAAATATAAAAATATAATTATAAATTCCATTACTATAAGTAGTAATCCATACCTAAGATGTAACAGTCATCCCTTTTGCATATTGTACCATGGAACCTTTGTTTACTAAATTTACTCTTTATTTTCCCATGACAGTCTTTTTAAGGTAACTTCTTCCGTAGAGCTCGCTTTTACACCTTCAACCTTCTCTCGTCAATTATTAACAATCTCTCCAATTCCAATTAACAACTTCCTCACAAAAAATAAACATTCAGCGATCAATTAAAATACTGAGAAAATTTTAAATAATAAATGATAAAGAAAAAAGGACCACCATATCACAATATCGTTAAATAAAACATAATAACTGAAAAAAGAAAGTTTCAAATGACATATGCTTGACGAAGGGAAAATTACCAAACTTTTTAATGCAAAAAGAAATTAAAAAATGATCATATACTCAGAAAAAACACATTCACAGACTATGAAATAACCCGCGGCACTTGTAGCTCGTTACCTACAAAAAAGTGCCACAATCAACAAACAATGGGTACATGCAACATTTAATTGAGAGAGAGACCGTGTGAAATTTCAAATTTGGGCTTACTGAAGAAACCTTTTTGGAATTTCGGCCTGCTTTTTTTGAATTTTATCCCGTACGGCGTTCACACTCGCAGCGTCGTCTCCTTGAAAGGATCTGAAAGGGCAAGGGCGACGCTTTGTGAAAATGGAATTTTTTTTCTTCTTCACCAAACTCTCGTCGTTTCTCGTCCTTTCCCTTGCACCAGTCAGCCTCACAAACCCTCACCCTATCCTTCACGTCCTTCTTTACCCTCCTAACTCGGCCAACCCCCGCTACCCACGTTCCTAAATGCTATTCCAACAATCTCCGACTACCTTCCTCTCGCTCCACAAGCTCTTCGAAAGCCTTTTGGTTTCTCCTTTACTTTCGGGGATTCCGAATGTAAAAACCTCCGCCTTTCTTCCGTGAGAACGACCCTCTTCTCGTCTTGCACCAGTCATCCTTTCCCCGTCACCCCGAGAGTGTTATCCTCCAAATGTCATTCCCACGATCCAATCCCGGGCCTGTTATCGACCCCTTCACTTTGTTCTCCCTCGCAACCCTCCTTCCAAGCCCTAGAGCTTGCTTCTCATCCAACTTCAAAGCCCATTTGCACCAGATTTGAGCATGAAGGGATCACGTAGCAAAAATAAACAACCCCTCACTTCCCTAGAAAAAAATCACGTTTCCTCACACTGGAAATTGACTTTGGGCTGATCAGTTCCGTCCTTTTTGACACAGAATGGGTTGCCGGAGACGTTATCATTTATTGCGAAAAATATAGGATTATTGGAATGCTTGCACTCTCCTACCAAGAATGTTCTACCAATTATAATTAGTATGGAGTGGATATACCATGCCCCTATACTTTTTGTTTCTGATGAAGACCCAATTTTATTGGACTACTTCTTTCAGGAATAAACATTTTCCAGCTTGCCTAATCCCATCCAAGAAAATTACTGTGCTTCATCTCCCTCCCTTTACAGCCTTTGTCGAACGCGTTTTGATTTTTTTTGGAATCCTAAATATTTTTCTAAATCCTAAAAATCGGGACCCCCAAGTCCTAAATCCTAAAAAAATAATGCTTATAAAAAAAATAATAAAAAGATGCTTAAATATGTAGAAAAATAAATTTACTTTTTAATATGCTTCTAAATTGAATTTTAAAATGCTGAATTAACGTCCTCACAAATGTGCACACATTATAATTTATATGCCAGGTAACTAAAAAAAAATAATATACAAGTTTTATGGGTTTGCTCCTCTAAAAAATTCTATTAGTATGACAGTTCATTTTTGAGGAATAGTTGCTGTCTCTCCTGGAAAAATTATTGTCACTCGGGGATGCGGGTGAGTGGTTACTGTATAATCGGGAACTGTTTAAATTATGCGATCAGGGTAGGATTTTTGGAAATGTTTTCCAAGTAACTAGTGAAAAAATTATCTTCAGCCTTGCCAAATTTTAAATACCCTACACCCTCTTTCAATTTGAGTAATTCAAGTGAAATGGTGACGCGTGTTATGGGTATTTAGTGCAGCTCAGTTTTTATTGTGGTCACATATTGTGTGCGGAAAGAACGGGTTTACATATCAATTTGGCAGTGTTTCTCTCTTATTTTATCGCATCTGTCATACCTAGAGATGTAGTAAGGAGTCACGATAATATTCTCTGTGCCGCTCTGAAACACACCAGTTCTGAATTTCTCAAGCAAGTTAAGCCTTTGTAGCATCTGAATCTCTAGGGGCTCCCACTTTAATCCCTCTATAAATTGTGAGACACTATATGCTCCGTCGCAGCAATTTTTAACGAAGCGAGCTGCTTTTCTTTCTTCTGAGAACTTTAATTAAAATTGTGCCGATTCAGCATCAAATGAAATACGCCATCAATCTTTTCAAAAGCCCGTTTCGCGGGCGATTCTGCACACAATGGAGGTGACTTTTCGCGGCGCGGGCGTGGGAGGTGCTCCGCGCTCACCTGTTTGTCCCTCCAGCTGCCAAGAAGTGATGCACACGCGTGAGTTCGACGACCACGAGGGTCCTTGGGGGTCCCGAACCGGAGCGGAAGTGGGTGCGGCATACATTCCATGAACCCACTCAAACTCAAGTTGGTTTCAGGGTTGGGGCGGGAAGAGGTGGCGAGGAGGGAGAGGGGGCGGGGCCTGGAGAGGATGGGAATTAAGGGAGGGAATAGAATAGAATAATCATTTATTTTACTCTGGGACAGGTCCCTTAGAGCAAGATTACAAAAATAATATAATATATAGTAGCTAGGTAATAAACAAATTAACATATTATTTAGTTCAAATAAAAAAATAATAGAGCATTATAACATACAATGTATAAAGAAAAGACAAAAACAGCTACTCTAATTGAAAAACAATAATTTTATATGTTATACAGCTGAAATCGGAGATAGGTGAAAATACAATCAATATACATATAGATGTATGGTACAAGATAAAAACACAAACAGACCATGAGGAAAAAAACAATTTTTGTATTAAAAAATTATTTAAAAACTGATAATAATAAAAAAATTGGCAACGCGAACTAAGTCCTGACCAGGCTAAACTATTCTGGAAAACATTCATTTAATAAAATTTCATACAATTTAGATTGAAAAATTTCCATCGAGAGAGATTTCCTCACATCTTTTGGAATGGAATTCCAATTCCAATAGAATGAGAGATAGGAGGTGAAAAGGGCCACTTCCGCAAAAATAACCACTCCTTTCCCCTCTATGCATATTCACCTCTCACTCACTCCTTTCCGTCTCGCTAAACCATAGTGAGTATATGTATGCCCATGCATCTACATTATTTCAAATACATTGTGGAGCTGCCTTAACTACATGACTCAAGACTAATTTTCAGTTACACATTCAAATTTATTCAGTTATATACATCTACATCTACGAAATAATGTGCATGCCACCACTAGGGTGTGTGGCACGGGGTGATTCCACACCAGGCATGCAGCACTCATCCCTGTTCAAATCAGAACCGCGCACGTTCCTCCGAATGCCAGGCGCAAGCCAAAAGCAGTCAGGAGAACGTTACGCAGTCAGACCAGAGGTAAGGAGAGTGATACGTAGAAGAACATGCTACCATGCAGTACACTACTCAAGATACAACTACTGGTTAGTACTTTCTTCTAGTACAAAAAATAAATAGCACTACAAGGTTCTAAAACAAGCAGGAGTATATCATACCGGAGATTCCATGCGAGGTCAGTATCTACAATTCATGTTAAGATACTTGGCACTACTGAAAAAACCTATTTAACCTAGTCAGTATCCTAGAACTAATCTATCGCAACAAAATCCTCTGCAACCAAAATTGTACATAATTTCTATTAAATCATTACGAATATATTTAATAATAACATTCATTTTGGAGAAATCACCATTATCCGAGTTGATCCGGACTGCAGTCATCTCATTTAGTAAAATAATTTCGATATAAAACAGAAGAATTCTGGGCGAGAATGAATTGCAACAAAGATAAGCTAATTTTTATCTATTTGTGCTCGTATTATTGCTAATATTGAGATAAAAATCTCTGGAAATCGACTATTACATCGAACTGGTTGCCGGATTCAGATGTTTCTTTGAACGAGCTAAACTGACATAGGGTTCAATGAATCGTAACTATGGCAATCGAGAGTGTACTTGAAACATTTAATCAGCGATTTATGGAGGAAGAACGCACACAGAATAAACCCCTCCCTTGGATTCTCTATCGCCATAACAGTCCCTTGCCCTTCCGACGGCTTGAAACTCTTCGAAACCAAAATATCTAGCAATTAAAGAGTGAGCAAGAGGACAATGGAGAGCAAAGCGGTCAAAAGTTGTTTGGTGAAAGGGCGGAAAACCTCACCTGTGGGAGGCGATTAAATAGGCGAGTGAGCGGTCACAGAAGGCACTGCCACTTCCCCCTCACCCTTAAAATCCAGGGTCCCTCGAGTCCGCTAGCATTGACCCTGGGGAAGGGAGGATTAAGCGTTTGACTGTGGAGAGAAGAGAGAGACACGTGAGGAGATAGGCTACTAATTTACAGGATTTATATTGGCCTGTGTCGGTGTCATAAGGGATCCAAACGACATAATTCTCCTCTGTAAACACCAGTGTCTCAAAGCGATAGAGATAATATAAATTTTGATGTCACAGTTCATTTCTAGGTCCGACGGGAGCGATAAAATAAGAGAGATGCATTGCCAAATAGATAGGTATAAAAATTTGTTCATTCCTCTTACAACAAGGAATTATAGTAAAAACTGAGCTCTATTTGAAACATTCCATAATATACTTCACCATTTAACTTCCCAAAACCTTATCCTTTATTCGATAGGTGCTGTAACAGACCCTACTACAAGCCCAAATGGCGGCTCGCAGGGTATTATGAAGATAAATGAGTCTCTAAAGGCCGGTATCAGAAATACTACAGCTGAATCCAATAGAGCCTCACCTTGCAGCCTCCATCATTGTTCATAGTATCAAGCGCCCTCTCCATCAACCTCAATTGTACAGACTACATACTGTACTGCTGATGATGGCACAATAGCCGAAATCGGTAGTCTTCAATACACCAAATTAGTAAGAAAGACTAATTTGAGCTCTTATTGCAACTATGAGAACATCCCACAAAGTAAAATCATAATCTCATGAGTTTAACAGGGTAGCAACCCCATCAAACTATTGAATACATTGCAATTATGTCATATTTGCTCCGTTTCTTTCTAAAAAAATGAAAATCGGATGAAGGACAGCTGTTACGCGTTCTGCTCACACTTAATCCAAGTGAAATACGAATTCAACAGAAATTTAGCGCGGAAACGTTTTTCTTGGTTTTTAGTGGCGTTTCACTTTGGTTGAATGACTGACATTGCTACCGTAACTGCTCACGGAAACCGTGAGAATGTTCAGCGGCTGTGGGAGTTTATTCGTTGAAATTATACTCACGCTTGACACGTGTAATGCGCCCAGATTGTGAATGGTTAATGAGCGGAGATATAGCGTGAGAAAACATGAATGCCTGGCCGTATGCAAGGCATTGACTCTGCTTAAGAATGGTATAATGCAATTACTATACGGTAGTAACTAATTTTCATTAAAATAATGATTTGTTCTTCAATAATTGTCTCTTGATCACTATTTAGTACACTATATTGCTCACTCCATCACAGTTAAGTAGGATATAGATAAAAACAAGATTCTTGAACATGCGGTCATTCATGTATTAATATGTGTAATCTGAGGAATTTCCATAACAGCCTATGTGAAAATCTCCACTACCAAGGCTATATTACATGAAAACTAGCTAGTAAATCCTATTTTATTTTCATCTTTGTTTATTTAAAGTACTTTTAGGAAGCTATATTCAAATTCAAGAAGATCAGGAATAAGCTACCTTGAGGCCAGAGTTTCCTTAAGCCTGCTAACATTCTTTCTACCATTATACCATACTTTCTCGTCCTACCCCTTCCAATCACACCGATAATCACTTAATCTAGTCTTTTTCAATGATAAAAAGGAAAGGAGCACCAGTTATTTTTCGGCCAAGTTTTTTATTTTGGTGCAATGCATAAAAATTACCTCCTGGAACCAATCCGCTGAAACTAGATATAATAAAATAACAAATGTCTGTGTAAAAATACCTAGTGTTCTTTCTGTCAATGAATATGAACTGCCGAAAATGATCAATCATATCGCATCCTTGCTTTCCATGTGGGTAAACCAACTACACGCGTTCCTTTTATGCCTGTCCTTTTGATGAGCATAGCACATTAGTAACTCTTAAATCTGTTGTTTTTGCCCCTCAGTATGCAGATTAGCGGCATTGTCGTCTGCCATGGCCATATCCTCATTGAGCATATAGAGTTTGGCTAGACTGATGCTTGCAATACAAAGAATAAAACGTGTTCTCTGCTAACTTTTTAGCACACTATCACAATATTTATTAACTTGCTAAACTTTTACAGACAACAGAAAATTCAAATTACACCACGGCCCGGGTTTGGATATCTAAGAATCGTAATCAGGAAAATATTGTAAAAGCATTCCTTGGAATGGAATTTTTTGTGTCGTATAAGTCGTCCAATACTCTGAACAAATTGATGATTCATTGTAAAGATATGGTGGAAGTGTTGTGCAGAAGTTGAATATATTAACTCTTGTGTAATGACTGTGAGAGGGTCTACGTGGGGCAGACACCGAGATGTTTCCATACAAGAACAAAGGAACTTTACAGTAATTTTTAAGTCAGTCATGACGAAATGAGGACCTATGCAAAACATCATTCGATCTGTGACCACAGTAGTGATTTTATAGTGAATGTACAGCATTTTACAGATTTCCATTGTGAGAAAAATGCTTTGGAATAGCTGGAAATTTGAAACAGTATCGTGACCCAGATTTTAATCTTATTAACGAATTTTTGCTTTCCGCCAATTTCCGTATCCTACCAGCCATTGTATGAGAATTCCTCTTCTCCCAAATTTGTCCTCCTCCTTCAACCCCGCTTTTACTAGCTGTTAATATATAAGCGGGTGCGATACGCTTTTTTAATCACCTGATGATGACGCTTATACATTGAAACCCGGGTCGGTGTGGAGTTTGAATTTTCTGTGGCCTATAAAATTTTCACAAGCTAATAAATTTTACAATGCTCACGACTCTAGATTGCATTGCGTACAAACATTAGAACTTTTGGAAGACGCAGTGCCGCACATGTCGCGAGTACACCTCACGTCCGATCGCCGCATCCGATATCAGCCAAAACACGTGCTTAAGGGTTTTTGTAATATCCCAACGCGTCTTTCAGCAATTCGTTGGCATTGGAGAGCGCTTGCCTCTCAGCCAGCTATTATAGTCGATGGGAACACGGCATTACTTAAAAAACTTCTTCGGCTCGTGTTCCAATGCTACAGTGGTAGTTCGGTAACCGTTGTTTTCGCCAATAGGTTCCTTAGTTAGTCTCCTACAATACAAAAAATTATGATAGACAAGGAATTTCTCGTCGAATCTAAGAGGAATATTGGAAAAACTTTACGAGAAAATTGGACAACTTACCACTCTCTTTACCTTTTCGCGAAATATTTTTAAGTTAAAAACAAAGCAACTCTAATGGGCAACAAATTACTCAAGGGTTGCAACAGCTTACAAATGGAGTAATTTTAAAGCAGTGAATATCATCATAAGCCAAAACATATAACTCACATTGGAGAGTGTCTCAGGCGTCACTTGGCGGAAAAATTTAGCGCTCAACATTTTGTGTACCAACAAAAAAATTTAAAAATCTTAAAAATACATCTAAACACACGATTTACTGAACCCTGAGTACTTGGATGGCAAAATATTTCCACCTTCTTTGAGGATCAGCGCGCTGATTTCCTGGGAGCAATTTATGTACAAAAAGAAGTATCAGGCTATAATAAGTGAATAAAAATCGGACCTCGGTATAACGAAACATGAACCAAAAAATACGACGGATAATTGTTCTAAAATCAACGAGGAGACTGGTTCTATCTCATATCCCTAGATATGGCGACTAGTATTAGAAAAAAGAGCTCCATTTTCACGTTAAGAACAAAATATTTCAAAAATTTTAATGGGAATTGAGATAAAAGCTAAATTTTAAAAAAATTCATGAAAAACCAACGTCAGAGTTTAAACCTATCACACCGTGAGCTAATAGGGTCTGAGAAATGCTTGAAATAAAGGTTTATATGTTCTTTTATGTTCTATTTCTGTGATGTAGTAAAAGTTACCATTAAATATGACTATGGAAATACACTAAAAAGTTAACAAAGATTATGTTTCATTTGAAATATAGGCCTTTCATTTGCTGAAGCATGTTTATTTCTGTTTCAATGCAGGAGTTCAATTAAATCCAAAAAAAGGAGATTTAACTTGGAATCTGAGACCAAAGAACAATACGCAACTGAATACAGTGAAACGTGTTACAAAGCGCGTCGGTATAAAATTAAAAAAAAAGAAACCCAATTAGCACATTTTTGAGGATCACTAACAAATGTATCCCGAAGCCGTGGCCGCATGCATTGTTTTGCGGTTTAACAAAAGTTGTAAAAGAATGAGTTTATTTTTGAGTCTTTTTGCAGCAAATCACTAATAAAATAAAAGAATTTTCAAAGTATTTTACCTTACATTAATTGAACTCGCAGGAAATACTGTAGGGGATTTTTTCGGGAAAAGACAGCATTGGTATCTTTCGTTTTCACCTCCCTGGTCCTCGACTTTAAATCTTTTCTGTGCCCTTTACGGCTCACACAGAAGTACATAAAAGAAAATTAGATCAACATGAGAATATATGTACAATATCGGTTAGAATCGGTCCTGATGTAAGGAGAATTACTTATATCATTTTTATGTAAAAATAACTCCTCTTCCAGCGTAAATAGTCTGCAGAATAACGCAGATTAATTTAAATAACTTTGGCCACTACGATTCAAGAGAATATTATTCACCAAGAGGGAGTTTTTAGTTACTTTATTGAGTGAAATACTAACCAATTGTCGCTTGTGTTGCCAACAAGTTTAAGAGGGAAAGGCGAAGTCAATCATTCATATTATAAACAGTGCCATTGCTGCGAATTTCCACAGAGAAAAAAATCATCCGCCTTAACCGGGATTCGAACCCGGATCCCTCGATTTCCGGCCCGAGTTTGGAACTCCGTGGGAAGTCCCGGATAGCTTGAATGTTGTCAGCGCCATTGCTATTAATTTTGCAATGCTGTCTGAAGTGATAGTATTGCAATTGCAACTTTGCACCACCAACATAGTGTCGCAGTGTGAAATGAAAGCTGTAACTTAGTTATTCCACAAAAACTTTATTAACGACCTAGGTTTCGACTTATGAAGTCATCATCAGGTGCATGCATAACAGCTCACATATATCGTCACAAAAAGGGTAAAAGGAAGTGAGAGGGGGAGGAGATTGCAAGGTTATTGGTGGATTAGAAAAGATGGTGTGAATGGGGGGAGAAAGGGGAGCTCTGCGAGGAAAAGGTACCCAATGAAGGGTTGATTGGAGGCATCTCAATGAAGGTATTATGCTACAGCTTTTATTTCACCATATTAATCGGGTTTCACAAAGTTTCACCTAACACAACCAGACATGGTCGGAGGCTTAGATCATGAGGTTTTTTCTGTAGTGAAAATACAAACAGTGCTAAGCCATTCTATCCACAGCGTACGCTATTCCATTTCCCTAGCAGATATAAGACAGTCTAATCTCATTCATACGAGTTTAATTGCCAACCGGGCGGCTCATTACTTTTAAATTCTGGATGAAATGCATAATTCGTATGTCATGAGGAAATAAATCATATTCTCTGAAATACGACCACGACTTATCCGTCAATCTGACAGTCATTCTTGTTACAGGCGATGAGTATGAATCAACACGCTCGATTTCACTCAACAAATGGTCAAAATTAACATAAAATTGAAGAGATTGTGTACAATCTCATAAGTAGACTGACAAAAAATATTAATGGGAGCGTTACGTTCCAAAAAGTATGTTAAGGATCAAAATATGGTATCATTTCTCGTAATTTAGAAAACGGTTAATTGTTTTCCAGCATAATGTAACTATATATGGCTTAATAAGATCAAGAGAATACTGAAAGAAGTACCTCCATGAAAAGTTACGCCATTGTTCAGCGGAGAGGTGGAAAATATATATGTATATTACACATTCAGCCTATTGTCTATGCTCCGGACGTGAAGGAACATGCATTCAAAATATGTTAACCTATACGTATAAATCAAGCCTCTCTCCACGAGTTCAATCGATATGACACCGGACATATTCACATGTGACATGTGAATATGACATTTATATTCACAGAAGCCATAAGGCGCCACATCAACCGGGCGCATGTTATGAAACATCACGGATATGATTCACAAAGCAGAGATGGGTGGTTGGGTGACTTTAATTTTCGTGCCATGCAATGCACGTATGCACTTCATCACCGCCTCGGCGCTCGAGACTAGTACGAGTCCAACCGTGCGTGAAATTCATCGAGGGGGAACACCGACACGAGGGAGCGCTCTCGTTTAATGGAGCGAAAACGGGAGTGGAAAAAAGCCGAAGGGACTCTTTTCTTCCTTTTGCCGTCATTTATTTATTTATTTACTCACATTTATTTGCAAGTATTAATTAAGTCCGGTGGCATGATAGCTGCTTATATTTTCAGGGTTTGTTACAGACAAGAGGTTATGAAATTTTGGGATTTCTCCAGGTTGTTCAGGTAAAGAGTTTTAATTTTTCCGGAATATTTTTTCCAGAAAATTGATATTTATTAATAACAAAACACTTCAAATTTGAGAAATTTGGTAATATAATATTTCATAAATGATTCGGTCCTGCCAAATCTTGTTAGGTTTGTCGGCAGGTTCCGTTGAGTCATCATTACTCATTAATTGGCTCCACACATCATAGAAAATCTATGCATCAAGTACAAAAAAAGTTACAGTCACATTGGGGAATTTTCAAATCAATAAGCATAAATACAAATAGATTTTAAGTAAATATGTTCAATATGCATAGTGGTTTTCTTTCGTGAGAGTCTTTTGTTTCAAAGAAGTGCAACACAGTACATAAATACAAGTAATAAGGAGGAATTTAGTTTCCTTAACAAATGATAAGCCTCCCAGTATCATTATGGGAGAAAATCAGTTTCCTTTATAATGGCATATTATTCTTAAGTCAATTAGGAACATTCACACAGAGAACGGGAACTGGCGGTGATCTCATCGCACTTGTTAGCAACGGATCTCCTGCCTCTCAACTACCCTGATCGTAATTCACGCTAGCCATCGAATGAGGGCTCATTAGGTAACATAAAGTGCATATGTGTAATTCCAATTACATAATTAATTCTCTCCGTACTTTGAATTCAAATGTAATGCTGAATACCAAATAAGAACGCCACTGCCTCATTTGGGCAGCTTCTAAAAATCTGTCCACACACCAACGGACAGTTCCTAAAACGGTGCTAATCTCTTTGTTGAAAGCAATCAGAATTTGATTTGAGTAAGCAAAGTTTTAGACAAACTTCTCATTTTCCATGACCCATGAAACCGCCTCACCTTCCACTTGAATAAATCATTTGTAGTAACCGCCTCTAGAGTTTGGAATTTACTACCTGTTCAAATAAGACACGCCAAAACTCTTAACCAATTTAAAAACAGCGTATGTAAGCTACTCCAAAAGGGTGCTCTTTCACTAAATAACTATTGAGAAAAACTTAACGTTCAATATCTTAAAATATTTATGTATCATTGAACTTCCTATTCTTTGTATTGTGTAATGCTTTATATATGCATATTTTCTGGTTGACTAACGAACTGTATCGATTCACTATATAAAATTCAATACTTAACCTTATTTAGTTACATCTGTTAGCCGTCCGCACTCAATGTTCTTGCTCTGTCAATAAGTGCTTTTTCTCTTTTTAAATGTAATTATTTTGTTTAATTATTATTCTTTCTCAACTATTGTGTTAATTTGTCATTATAATTTGTATTTGCCTCATGGGCCAGTGGCACACGGAAATAAGCGAAATAATAATTATAATAATAACCCGTGTGGGGTTTTTCCATCCCCCATCGGGCGCGTCCCCAGGTGGCGGATAGGGGAATGCCCGGAAGATATGCAGGGTAGGTGGGAAATAAAATAACACCAGTGGACCAAAACGGAAAATGAAATCCAGGTGCGTCTGTACTCTTAGTGAGTGGCACCATGGTCAGCGTCTGTTTCCCAGGTTAGGGGTGGCTGTATATAGTGCACCTGACAGTAGGTATAAAATTTAATAGGCACTCAGGCCCGCAGGCTTGATTTGGGCTTTCGGTGTGTGAAACCGGCCTATGGGGACACCGGGGAAGAAGAGATTTCTGGCTTCCTCCCTGTACCGGTATATACCGGAAGATATAAATCATGAGAAGAAGTCAAAGGATTTTAGACGTGGGTGACCGGCCTTTGCAGGACCGCGCTTCGGGTTCTGGCACTGGACCTGGAGTTTCAAATTTGCTACCCGTGCCAGTGGGCCACAGTAGAGCCTCCTCAGCCCATCAAGAGGGGTGCGGTGCTGTCCCACTCAAAGCTACCGCAAACCTATCGGAAACTAGTGGCTTGGGAGAGCCCAGAGCCCCCACCCCCACAGTTCCCAATGTACGCTCGCGCATGAAATGGACTAAGGAGATGAATATCTCAGTAATGCATGCGTACTATATAGCAAAGAACCTGGGGAGCGGTGTTGGTGGCTACCGGAAAAGGATGCACACTGAATGGATGAAACTTATGCCGGATATCCAGGTAACCGAGCAACGATTGTGTGACCAACAGAGAGTGATTATAAAAAATAAATTCCTCAGTGAAGTTAAGCTTATTACAATAAAAAGCAGAGCCTTGAATGAACTATGTTTCGAGGATGAAGAAGGCAGATCAGAGCCAATGGAGGAAGAGTTAGTGGCGGTGGACCCTGCCGCGGAAGTGACAGCAGCCTCAATTGAAAACGCTGAGGTGGGCACTGATGAGCAATTACTAGCAGAGAGTGCAGATACGCGATGGCTGGACATCTATGAAGGAATGAAGGCAAAATACCATGGTATACCGATAACTCGGCAGCCGAGAATCCCAAGGGTGGAATACTAGTCTCACACTTTAAATGCCACTAGGACAGTAAATGTTCTACTTGCACCGGACCTGGAGCAAGCAACATCACTGGAAGAGGTGATTAGCCTGGTACACTGAGCTGCATTGGCTGTCTCATCAGGACTCGGAAGAACTATTCACGATGAGCCAATCCAGCCCAGGAAAGCTAAACCAAAGAATCTTAGCAAGCCGCCATGGATGAAACGAATAGAGGAATGCATACTCTCTGTGAGAAAAGATCATGGCTCGATCGCAGCATATTATGCGGAACCTGAAGTTGCAAGTCTGAAGGTGCGATGGGCGATTAAGACAATTGCCAGAAGAATGAAGGTTGGAAGGAATGATAAGGAGTTCATCCGGAAACTGGGGGAAAAAGAGGAACAAATGAAGCAACGAGTAGCAGCTCTTGGCATTCGTATAAGGAGATACACCGAGTCTATGAAGCGGCGAGAACAAAATGCCCTTTTTTCTGTCGACCAGAAGAAATTTTATCGCGAGCTAGGGCGGGGTGGGCAGGAAGAGCAGGTAGAACCACCCGATCCAAGCGCCATGACGGACTTTTGGTTTGAGATATGGTCTCGTCCAAAGGAGTATAATAGTGAGGCGTACTGGCTACAAGAGGAAGAGAATGTCTGCAATGAAATTGTGCCTATGCCAGCTCCCAACATCACGCTGGATGACGTGCAGAGTGCAGTTAGAAGGACACAAAACTGGAAAACGCCTGGTGCTGATGGCATCCAAAATTTCTGGTGGAAATATTTCCCTGCTACACATGCCATCCTTGCCACTTGGTTTCAGCGATCCTTGCAGGATCCTACGATCATCCCATCTTCCCAAACTAAGGGAATAACCTACATGCTGGCGAAGTCGGGTGATACGCGGAACCCGAAAAACTATTGTTCAATAACCTGTCTTCCCACCATCTACAAGCTTCTAACCTCTATCTTCTATGCAAATCTTATCGTCGCCCACCTTGACGTCAATCAACTCCTCGCAGTTGAACAGAAAGGATGTCGAAAAAAATCACAAGGGTGCAAGGAACTCCTTATTATAGACAGCGTAATTACCATCCGGGCGCTAAAGAGGAAGCGCAATCTTTCAGTGGGATGGGTTGATTACAAGAAGGTATTTGACTGGGTACCTCACTCCTGACTTCTATGAGTCCTGAAGCTCTATAGGGTTCACCCTACAATCTATGATCACCTGTCTACATGTATGGCCTTATGGCGTACCACACTAATGGGCAATGGAATATGAGTTGGTGTCCTTGTCATACTGAGAGGTATTTTCCAAGGAGACAGTGTTAGCCCCCTTTGGTTTTGTCTGGCTCTTAACCCATTAAGCAGGACAATCAGAATATCGGGTATGGGCTATGAAGTGGGTAAAACACCAAAAATCCTTGTTACACGTCAGTTCTACATGGACAACCTGAAACTGTACGCTAAAAATGAAGATCAGTAGCAAAGCTTGTTCGAGTTGGTAAAATGCTTCAGCGATGACATCTGCATGGAGTTTGGCTTGGACAAGTGTTCAGCAGTGCATGTGAGGAGGGGAGTCATACAGGAACCCCAACATGTTGTTTTGATGTGTGATATGAATATTCAGTGCCTGGGAGAGGGAGGAATGTATAAATATCTTGGCCTTCAACAGCTGCTCACAACGCGTAATGACGATATCAGAAGTCTGGTGGAAAAAAAAATTCTTGGTAGGATTACTAAACTAGCAATGAAGCACCTAACAGGAAAGAATAAGATTATGGCTATTGACACCTGGGCCATCCCCATAGCCACTTACACATTTGGTGTGGTTCGATGGAGCACTACTCTCTTGCTGGCCTTCGATCGAAGAATACGCACGACTCTTACCAAACACCGGCTTCACCATCCAAAAAGCTCCATTGCCCGGCTTTACCTCTCAAGGAGGGATGGAGGACGGGGCCTGTTAAGCCTAGAGACGTTATGCGGAAAGCAGGTGCAGCTACTCCGCACCTTTTTCCTGAGTCAGCAAGGGGCTCTGCACCGAACGATATGTGCTGAGTACGCTAGATATTCTCCGCTTAATTTATTCACAGAAGACTTTGTGGCGAATTACACCAACCAAGAGGCAAGAATGCATGAATGGAAGCAAAAAGCTTTGCATGGCTGATACGCAGCTACACTGTTGTCAGCGGATGTTGACAAGAAGGCGAGTGTACTCTGGCTTACCGCTAGTGGTTTGTTTGGCGAGACAGAAGATTTCGTCATTGCCATTCAGGGTGAAGTGATTTCCACACGCAACTAAGTACGCCATGTCATGGGGGATAAAACAGTCAAAGACAATTGTCTACTTTGCCAGTCACCAGGTAAAAGTATCCAACATGTCTTAGGGGCATGTGGTGCGCTTTCTCAACCTAATTACTTAGCACGTCATAATGATGTTGCCAAAATAGTGTACCTTGCTGTTGCCATGAGGGATGGTTTAGTCCAAGAAGAGGTGCCATACTATAAATACAAACCCGATCCTGTATTGTAAAATGACCGCTACAAGTTATTGTCGGATATGGAGATGATAACGGATAGAGCTGTGGAAGCTAATAAACCAGACATTGTTTGGTTTGATAAAAGCGCCCACAATATAATGATCATAGAAATCACTACTCCCCAGAACAAGAATATAAGCCATGCAGTAGCCGAAAAAAGAAGAAAGTACCAGCCCCTTGCTGTGGAAATGACGAGCATGAACAAAGCCAAATCAGTGGAAGTTAAACCTATTGTGATATCCACCAACGGCCTAGTCTCTAAAGAAGTAATCAATGCAATGGAAAAGCTAGGCCTGCGTAGAAAACACTTAATAAACATGCAGAAAGCAGCTCTTCTTCGGACCTCTCAGATATTAAGAAGATTCTTAGCAATCTGAAAGGCAATTAACATCAAGTTAAATGACAAGGGATATCGATCTGTTCGTGCAGCCACATCGGAGCCATTGGACTACCACCCAGTTCAATATTTGCATGTTGCGGCCTTGGTTGATACAACCCGGAGGCCACATAATGGCACCTTGCAGTGGCAAGAGAGAAAAATGAGAATAATATTAATAATAAAAAGCCTGATTTTCTTCTCCTAAGAAGAAGTTGGACAAGGTCTCGTCCCCAAGCGAACTCATGTTTAAGGGAAAGAAAATCGCCTAACCCGAGATAATTCCTTCCCTCATGATACCTCTTTCAGTTTCAACATAACCTTTGCCCAAGGAAATATGGTTCATATAGAGTAATTCAAAAGCGACAGCAAAAGTAACACGAGCGACCTACGGATTTTTTTTATATCTCCTAATAATTCCATGAGGAAAATGACACCTCGGTAGCTTATGGTAGTCTGAGCGGAATATCATATTACCACTAAATCAATGAATTGGGTCTCACTTTGAAGAAAAATATCTCACCCTTCCAAAAATACTAAAATATCAGCCCATTACTGAACTGCTTTCAGAAAAATATCAGCCCAATCGCATAGAAAATGGTACGTGTTTCCACTTCAGAGAAACCTTGTTTTTTTTAAATGAGGGATTTCTAACACCTAAATATTATCAAAAACATTGTATAGTTTGTATGTTTTCTCAACTATGTTTGAAAATAAATCAAATTATCACCACAGTTATATTTTCAGAATCGCAAAAAAACCTTCTGTTACGAATTAGTTATATAACGTCAAATTAAAAACTTCTGTAGATATTTTTATTAAATTACTTAGAATTTCAGTGGCATAATTGTATATTATTGTGCCACTAGCGATGCAATATTTATGCTTTCTATAAATGCTTATTTTAAAACGTATAATTTAAAATGGTCTCCACTATGACTGGCTCTGATGATCTCGCTCAAACTACCATAACTGGATAAAGCATTAGACACGATATTATGGGACTCTAGTCCGAGTTCCGATCATGGAGAATAATGTTCATCTTTGGAATTTCACAAATATGTACACTTAGGTAAAGGTAATGGCGTGGCTATTTCCGGTGTTCTCTAGGTTCATTGAACTTATAACAATAGCTTGCCAGTCCTCCTTCAATATGCGTCTCTATTAGTTTACAAGAACGCGGGTAAGTTGCCTAGATTAAAAGGTGCCTAGACGTATGCATTTTATTTAAGTTCATAAAGTCAAATATTTATGTAATCCTAGAAGTAGTGAGGAATATGGAACAGCAATTGGTTAAAGTTTCCTAAAATTAACCAGCAATAACATTCCTCGAGTAGTTTTCTTTAGGATATTAACTATTCCTAATTATCCTTATTATAAAGATTTCCTTATTAATTTTCTAAATTTAATTAAAAATTAATTAATAATAAATTAATTAATATTCCTTATTATAAAGATTTCCTAGTATGCGAAATGGATATCCATGGTGAGCAAATAAGAGGAAAAATATATTATCTAGGCGTTAACCTACTACTTGATCCATTTATATTTTATCTCCATTGTTCATTAATACGTTCATTAGAATTTTTCAAGGTAATTACAATTTTGAATGGGGAGAATATTTTAAATTCGGTGGTTATAAGCGGCAATGGAAATTTCATTAAGCCAAAACGTTCGAAACGTGTGTGACGTTCTATATTAGCATTTACGCAGTGAGATAAGTATTTAAAATTACAAGAGATGACTTTAAGTTATTGCATTGTATCATTTTTAGGAAAACAAGGCGCCAGAAAAATAGTTTTCCATTAATGCGATAAGCGAAGAGTGCAATCAGAGTCCTTCTGTTCTTAGCTTAGACGAGCTTACATCATAATTCACTTAATTTCTTAAATGTGTTTACTTCCTTTTTATTTAAATGCTTCAAAATAGTTTGAATAAGCTCTTATTTGACTCGACATCAAACATTTTTCCATTTGGTGCAAGAAATTATTGTTTGTATCGAATGTCCGTTTTTTTCATTGGGAATGCAAAGAGTTTAAATCGCAGAGAATTAAAAAAAAACAAAGGAATGTATTTGTGACGCAGTGCGTGCCTGAAGCAATCACGGAATTCACACAACCGAGCAAGACATACATGCACCGCAAAATGCATATGCTACAAGGATACGAGGGTCCATAAAAAAGGGTTTCTTCATACGGTGATCACGGCTATAATTAAACTCGAGCGAAGAAGGATCCCGCTCTACCCATTTGAGACTCAATTCAAAGCAATCATCTGAAGGATAAATTGCTAGCCCTGTGCTTGGTGCAATGAGACTTAAGTGAATACGAAATTGTCGAATGAAGACATTAATATGAGGCACCAAGTGGCCGTATAATTAATGGAGGTTGCACAGCGCCGCTGTCATTTAGAAAAAAATTCTCAATTAAACCCTTATGGTTGCTTCATTTAAAAATTTTGCTTTAACTGATCAGAAGAATTAGGTAATAAAAAACAAAGGCGAGGTACAAAATATGCAGATTAAACTGCAGTACATTTTTCTACTGAATTCCCACTTTATAACTTCAATGATTGCAGTTACTTTCCAATAACTAAATATTTTGCGTAGTAAGGTACAAAAATTTTTTTATTCGAATCATTAAGTGCCAAACCCACTCAAATAAAGTTTTTTGCAAAAAGGGCATTCATTTTAAGGAAGGAAAAATCAAACTCTTCCCCATGTATTTCAAAATCTTACATAGAACGCCAGATAAGTTCGATTTTTGGAAAATATTTCGTGAATAGTTATCATAGTTGCTTGTATCAACTAGAAGACAATTTTTCCATCAGTAGCCCGAATATTAATAAAATAAAATAAAAATACCAAGCAGTAGCGCACCAAGCGGAAAAATCTACGGTCAATCAAAATACTCAGGAGTTTGTCTTAGGAAGCGCCTCTTTTATAGCATTGTACTCTCTCTCTCTCCACGCACTCCGATACAGCGTTTAGAGTGTTCGTTAAATCTCAACATTTATATTGTCATTCAAAAGAACTGACGGCCACAGAGTCTTCAACTTCTATTACAAGGGCACGGTGTAAAGTTCTCGACCTGACTGGCAAAGACTGTTTAATTTCAAAATTGAATTTATTTTTCTACGCAGTCTTCCTTTAATGCTCTACATTTCCTCAGTGAACTCTATCCCTGGAGAGTGACTCGATACGGTGGGAAAAATTACCCAATACTGCTGTAATAAATTTATTTGATACGTATTCTATCAAAACGTATTCTAGCCACAGATTTCTTCAGATTGTTAAACAGATTAGAGCTCAGGTAGCCAAATCTGTTAATAAAGGTGGATGTTCTTGCATTAATTCCCTCAAGTTTTTTTTTTAATTCTTAAGTTTTATGCTTGGTTTAACACAATCACGTGCTGGTTCGTCATTCTGAATAAAGATGATTTTTCTTACTACTGCAATCCAGACCTTATATCGCGACTTCACTTCTTTCTTTTCACACCCTGAGCTTCATATCACACATTTTTGAATTCTTATGATCTGGCTCGCTTGAAATTTTTCGTACATTGCAGAATTGAATACAAATGTTTCACAGGCCTTTTTTGCAAATTTATTTCTTTTCTTTCACAATCCAGGCTACACATTACAAATGATTGCGCTCTGATTACCTAGTTACTTGCTATTATTCACAAATTTCTGAATAGAATACTACTTTTTCATTCTTTTTTGGATAACTAATGAAAAAACCTTTTTCTTATCCTTGAGTATAAGTCCATGATCTTGACGGCAGAAGAATTCGACATGGAATTTTTTGTTCCCAAAACACCTACTTTCACCCACTGCATTGGTCACTACTTCATCTCTAATGTATAGTTGTGGATCTGTGACTCACCTGTGGTGTCTAATGGGAACACAAAAATGGTTGAACTTTCTTTAAAACCTGCCTAAACACTACGGTGAATTTCGTTTGTGCTTTTGTTATTTTATTCTTGAATAAGAATAGTAGCACTCTTTTGCAAACTTTTTCCCGTACTTATTTACTGATATTAAAACCTTAATCGTTTTTCTGAGATGCCTACAGTCAAATGATACCTCACATGCCCTCAATCGCCGATATCATCATCAGAACCTTCCCTATGTTTTCATTTGTGGTTGTAATTGTATATCTTCAGTCGTCTGAATCACCTTCTAGAAAGGAAAGACCGCGTCAACATTTAGTCTCTTATTTTCAAACTCTCAAGTAGCAGAAAAAGACTAAAACGAGCCCAACTCATGGTGAATACCTATTTTTCGGAAATAATACGTCCTAAACGAAGAATTTCATGATGGAAAGATGATGATTTTAATCCATTTTAACGAGACTCGCACTTTACGTCTATTTTAAATGTCACAGAAAGAAAAACTTTTGATGAAACAGCTTTAAACTTAGATTTTTGTGACACGAGTGCCAACAAAGCAACATTGAAAACCCTTTAGTAGCAATACCATCTTTGAGCTAGGCCGAGAATTTTTCACCTAACCCCCGCATACTGCATAAGTTGATTAATAATGAGGAAATAATAGAATTTGCAATAGAATGAGGTATTTCATGTGAACCTCCCCGGCTATAATGAGACTGGCGCACCCTTTAATGGAAGATTGGTTAGTTCTGAAATTAACCACACGATATAAGTATGCAATAAACTGCAATAATTTTAATAAAAGGTGAAAAATAATGGCATAAAAACAGTCCAAATTGATAAAAAGGCAGAATTAGCACTTATTTACTTGTCATCGTGGTATTGCTAAGGTAGGAATTTGTATTATTATATATGGGATTATAGATTTTAAATATATCACTACTAGGTCTTTCTTCTGAATGGACAAATTTTCAAGTTTGGGTTACACACGTAATAGTTGTTTTCTTTCACAAAGAAGCCAGGAATACCATTTTTATCACCAATCCTTGGTAAAAGACTTGAAAAGAGTTGAGAGTACAATACATCGCTAGGAAGAAATGAGCTTTTATATCCTTCAAACAGCAATGAAATTTACTTTAACCCGGATTTTAATGGTGTGAGGAGTTAAAGTATCCATCACACCAGGTATAAAAAGATATCGCTTTTATAGTTTAAAAAAACAACCTTTATAAAATTGATGAGATACGTTTGAGTAACCAATTAAGATTCTTACTTTTATTTCCTAGAGCCGATTAAAGTAAAGACTTATCTCTGCCACTTTAAAAAGCCAATTCACAATTACACGATAGACTGACTCGCTCTATAATAGCCAGATTATTCTGTTAACCTAATAAAATATTGAATATTTCCAGACTATTAACCTTGACCCTGTGAGAAATAATTTTTTATATTAAGTTTTGGCCAAATTTGTGTAAAAATAACAGATACAATCATTCGCATAAACTGAGTTCTTTCAAAATTTATTTCCTCTGAAATATGTAAAATTTACAGCGAAAAATCATTCCTCTGGATTGAATCCATTGCTCAAGTATATTATTTTTTCGCTGTAAATTCCTCACATTTTTGTGATTCCTAGTGGATGACTGCGTTGAAGTAACTGCGCAGGTAGTTACGCAGTCGTTTGAATTTTTATTCAAAAAGTCAAATAAAAAGGGATAAAATATTTTTTAAATAATTTTTCCACGGATTTCAGACATTTGAGGATGATTAGGTGACTTTTTTTATCCTAACTTTAAGCGCAATTGCAATACGATCTGTAACAACTCTGTTGGATTGAACATATGAAAAAACAGAGAAAAGTTTTCCCGACTGAAAGGGGTACACATACGGGTCGCCGAACCTTCCCAATCACACGCTTTTAGGATGGAGAAGAATTCAAATTCTTTCTATTTAAAAATTAAATTGCTAAAATTTAGTTAAAATACATTTATTTCTATCATTTATCATTATCAAGTCATCAAATTTTATTTTAAAGCATTTTAGCATTTTTGATGATGATACAAATTATCATTTGTTTTTTAAACACAAGGGTAAAAAGTAAAAAATTCTAAATTTTTAAATATTAATAAATGCTCAGATGAAATATCCTTATTATTCATGGGCTATAAAAATTCATTATTCAATGTAATTGAAACACAAATCACACCCACGATTTTCGACTTTACGAACGCTTCATCAATCTCTTGTTCTCCTCTAGAAACAACTTTGGAAATTTCATAATACATAAAAATAATATAAAATTTTCATTAAATTTATATTAAGGGCATAATTATAAGGGCTATGTTGTTGGTTAAGGGCATAATAACACATTGAAAAAAGCTGAGAAACAGAGATAAGCTGGTTGCTAAGAGGCTGAAAATCATCAAGTATCGCCAATGCTGTGAACATCAATATATATTATGGATTGTTGACTCGTCACCAAAACTGTTGCCTTGAATTCCGTTACAAACAACTTTTTTCATTGAGTCGCCGTCTAGTGATGAAAGACGGCAGTTCAAATGTAAATACAGTCTACAGATCGTAAATAATCACATCTTACCGGTTTTACTTACCAGTAATCATAATGCAGTGGATAAAAAATATAGTGCTACACAGGGGACGTAATTACACACTTTTTTAACACTGTCCGTTCCACAGATACATTTAATTCTCCTCCAAATGCAATTACACAAATGCATAATTGACTTATTAATACTTCGTGGATATCGTTCTACGGCAATTAACTAATAGTACGAGGTAAAAAAGGTGGAATGGATTAGAAAATGGATGTGAAAATTATTTTTATTGGAATTAGAAAATGAAAAAGTGCTACAAGAATTTCAAAACCAAGATCCGACAAGATCATCTATGGATAAGAAATTGCGCCAATAACTATCATTTTAGCCTTTGTTGCAAGTAACTTCCAACTCTTAAAAGATTGTTGTACCTACTCCGAGGCCACACATGAATAGTAGGTTACAAATTTACATCCACATCAATCTATCTAGATCATACCTTCTGATTCCTAAGACTCTCAACAGGTACTAAACCAAAAAATGAGGCAGTAGATAAACAGTAAAAGATCCACACAGCAGAGAAAAGTCTCACGATGGAAGTTTCATATGCCTCATACACACTTCCCGTAGTAGATATTTCCTCTCTAGCATTTTCAAAGTAACTGTTACATCTCAAAAATAGCCAGCTATTATTCACAGCATCAATTAGTTCATATCTCTTCAATCGTTATTGAATATTCACCACAATCTCACGGTAACAACCATGAATATATATTATGGATTGAGATCTCGCCACCAAAAACTGTTGTCTAGAATTCCGTAAACAAACACCTTTTTGGAAAGTGGTGCTGCCTAGTGATGAAAGACGGAAGTTCAAATGTAAATACAGTCGACAGATTGTAAATAAACGTCTTACCGGTTTTATCATGAACATACATGGGTTTTACTTAAAATCAATCATAATGTAGAGGGCAGTGGATAAAAAATGTATTACTGCACGCGGGACGTAATTATACACTTTTTTAAAATCGTCCGGCCTACAGATGTATTTAATTCCTCTCCAAATTTAATTACATAAATGCACAATTAACTTCTTAACACTTCGTGAATATTGCTACACAAAAATTGAATAACAATGCGAGGTGACTTCATGAGTATTCCCAATGGTCATCATTGCAGTGTTGGTTAAAAGGAATTCACTTACCGCCTCCTTGAACAGATTCTTATTTTTCAATCCAAGTCTCTTATTTTGGGTCCTTCTAGACGCATACCCTATTTTGCAGCCTAGTACGAAGCAAGTTCTGTTAAAACAAGGCATTCTATATTCTTTATTTAAGCCGAACGGGCTTAATGCATTCAAATTAAAATCAGAGTCTGGCAAACATCGTCGTCGGCACACAATGGACGTGTCATAAATCTCTTACACATTTCCTGTAATAGATAGTTCCTCTCTAGCCTTTACAAAGTAACTTTTAGATCACAAAAATAGTAAGATAATATTCAAAGCATGAAGTAATCCATATCTCCTTGATCGTTATTGAATATTCACCACAGTCTCTCGTTAGCAACAATTAACTACGTCTATTTACAATAACAGCTGAAAAGACTCTAATAAAAGTGGCGCCAAGGACTGGGTGAACTTAAAGTGGAAATTGAGGCAACATGTAGCCTAAGCAACAATTCCAAACATCCGAATCCATAATATATATTCATGGTAACAACAATCAACAACGACGATTTACGAGTCGACCGAGAAAACGTTTTACTAAGTAGCGCCATGGACTTGGTAAACTAAAAGTGAAAATTTAGACAACAACCTTTACCAACGATTCTAACCATTTGAATATTTTATGTATATTCATGGCTGAGCATCTCATTTCTCGTTCCCATATTAAAGCCAAACATCTTGTACAGTCAGAAGAACTACAAAGAAATGATCTACCAGCCATGAAAGGAGCAAGTTGTCACATTACGATTGAGAGTTGGAGGACGAATGGAAGCTAAAATTTACAAAGAAATAAGGCAGCGATGCAACCTCTCATCAGCACTGTTCAACATATACTTGAAGGAGGCAATAAGAGAAGCACAAGAAACTCAACTGAACGGAATATAGAAAAACGGAAAAAATAATCATGATCCGCTTTGAGGATGACATCGCCGTCATAGCATGAAAAAGTGACGATCTTATAAGATAGACTGAAAATAATAGACCATATTCTTCAAGAATATATCATAAAAATAAGAAGCCCGAAATGTATACAGGTGATGAAATTATGCGGTTATGATACACCAGTATTGAATAACTATTACTTCAGTACGCTTCGTTTTTTTGGCCCAGTGTACAGAAAGAAAGAGAGTCGAATAGAGGAACAGATTTATACAGCAGAACAAAAGGTGTAAGAGGAAGAGGTAGACCGCAAAAATCATGGGTGAATGCGGTAAAAGAGACTCTGAAAAGGAGGAATATTAGGAGTCTTATGAAGAGAAGGGCATATATTAAGCATATATGAGCGTAAGAGAAGCGAAATTGGTTGGTAAGGACAGAGTCTTGTGTAGATCATTAGTAAAAAGAGGCCAGTTTTCTAGGGCTAACGGTAATATCCAGGTTCTTTTAGCTGAGACTAGTTCGGAATGGAATGGCTTAGTAAGTCCATGATAAGTTCATGTGCAAATAGTAAAAAAAATTAAACGACAACGATAAAGAAAAATTAACCAACATGTCATAAAACAGTTAAATATATCATCATAATAAATGAAAGAATGAAGTATTTAACGACGTCTACATAATACCCCGCGAGCCTCCGCATTGGCGTGTGGCAGGGGGTTTTCGGCCACCAGCCGTGTAAGGGTGTAAGTTTTTTGGAGATGAAATGGTGACATGTATTGTAGGAGTGTATTTAGTGTATTTATTATCAATTTTTATTGTGGTCATTAATTGTGTGCGATAAGAACGAGTTTTTCTACCTACCTGTTCAACAGGGTATCTCTCTAATTTAATCGCATCTGTCAGATCTAAATATGTATTGAGAAGTCATGATAATATCCTCTATGTCGCTCTGAAAAATATCAATTCTGAATTTATTAAGCAACCTACCGTGTAGCCTCCGAGTCTCCATGAGCTCCCACCTTAATCCTTCTAAAAGTCGTGAGACACTATACGTACGCTTGTAGCAGTTTTTAGCGTAGCACGCTGCTTTATTTTGTATTTTATTAATTTTTTTGTTATATCTACTTGACCAGGGTCCTCAATGCTCGCAGCGTATTTGAGGTGTGGCCTAAACAGAGCGAAGTAGCATCTCTCTTTGGCTTTTTCATCCGAGGACATTCATGCGGCATATGCATGAAGGGAAAAGTACCAAACGTTACAATAACGTGGCCTAACCAGAGCAAAGTAGCATCTCTCTTCGACTTTTTCATCCGAGGACTTTCATGCGACATATGCATGAAGGGAAAAGTACCAAACTTTACAATAAGCAATCACGATGTTGAAGGAGAGACTTCGTACGGACACTTCTTCCTCCCATTTGGCCTGGGGTGGAACGCTACGGGGTTGCATACGCTGGGAAGAAAAGAAAGGGGAGTAAAATGCTTTTGGTGGGCCGGGGGGAGGGAAAGAAGGGGTAAGGAGGGCGAGTGAGGGGGAAGAAAGGGGGTAGGAAGGGGGGAATATATAGGGCGGGGAGGGCTCGGGTGGAAGGGGGAGGGAGAGTGAGACTGGAGAGCTGTGGGGTAATTATAAATGCTGGAAGAGGCTGAGAACTAAGGGAAGGGGGTGTGGCGGGGAGGGAAGCGGTGGGTGTTACAGGAACTTCAAGGTTGAGGTGTACGGTTGGGAGGGGGGGCGGGGGGAGGAGGACTTAGAGGTAGTTAGGCGGCTGCCAAAAAATGAGAGGGGAGGGTTTTAAAAGGAGGGGCAAGGAGGGGAGTTGGAGGAGGGGGAAAGTGGGGCTTTTCAGTGGCGGAAGGGGTGGGGGAGGAGGAGGAGGAGAGGTGAGATCGGTGGGAGGAGTAAGGGGGGAGTAGGGGGGGGGATAGAATGGGAGTCAGTTGGACGGAGACGTGGAGATAAATAAAGACCAGAGGACAAGGGTACGGGCGGGCGGTGAGAGAAATAAATGCAACACTCGGCTCGGACGGAGTCGCGAGGCATCCACCTATGCCGAGCCGAAAGAACTGACCCAAATATCCGTCGAACGGGTTGACTAGATATACTGCTCCGAGAATTTTTGTCTTCAACGGGATAAAGGAACAATGAGATCTAAAAAAAGCGACATCTAACATTATTACGGTTGAATATACTCATCATAATAAATGAACTATCGTATGGAGGCGAAAAGTATTGTTTTTTCATTCGGGAAAAAATGTTTGACCACACTGTATTCATCTATTTCAGTGATATCGGGGTCAAAGTGATGGTTTCAGGCGCAACTTTGTGGTATAACTTCATGATTATAGATTTAAACACTTTGTAATGTCCACACGAGATTTCTATTTTCACGAACTAGGTTTCGTCACTGTACGGCATTATCAGGTAATTTACAAGTTCGTCCATACAAAAATATACTCTCTCCGGCAAGGGAGGTTGGAAAAGACAGCAACGAGGGGTGCTAGAGTTGGGACGGGAGGAAGTTACACCCTCTTGCTGCCTTATTCACCCCCCATCTTGCCTCAGAGAGTATATATTTGCATGGACAAACTTGAAAATTGCCTGATGATGTCGTGCAGTAACGAAACCTAGGTCGTGTAAATAAAAATCTCATGTGGAAATTACAACGTGCTTCAATCAATAATCATTATATATGGACCAGTGAGTTAGATTGTGCTTTAAATGGTGTTAGATAATCTTGGAAGTTGAGAAAGGAAAAGTGATACATTGATAAAGAGTAATTCCCGGGCAGGGCATTAAAAAGGTTAGATTGCAAAGGAAATGGTTTTATTCCTCTTCCTTTGTGGAAGTTGCCCATTACGGACGAACAATATAACTTTGTTAACTTCACTTGTGAGAAATCACTATCGCAATCTGGGTTTTGACACTGTTTGGGCAATAAATGACAACAAATTTTCTCAAATGGAATTAAAAAATTAATTTTAATATTCCGCTATGGATAACTTCCTCAAAGTAAAGCCTACAACCATTTTCTTCGTGAATATCTAACTTTTTTTTCACTGTCTCCGGCTAGTTGTCGTTATCACTGCATCAATGTTCCCATTTATTTTTTGGACTTCCAAGATTATCTCGCGCCAATTATAGGAAAATCTAACTCACTGACCCAGTTATCCCTGATCTGGTTGGCTACAGTGTGGTCAAACACACTCTACCCAAGTGAAAAAAAATACCTATCACCTCCACTCGTTTGTTTATTTGTTATGATCAATATTTTCAACCGCAGTCTCGACACTATGGCATCATTTTTTTAAAGAGAGGTGAGCTGAAACTTCACAAAAACTGTCGTGAGGAGGTAAAAAGTATTATAATTCCACAATGCTTAAATTTTACAAGTAATCACTGAAAGATTTACATATACACTTTTTCCTGGTTGGATGGTATGAAAAAAATTGACAAAAAATCCATTATCTACTTTTTGTAGCTCGATCTGAGAATTGGATGCTTAGAAATTTAGTAAGTAAGGAGTAACTTTCACATTGTGGAGAAATTTTTTTCCTTACAGAGGATATAAAAATATTTCTGGGCACTGGAAGTCTCTTCTCGAAATTTTGTGACAATTACTACACGCAAAATCACTAATTACATTTTAAGTTTTGGTCGATTTAAGTTTCTCGAGTCGTCAAATCTTGACCATAAGACTGAAAAATCTCGTATGTTTGTACCACATACGAATACATCCTACAGTACGCTATTTTTACGCAAAATGATAATCAATTAATTTCAAGAATTGATCAGTTTTATCCTCTGCTTTGGTTTAGTTATACATGGGTACATTAAACCTGTTCAGGGCTCAACCGGTGATGGTTCAAAGCAGTTCTTCTAATTTTTTCCTAAATCTTAATCGACTCGTAATTTTTTAGAGGCTCCAACTTCTAAAAGAACGCCGCTATGCTTAACTCATGGCCCTAATAGGTGGCACCCGAATATCGAAAAAAAACTGACAGTAGTGCGGTCCAATACTCTCAGGCCGCGCTGGATAGCAATTGGATATCATCACTACGGATGGAGAAGGATGGTACATGAAGCGTTGTTTGGCCTACATTAACCGATCTGCAAGCGCTGATCCAAATATCTGTCGATAAGTTGACTATGGTGGGGTTCAATAATCTTTCCCCAGTTTATAAAAGGGAGCATTGGAGAGGAAATCATTTTTTTAGAACTCGATAAGGGTATTGGTTCTCAGCAGCACCAATGCCCTCGTATTTTCTCCTTGCTCTTTGTTTTTAGGCTAGCTGATGTATTTTCTTTCACTTGTTTGCATTTTATTGCGCTTGCATTTTATTTATTCTCTTTAACTTTATATTTAATCCTTTTAGTGTCATATATTTTGAAGAAAATATCTGAGTAATCCCAAAAGTACTTACATGAACTGATACTCTCCATAAAATAACAGCATGATGCAAACTAAACTTTGGGAATATCATTTTACTTTATTTACCAATAATATTAGCCAATCGGTGATTGAAAGGCATGCGAGATGTCACTTTTGGAATGTCACTTTGCTTAATGGCTTTCATAATCGTGAATGCTTATCCGTAATAAAATAGCGCGGTATGAATTTATAATTTATTACTCTGAACCGACCGAGGTTTAGGCTTATTATATACCGCCATCCCGTCTAGTTGGCAAAAAACAAGCGATTATGTGTGAAATTATACCAAGTACTATTACAATTGATGATTATCAGAGATTTCCTCGTGGTAACTCCAGAGACGAGGTATGAGTGGTGATTGTTCAAACTTTTCAATGTGGAGACTGAAAAAGCATAATTGGTCACAAAGGCTGTATTAATTGATTTATTTATTCTCCAAAACTCCAAAAACAGCACATTAAAGGCCTTTTACATCAAAGGTAAAAATATTGGCATCAGACGAACACAGGCAACCATGCTTTGAATGGTGAAAAATCCACATAGACGGGACACAAAGTCATGACTCTCGAAATAGCAGACGAGGACAATACCCCGCCCCTACTGGAACCGACGATTCTATGCAAATGCCGGAATATTGGTTCTTGGCACTTTTGGCATAAGACGCTGAAGATGATTTATCGGAAATGGACGTCAAGAGGTCCAAGAAAGTGAAAGAACCAAATTTATTCAATACTCAGAATGAAAATATGCGTACTCCGTCTAATGGCATGCTCCTATATCGAGGCGCAAGTACTAATGTATACTTACTCAGCTTTACTAACGACTGGTTTGATAAACTTCGCCTCTGATTGTCAAAGAGAAAATTAGAAAGAAAATTGTCATTTTTTCCCAGTATTATTAAATTTATTCTGGTATTATGGAAGTATCTTAACTCCAAAATAAAACATTTTTACGCGCTACTGTGCATTAAGTAGTCCAAGACTCTACGGTTGAACGTGGAAGCAAGTATTACAAATCAATGCCACATGACGTTATTTACGTTCAAAATGTAAGTCTTAGACTTCATGCTATTATTCAAGTTACCAGACTTAATATGTATCAATATAAATGAAGGTAGAGGAGGAGAGGTCAAAGATTTTTGGACCAGTCAATTTTCAAAGCGGCAAACATTTTTTAAGCATGTGCCTCGAATTAAGGTTCTGCGGATAGATTTTGGAGAGGACCCAGGAAGAGACTATTTACGGGTATGTTACGTACTCCAGAACAGTTTTGGCGCGGAGTGCATCCATTAACGGAAGACCTAAAGTTGCAAAAGAATATACTACTCAGGCACTGCCATATGGTGCGGCATTTCTCTCGATGGAACTAATAATGCGTTCAATAATCTTCTTATCTATAAATGTGAATGTGTGATTATGCAGTCAGTTAAAACTACCAAACCACAGCACGGAATGTCGTAAAACTTTGACATGATTAATTATGTAACTTGAAAAGGTTTATGGCTACATTTTGTTAACCTAATGGTATCCGGTTTGATTCCAAACGAGTAAAAGCATTTCCAGAAGAAATACATGAAAAGTTCGTATTTTCCGGTATGCAAACCTTTTTTATTTTGCATATTTAAATTGAAAATAATGGTTGTACACAGTCGCGACAAAGACCATTGATAAATATAATAAATGCCCTAAAGCTGCTACGAGAAACTCATGAGAAGTCGGACATTCCTCAATCATTTGAATCAGAGGATAAAGAAAGTTAAGTATTAAGTTAAGTTAAGTAGTAAGTAAAGAGGATGAAGAAATTTTTGTCTTGACATATTATATTTAAATAAAGTTACTTTTAAAAAGTGATCTGTTTTCATTAAATACACCTGCAGCATAGTTACCCGCAGTTTGATATCGCATGCCCACAACGTTTCAGCGAGAATTTAGATAAATAATATTAAAAACTTGAAAGAGGTGCTAAATGTTGTCTCGAGAAAGTAAATGAATTTCTAAATTCATATACTGTCTGTCGCAAAATCCCACCTTCCTAGAAATTGTGAATTCGATACGACTATTTTGCCCCTTCTCCTAGGGAACGAGGGTCTTTCAACATTCGTCACGAGTGACCATGATAACCTCCTCAATCGAAAATGCGCAGCGATGCGCATCTCATTCTTTCAACAATTGATAGAAGAGATATCATTCTACATACGCAACTAAAGCAGAACGTAGTGTAACGTAGTGGAAATTTTGTAGCTTAAATTTATTTTTAGAATGCCGATTATTGAAGGAGGCCAGATGAAGCTTTGATTTATAGCTTATTTCTAATCTAACACGACGTATAGCTTATGATCACAATGCTTAAGTTCCAAAGAACCAACTGTATTCAGTATCATTCAGGGAATCACACCCGATAGCAGAGGAGCGCAACTAGAATATTGCTAATTTCTCTGCCTGAAAACAAGCAAATCACGATCCTTCTATTCTCAGGTCTGTAGCATCGGAACAGTTGAATATGGACATGAAAAATTGTTTGTTTTACTTGGGATAAACATTTAACTACAATTTGAACTCAAATTTGAGGAACATAAATAATATTCGAAAAAGGGACTTTTGTCCGGGAAAGTAGGGTATTCAGACCACTGTGCGCCGCCGCAGGAGTTGCCAATTCCTAGACTCATCGCCAATCGTCGCAGACAGCGTAGCGGCAGCGAGCTCAAAACGACGCTCTTCATCAACTTTTTGGCTTGTCAAATTGTGAAACCCACGGCAAGCACAGCCTTAGTCTTTCATTTTTGCCCGCTCATGAAAACGAGGAGAATAGTACTTAGAGTGTAGCGGTAGCGCCCAGTAAATTTGTGCACCGCTTCTTAGTATAACTCAGCTGTTTCAGGCGTGACTTAAAAGGTGGAATTTACTTATCGTCGTGAATGATAAGATGACCTAATTATTCCACATAAATTTAGTACTTAAAGTACTTTAGACCTTTTAAATTTAGAACTTCGGGGAGTAGTCTGAAGATGATGCCGAATTCATACATTTCTTTTCCTCTCAGCATTCCTTTCCCCATTCAGAACTAGTGTGTCAAAGCGACTCAGAGAATTCCCTTACCAAAAAACCTGGAGGTAACTTGCAGGTTTATGTGTAGATGCAGAATATCATTTTATCTCCATAGTACATTCCTAGGGCCGACAGAGGTGATAAGAGAGAGACATTGCCGAACAGATTGGTACAAAGGAATTAATTTTTATCTGCACAATAAGTCACCATAATGAAAAATGAGCTCCACTCAATACACCCTCATTGTACACTTCACCATTTCACCTCCCAAAGCCCTATCCCTAACAATTTTACACGGCTGGTATCCTAAGTACCCCTGCCACTCGCACATACGGCGTTTTTCAGGGTAGTATGCAGATGTAGATGAAGAAACCCTTCTCTGGTATCTGATGTCGTACAATATTTCAAATTTGGTAACGCTATTCGTTGTTACGTTTAAACATATCAATCACGTCCTTCCATTAAAGAAGACGTAGATAAGGTGAAAGAAGAGATAGTAGAGTAAACGGTATGAGAGGAAAAATTGCAAAGGCCATGATTAAATGAGATAGAAGGGACTCTAAAGAGGAGAAATGAACGGAGATTTTAGAATAGGAGAGAGTGTAAGAACTACTTATCGAGCGCAAGAAAAACGAAAGCGGTTCATAAAAATACGGCACTTTGGAGGATGATATTCAAGGGGTGCCAGTTTTTTTTAGATCAAACAGAGATGAATTTTTGAAAAAATAGAGTAAACTTTGTTTTTCCACAGTGAATTTAATAACTTACGACCATGGTATCGACGATTAACGTCATAATCAGGTGAAGATACATCTTGGTGCAACAACTTGTATACTGGAGAGAGTGGGGAGGGGACTGTAGGGGTGTGGGGGAGGAAGGTGGAGGGTGGATGGGAGTGGTTGAGTAGGGGTGGGTGGGGGCTTCCCAAGAGGGTTAGGCAAGTGTCTGACATGTGGGGGGGGGGGGTCACAAGTAGAGGTCGGGTGTCCACTGAGAAACATCGTCCACTACCGGGATTTGAACCCTTGCCGCCCGTATGGTTAGACAGTACTCTAGCCACCACACCGACCCGATCTCGATCTCCATTACTTGCAAGGCCTTATCATGTTATCATGACGCTGCCGTATCTTACATCTGAGTGCTTTGACCGATTTTGCGGTCTTTATAAAGTACATACTGCAAGGTTAGCGTCAAAAATACCTCGAAAATACCTCGAAAATACTCGAAAATTGTAAATAGCTCGTATTTCTCTTCTTGTATAACCCATTTTGAATAATGGCACTTAGTACTTTTCCACCTAACTACATTGGACGACGAAGAAGTGATTAGTGCAGTGACAACCTTGGATGCATAATCAGAGCCAGGACTGGTACCGACAGTGCATAAACGTCTCAGCGAATCGCTGGAGGAACGCAGTAGAAACTAAAGGAGTAATTGTGGAAAAATAGAGTGAGTAGATTAAACATTATTCTTTCATATGTGTAAATTTAATTGCTGCAGAAAAAGTAGTTTTCGAAAAGTAAAATGTTGGGTATAACTTTATGGGCAACCCTCTTACGTTAGTAAAAGTGAAATTACACGTCTGACGACGAAGTAAAACCCGTGAGAATTTTCGGAAATCTAAATATTCAAGTAATGATCCACTAATATTGTTATTATTTACGACCCGGGCTTCGTCACATAATGACATCTTCAAGTAACAAATATTATTCCACATGGTTACATATACAAAATCAGGTGCAGATGAAGGAGGGTGGTTTCCCTTTGGCCCACTGGTTTACTGCTCATAAATATAAAGGTACATTTACACGGATGTGATTCCGCGAGCTTCACAGCGCCTGTGACGAAGTGTTTCTCTCTCAAAGCTTAAAAGGAACCTTGGGTTCTTCATTTTTTTATCATTGCAAGAGTACATTCTCGTCGCTTTCACGCTCGCAAACATTAACTTGTGGGTTTTTTTTCACACGAGCAATGGCTGTGGGGGAGAGGGGAAGGAATGTAAGGGGTGAGTTGCCACTGATGGAGTCAATTCATCATCTTTTCGTCGTGGAGGAGATTAGCGGATGAAGGAGCGTCAAAAAGCGGCAGTGGAGACATCCATAACAGAAATTGTGCCGGCGGGAGGGGGTGGGACGACTATTTTTAACCCTTGACAATCGCCCCGATCTCGTAACACTGGCAACCAAAGATGGCGCTAAGAAGGCTGCTCGGTGCCAAAATGTGTAACTTCAAGAAGAAGTTTTAAGAGCGGGTTTATATCAGCGAGCGAACAAGGATATAAATAGGCAAAAATGTATCCCTGCACTAGCGGCCTGGAGTAAGCTCCCCGCAGCACAAGCATGCTTCCTATATAATGTAGAAATACTGCTGATTTTCACCAGTATTTTTAGAGAATTCCAGGAGAGAGATGTTAAAATCTTAGTCCCAAGTTCTATTCCTTTCCCTTTTGGCGTATATTTTTCTTCAAGGAAAAGACTACAAATTCAAGATAGTACAACAGAGATTATTTTTTTTAATACCCCAGGATAGAGCCAAAATCTGCTTGTCTCAACATTGATTACGTTATAGTTCCATGTACAATTCACAAAAAAATTAAGATTTCATTCAAGCTAATACTCCAAACGTATTTTTATCTTCTTCAATAGAATATAATAAATTTATCCCAGAAGGAAATAGGCGCGAATCGTTAAGAAAATTATACAGAAGTTGTTACTAGCAAATCGATGCCTCATGAATAATTTCGGATTTTTTTACTACACGTAAATACTACATTGCATCAACCAAATCGGTCGTACAATTAGAGACAATAAAGTGGTATTGCATAATTGTTCAAATTAATAGAGAGGCAGTAATGCATCTCAGAGGGCCATAAAACGGCCTACAGTTTCAGACATGCATACGTCCTCCGGATCAATCCTCTGTGTCCGCTCCATCATAAAGTAATTCCATTGTCCTTTAGATTGATATATAATGTATTGCATACTTATTACTAGGTCCTTTAGAAAGCTTCACTACATAAAGGCTTGCTTCAAATATACTGGTACCATTAATACGATCTGCTATTTAAAGAACTCTTATTAATTATTAAACGAACATTGGAACCCATTTTCAATAAAGGAAACATAAGTGGCAGTTACGAAATATGTTTTCAAATATATTTTTTTTTACTTGTTTGAAATTATTTTCCAATGTATTCCTTTAAACTTCCAATTCTGGAGCCAACAATAGGGTACTACGAATTTTTGGGGTACAAATAGAAAAAAAAACTATAAACAAATATACAGCAATACTTACTACTGTAATCTATCGTTATTTTCCCATTCTATCAGTTGATATTAATTAAATAATGAGGAGAGGCTTTGGTCCTGCAGCATTAGCTACTTCATTTTATTTTTTTGTTCCTTCGTCTGATAAAAGGGTTTTTTTTATCAACTCCTACGTTAAATTTCCTAAGTATCGCGCACGTTAAAACGCACCAGCATCCGTAAACTTAGAATACCACATTTTTCTTTCTGCCATTTTTTACGCTTTCACGACCATGGGAGAAATTTTTAACCCGAAATATCCACCTGTAAGGTCTTTCAAAAACGACTAACACAAGCTCGTGGGATACCGGTCCCAAAGTGCACCTGTTGCGAGAGAGCCGAATTCGTCACTTGTGGCTCCCGGAGAGCGACGGAGAAATGCATAAGCGACGCCTTTTTTTATTCGACAAGGACTCCCCGCAACCTTTCTTGAGCAGGCTGCGGCGGCGGTGAGGGCAATAGGTGGGGAAGCTCGTAGTCTTGAGTGGGGCAAGGGGAAGAAAGCGATGTTGCGCCTCATCATCCCCCGCTCACTTACGACGCATTTGCTCGCACACTTGGACCGGTTCCCTCCTTCGGAGTACACGGTTTGCGAGGCGGCCGCAAAGATCGCTCTCAGCATACATTTCCCACCGCCTGTAATCCTTTCTCGCCCGCCACCTTTCAAGACGTGTGCACACGGGGGCTAAATTTGGGTCGTTCGTGAACGAACGGGTCTACCGTTATTTTATTTATTTTATTTTATTAATATTAATCATTTATTTAATTTATTTAAATCAAAATTTGGCTTAGAATTACGAGCTCATCTCTGCCGAGTAAAAGATGAATTGGAACTTTAGACACCGGGAGTATACCAAATTTCATGCCAATGTGAAAAAATATACATTGTTGAAACAGGCCGCACGATTGAACGGAAGGACTGAAGACCGACTTCTGTGGAACGACCGTTCCTTTTGGTCCTTCGATCCTCTCGTTCCATTGGACCCTTCTATCACTCGGTCCTTTCGGCCCGTCGTTTCCTTTAAGTCAGTCGGTCCTTTCGGTCCGTCATTACTTTCGGTCCTTCGTTCCTTTCGGTCATTCGGTCCTTTTGGTCCTTCATCCCCTTCGGTCCGTCATTACTTTCGGTCCTTCGTTCTTTTCGGTCCTTGGTTCCTTTCGGTCCATTGGTCCTTTCGGTCCTTCGTTCCTATCAGTCCTTCGTACCTTTCGGTCCGTCGTTACTTTCGATCCTTCGTTCTTTTAGGTCCTTGGTTCCTTTCGGTCCGTTGTTCCTTTCGGTCAGTCGGTCCTTTCGGTATTTCGTTTTTTTCGGTCCATCGTTCCTTTCGGCCCGTCATTGCTTTCGCTTCAATCTTTCAGAGACAGGATGTTCTTTCTGACACCCCTAAAAAACATCCGCTGATGCTAGCGGTGTAATTAGCAGTGATCCTAGTACATATCTGTTTTAAATTTGAGTACTTAGGTACACTAATTTGAAATGAAAGTATCGATTGCAAGTGTAACATTTTGAAACATAAATATCTAATATTGATCCAACTAATCAGCGAATACGAAAATTCCTTTATCTTTATTGCGGATTCTTGAATACTCTACAGAGTAATTATGCGGAGCTGTGGTGATGTTCGCTCTCAGCGTGCATTTTCTCCTCCATCTATCCATCTTTTGTAATTCCCTCTTAAACAACACCCAATACTCTATTCACACGGTGACATTTCTGGCTCTATGGCCGCCGCAGGAAGTTGATAAAGGTAGCGGAGTGAATCGCATGCCATCTGCTGGTTGTTCCATGGAATCACTTACGATCGCTTATCTCTAGTAAGGTTCGAAAGGGCGTTCAATTTTTTTATCAATCTGGAAGCAAAATTGGTCGTATCTTTCCCTTTATTTGTCTGTAAATTTCAAAATTTCGTCAAGGGAAAAATTTTAAAATTCAAGTGTCGAATATTGGTCAAACTATTCAGCGAATAATAAAATCCATTTTTAAAATTTGTTGAATGTGGATTCTTATGTCTTATATTGAGAAAATATTGACTGCTTAACGATTATCAAGTATTTTCCCGCGAAAAAGCAGGACAGCTATGACATTTAAGAATATATACCAGTCAAATCTAACACATAATTCGTACGTAGGATTTAATTTTCTCTCGGCGAATGATTGAAGTAAATTCTTATCGGGTTTTCGTCTGGGTAAGGTGCCTATTTCATAGGCTAAGCTTCATCTTCTTCTTTGCCGATGTTTCGATAAAAGACTTTTTCATCGTCATCGCCATTTATGCCGGGTGTCAAGGTGCCGGCCGGGTCAAAACCGGCCTGACCTGAGAGACCATATAAACATGGCACCTCGACACCCGGTATCAACGGCCCTGATGACGATAAAAAAGTCTTTCATCGAAACGACGGAAAAGAAGAAGATGGAGAACTTTGAAGGATATTCGGGTTTCCCACCGGGTCAAACTCTCCATCTCGGCCGACGTTTCGATGAGCGAGTCGTCCATCGTCATCAGGGCATGATGCCCTGATGGACTTCATACGCCGGGAAAGCCTTAGATCTTTCTTCAAGAAGATGAAGAACCTTACCCGGACGCAAACACGAGAAGAATTTACTTGAAATAGTGCCTCTCTTTTAATATAATCGCAAACTAACTTGTATAAGATGAGATCAGGATCTATTTTATTGGCTAAGCAGTCACCCGCGTTAGACTGTTTCATCGACTTGGTCACTGCCAGTGGCTTCGTGTGAACAAAGAGGGAGAATATTGCCCACCATCGGTTGTTGCCAATCCATATGAGGCACCATGGCGTAGGGTTACAGGCTATTTTAAGCAAAACAAATGTTCCTGTGTGCACAATGCTCCACATTAGATTTCTGACTAGTGAGTACATGACTGCAAGCTTGTGTTGTGGACTGCAATCGTTAGATAATTCACGACCGTTCGTTTCCGCTCAGATACGTTTCCACCTCTTAAATGATATCATTAATCATCTTCATGACATATTTGTACCTCGCAGAGTAAATTGTAAACATTTTCACGCGGTGGAACTTAAAATTTTGTCATGCCCAAACAAGGAACTTCGGGAAGGATATATATTCTGGTTATTTTTTTCCACGTGGAAGTTGGTTAGTCTGAAGAGCAAAATATCCACAAATTAATCATTGGGTTCCGCATCAGGGCCCTGCTCGTTGCACTTGCAAAGTCTGCGAGGATTCCGATACCTGAGAGACCAAACGTGCAGACAAAGCAGCAACATTACTTATTTCTTAACTTTCAATCATGCATCTCTCTAACTCAACGTTAAGTTGACCTTTGAAAGAATGCACTCGCACTTTGACATAGTGCAACTAGTGAGTAACATATGCACTCACCAACTTAAACTAAATTATGTAGGATGAGGCACGAAACAAGATGCTCCTACATTTAACCTCCCCAACGGCAAAGATACAATTTTCTTCTTTCCTAGGTCGTGAGTAAAAATTAATGAAATTATTTTACAAATAGTACAGATAAACATGTTTTTAAACTGCTGAATAGCATGACGTGTACGCAAACCAGAGTCCACAGAGAATGGTATTACCTACTGAGTCTACACTTCTTTTGCATATTCCGTCAAATGATGCTATTACAAACATATGCATGTCCGCTCGTATGAATTGACGTGATACAAGTTAAGACCCTCAACAGCTGGCGACATGAAAAAATTCTTAATGTTCCATTATCTAAGCTCTAATGATTAAATCAATAACATTTTTCCAAATATTAATGAGAGGAAAAACTTTTCAGGCGTGGGGATGTCGTTACTCTGAGTAAAATAGCATATTTTAAATCATGAAATATTAGACGCTCCAGTAATGGACATTTATGAAAGGAGTGTGCATCGTTGATTTGACCATGTTGAGAGAATGGATGAGAGTCGATTAACGAAACATATATACATAAGAGTGAAATGAATGGTGCGAGAGAGAGAGAGAGAGAGAGAGAGAGAGAGAGAGAGAGAGAGAGAGAGAGAGAGAGAGAGAGGTAGGCCGAGAAAGTTGTGGTTGAATTTGGTTGAGGAAATCCTTAGGAGGAGGAATATTAGGAGTCTTCAAAACAGGCGAGCGTGTATAAAGCAGAGTATGGGGGTAAATGAGGCAAAAGAGGTTTGCAAGGATAGGTCCTTATGGAGAAAATTATTTAAGCAGAGTTAGGTGTGAAAATATGTATTTATGAGTGAAACCTTGTGACTGTGCCTACCCCGGAAGGGAACGGCGTATTTATTATGTATGTATGTATGAACGCATTAAATATGCCGTAAATGATTATTGTTCAACAAAGCTAACTAAATTAATGTCTCAGCGGCAAAAGTTATAAGGAAACCGAAGGAAAGGCAGTCACCGTGTGGACCAGGGGAGCATAAGGTGGAGCTCGTTCCAAACAAAACATTTCCTTCAGTCATCGACATTAGGCTCTTAGATCATCAAGGTAAGTTAGGCTCTTACCTCTGAGATCGTTTTAATTTCACCAGCTGTGAGACAAACCAAATAAATATTGCATTATTAATATTGAAGTAATATAGTTTTACATGACAGAATTTGTAGGTAATCAAATGAAAATATCTGAATGGTCTTTAACTTGACTCATTTTTTTCATGCGATACGTTTGAAACGCCATCAAAACGGAAGGTTTATTGTGATCCCGAAGAATTTACTGCGGTGACAATATGATTAATTTTCAAAAAAAGTTGAGAAAACACACAAACTACAAATGTTGATTTTTCGACGAGATCTAGGTGTTAGAAATTCCTCATTTGTTAAATGAGGACTCTCTGGAATGCATACAGGTATCATTTTCCATATAAAAGGGCTGGTATTTTCCGGCAAATATCTCGGAATGTAACGTGGCGAGGGGTTGAATTTTTGGAGTCAATGGAAGGGTGATATATTTTTCGTTAAAATGAGAAGAAATTTATTTATTTCTAGTTAAAATGATATTTCGCTCAAACTACCTTAAATCAAGTCAATCCTTGACAATCCATAACATGAGTTTTTTTTTTACATTGATAATACACTGGAATTTATTAAAAAAGGAGATTAGTAAAATAAAGAAAATTATAAAAATATAAAAGGGAAAAGAAAAAAATAACGCAATAAATACAAAAAATATACACTTAACCACCAAGAAGTGTGAATTCACCAGTATTCAGCTTCGAAATGTACATACATATCACGCATTTTGAAAACATCCTCCTTGCGTACATTTTACACAATATTTTTCGAGTTTTTCAAGTAATTTATAGCAAAAATAGGTAAAATAGTTCAAAAAATATATCAAAGGACAAAACTACACACATGCATTCTTTTTCACTCCACCAAAATCATTAGGGTAGCGTGATTAGTTATACAGGGAATTATTACACTTATGTGTTATGATATATATGTGTTATGCAAAATACTACGTGAGCTGGTTTCGGGATTGTGAAAACTAAATTTTTGATTTTTTTACAAATTTTATGATGAAACAATGATATAATGGGATGCGATAAATCAGAATGACAACGAAGAAGCATTCAAAAGAAGAGTAGCAATACACTCCCGCATTCTCAAAGGAGGTCAAATGACTTTCAAGTTCTTCTGAGTGTTACACAACAGAGCAAAAGCCGTAGAAAAATTCCAGGAATGCAGCAGCTTCTTCAAATGCTTTCTCGTTGCATTAGGCAGGCGCTATGTTGCGTGCGAAAACACCAGTCCTTCAGGAATAATTCGGAGTGACGACGACAAGCGTAGATGACGTCAAGCAGGTAACGTCATTATGCACCCGCAGATAGATGCAGGTACCTGTATGAGTAAACGCGAACTGCCACCCATGGACTTCTACTTATATGGATTCGCGAGATTGGAGAGAGGCCTCCTAGGGTGTCATACCGATCCATACACTGCATTTCCATCCCCATACCGTTCCCGCAATCCCAAGATCTGCGACTCTCCTAAAACTCCCGATCCTATTCTGACGATTTTATTACGGTAATAAATTTAACACTCTACGTGCTATGGGCGTAATGGTACGTCCTCCTACATTTTCTAAGATGAACGATGGGCGTACAAGGACGTCCATAGAATATCATTATTGAACGGCAACTGGATGAATTGGCATGACTGTGTTTAACTTTGTGCTATGGACGTAGTAGTACGTCCTTCTATATTTTCTTAGACGGACGATGGACGTACAAGGACGTCAATGAAATTCATTATTGAACGACAATTGGACGTAATGTTATAGCTGCATTTAACACTTTGAGAGCTATGGACGTAATGGTACGTCCTCCTATATTTTCTAATAAGAACAATGGACGTAAAAGGACGCCCATGGAATTTTATTATTGAACGGCAGCTGGACATTATGGCCGTAGTCTTTTAATGGGCGCATGGCTGCAGTCTTTTTGGAAGACATACATATGGCCCCAAAGTGCCAAAATAAATGTTAATAATGTAAATAAAAGTTCACTAACCTAGATTTAAGAGAGTCTTCTATCACGACCAAGGTAAGGGCCTAAAATAATCCGTTTTTCCGAGAGGACCTTTCAATTAAGATCCCAGCACGGTAAATGATAAGCATGTCTACGTTTCCTATCGGGGTGGGCATTGTCGATATACATTAAATTATCGGTGACTGGCATGCGAGGCTCAACCTGCTTCGATAATTTTCTCCATACTGACCTATTCTTGAATACCTCTTTTGTTTCAGTTAAAATCACGCACTGATTCTCTCGCGCTCTCCTGTTGTTAGGATGGCTCTGACCTATGTGAGTCAAGACAATTTCTTATTAACACAATTTTAAATTTGATTTAAAAAACCCTACTTTCGCTCTTTAAATTTTTTGCCTTTTGAAAATCAAAATCACGTTAAAAAAATCCAGATTTTTCCAAGAATATACTTGTAATAACCTCATTTGTCCACCCATAGGTGCCGACTGCAGTGCTATTTGTATGAAACTACTGTTTTGGACAACATTTTTTTGCATGTGCCCAGCATGACTCCTGTGTCACGTTTACACAGTTACATTATAGATAATTTTTGTAGCTTCTGTAGTATTTGTAGCATATCCATAGTGTGGTGCACTTCGGTGAAAGTTAATTTCTTCACTCTAATTCATATTTGATGAGTCATTCATCCTACCAAACACTCTTATGGTGGCTTTCAGGGGAGTAGATAGATGTGGATACTAAATTTTTACGTCAAATACGGCAGTAATTTGCTCACAGATTTAAAAAACAGTGCGCAACATATCTATATTTCTTTTTTGTTCAATTTCCCAGGAATATTTGCTTCAAACAAGCAGTTTCAGTTTGGGAGCCTAGGTAAGTGGGGTCTAGCTCAACGCTCTGCGATCTAGCAAAGTGCAACGAAGCCACGGCAGGCCATACTTCAAATAAAGGGACCAAGGCCTAGCTTTGCAAAGGAGGCTCCTTCTATCCAATAGGTGTTAAACGAACGATAGTGGGACTACTCTCGGGACACTATCTAGTGATGGTACATCTCCATCTCTTGAAGATTTCAGATTCTCCTACGCAATTTGTGTGAGGAAGTGCACGAAACAACTTCCCATATACTCTACAAATGTCTAGCCATTCCTGGGACTCGGAACAGGTACTAGGGTTCGGAACTGGGCTCACCATTCTTGGAGCCCGACGCAGTAGGAGTAATTCTTGTAGGGGACCTGCTTCCCTTCAGCAAAGCACGGGTAACCAGCGATTGTGGTGGCTGGTGAAATGGACCAACTTGGTCAAAGTGCCTCAGGGACCCATTAACAGTAACTCCACCGACGTATCTAATATAAGCTAGGAGCCTTGGTATGCTGTCTTATTCAATCTGACGTTTTTCTGCTGTAATCTGAGCGATCTCCATGAGAGGCCAAGTCAAATCTCCACCTTCCTGGAAGAATTACACAACAACAAGCCAGGATACCCTAAAAACCTGAAGATTCCTGCGATAGTGAGTGGAATTCATGAATGTTGCAGAAATGAACATTTTTCCATTACTCACAGAAATAAATTTTCACGCGACCTAGGTTATGAAGTTTTTACATCACCATCAAGTTTTCTGCTGTAAATAATAATTGCGTCATTCATTTCAGGTGATGATGATGTAAAAACATCGAAACCTTGGTTGCAGTAAAACTAATTTCTGTGAATAATGGCAACATTTTCATTTCTGCAACTGGCAATCTACTTTTTATTCTCTTCAGTTTGAAAAACCCACTTTAAAGTTGCTATACTTAATTTTTGGAATAAGTTGCACGGAGCCAGGTCACCTTAAGATACTTAATACCCTTCGTCTTCAGAGTCTTTTCCACCTCAATCAACCATCACTTTCTCAGTATACCCTTCCTCACAAAATTCACTTCCCAATCATAAATATACTTTATAATTCGAATCTCATCAGTCCTCATAACATGGACAAAAACATAAAGCACACTGTTATGATAGTAGTTATGCCACTACATTACTACGAAAATAAAAATGATTATTTTACTGGTTTTCTGGTGTTTTACTCTCCTCAGTCATTGGGGCAGGAAACTTCCTCCAATCCTGATTGGAATTATACTAAATCCAATTGGGACTGTGGTCATTCTGCTGAAAGGTCATCTGACAACAAGACACGCATTCAATATATCGGATCTTAGCAATGGAAGATTTCATATTTTATGACCAAGTATCCAATATTTTTTCCGATCAATTTGGGAACGATTGCCTATTTTTCGTATATTACCATTAGTTATTATTTTTATCGTATGAATTATAATCCTTTGAAATGTTTCAGGCATGAATTGTATTGTGAATTGTCTCCTATATTTACACAGACACAATAAGTTAAAGAAAAAAATATAATTATATGGAATTTCTGACTACATACCGCAACAGGGTACATCAAAGTTCACAATATTTTTCCTCGCCTTCCATAAAAAGTTTAGCTATAGATTTCCGTGAAAGTTTTGATCACTGTTTCAATCAGCAACTAAACTGTGCCATAACAAATTTATTTTGATTTATTTACGGAGGTAATGAATTCGTAGGTAAGAATTAACTTTTAATAACCTGTGAATAGCAACATTCTATGTGTAATATGTGCAATAGCTGGGACGCAGTATCTTATCGTTGCTAATGTGTAACTTGATAAAAATAATTGGCAGCGGTGGGATTCGAACCCACGCCCCCGAAGAGACTGGTGCCTTAAACCAGCGCCTTAGACCGCTCGGCCACGCTACCAATGTAAATAACATGGTTAAAAGTGTAGTATAAAGCAAAATATTTGTTCTCTTATGGACACAACCAGTTGTTTGTCTCGGATTTTCCACAGATGGATTCATATATCATTGTCAAATTACCTAATCATCTCATTTTCTATATTTATATATAATTTTGCTATGGCCTATTACATTTTTTTCCAAACTAATGTACATATGTTATGCCTCTTGTCCTATCCACCGGTGATATGTTCTCGCCATCGAAACCCAGTAATCTAACAGCGATGTCTATTATGTTCTGCCCTCACCCCTCCACTCCTAATCCGACCCCTTACAAACGAGCCTTTCCCTTGGCGCAGGCACATACCACAACGTCCGATAAACTGTGGTCATCGGTGCTCAAGACTGAGGATAAGCATCATCCCAGCAGGTCTTGGTTGGTTGCTTCGCTTTAAGGTGGTTGGAATGATAATTGTGAGTCGTTGAGTGCAGGTTTTAATAACTTTTCAAGTATGTCGAAAAAAAATTCTTGGACCACAATTCACTTCAGTACATCAATGTGTACTTGGAAAATAACCAAAAATTTTGTATTATAAATGATGCAAAAATTATATTTTAAAATTGTCGTAATGATAAAAACACTGTTATGACTTGGGTTTACGGCGTGGAATCTAAAATTTTAGCAAATACCGTATATAAATGTTTTTTACTGGGCGTGATATCTTTATATTTAAAAGGAACCATTGTAGTAATATGAAAAGTAAGTTTACACCTTTAGGAAAAAAACTGTACATACGTCATCGAATCATTCTGAAGTTTATAACAAGTTCCCTAAGGCTAGGTGTTAAAATAGGAATAAATTGCCAAGAAAACACATCGGTAACATGCAATTTAGTCGCTTTTTTCCACTTTTCAGTGCGCTTATAAATAGATTCACTCAAATCTGTACATGAATTCAAATCAATCCGACCACCTCATAAATAAATTCAAACCTTCCTCATGCTTATTTCCCTCTTGTACTCCACTACTACACTTTATCCCACACGAGGCAACGGCGTGGACTTTCATGACGTAGTATGGGCGATGTCGTCATGGTTGGCAACAAATGAATGGAGCCGTCCGTGGCCTCACCACGGCTGTTGCTAAATCCTCAAGTATGGCTTCCCACACCGCTGCACTGGGACTTTCAGCGCGGGATAACGAGCCGAATTAGCAAAGCGAATCGATCCGGATACATCTTTTTTCCGAACAAGACCATAAATAATTGGCTCGCCTTGCCGAGCTTCGCTTGTGACATTTCGCGGGGAGTGAAAAATGCTTGCGGGACTCCTGACTTCAACGCCGGCAAGTGGTGAATCCCATCCACAGAGTCTAGTGCGAGTTATTATGCATACAGATGGATTGCCACTTTCCGTAACTCCCCACTGAATTTTCCTCTCGAGTGATTGTTTTCTTCCTCGGAGATAGATGCCTATCTGCCAAAAAAGCTACGGCTATCAATGGTGACTTGCAATGATTTTCCAATGCCATGCCATTCCATTGTTCGATTCGGCGAATTACATCCCTTAATTGAAAATCAGGCTATTAATAATGGACAAATATCATTTAACGCTTCCAGTATCTAGCCCAAGTTTAGGTCGGGCATCGTAAAATGCCTTCTAACCCAAGCCTGTGTATACCACAGACTCCCGTATTTCACCTCCTACTGACAAATGTAAAATTTTTAATTTAAAACTACAATTCTACTTTTGCAACAAAGTTTCAAGTGTCTCAATTTCCTTGATCAATAAAACCCAAGTTCAGTAAAACTAGGGCAATTCTGTATTATTTTATTGATGATCGATTATTGCATAATTTTATTATTATAAAATGTAACCTTTTGAAAAGCACTCGTAAACGCTGGTCCTCTGAAAAATGCTCATTTTTTCATACTTGGAGCTGAAGGTGTTAAATGTTATCTGTTGATATTTAAAAAAAATTATAAAGACAAACACAGGTAATAAGAGTTAGATAATAATATAATATCACCTACGTTTTTATGAAAGAAGGGCAGCTTTTTGGAAATTTAAGAAATCTTTAGACATGGAAAGAATATAAGTATAATATAACATCATTTGTCCTTTCATTGTAATATAAGACCTCATTTGTCCTTTCATTGATGTTTTTAAGATGCTAATATGACGCAGTATGCATTCGGAAATTGTGTCTCTAATACTGCTAACAGTTTCTTTAGGACATGTATTATCTCCAGCAATTCACAAATCATATTCGTTCATTATTTTCGCTGACCGTTCCCACTTTATTATTGTTCTAGAAAATTCACATATGATACCCTCATTGCCACTGATCTTCAGGGTCATGTTGCAATTTTCGCACAATCTTCTTCGCCAAAAAATATGAAGAGCAGGAGGGAATAGTTTGCAACTTTTACAAAAAATTGCTAATAGTTTAAACAGAGGACGAATTTCTACCGAAAAATTCTCACTTATACTAGTACCGTTGACTAAAATATTGGTAACAACTATGGTTCAGAAGTTCTCCGACTTCTTTACATGTCTTCAGACAACTTACGTTGACTCCTAATCGTTGTATCCAGAAGGCTCCTCTCCTAAACCATCATACCAAGTACTTCCTTGTTCGTCCTATATTCAGTTCATCATGCCCCATTCCTTCTTCTTCCAACCCTCATCTCAAACCCATAACTTGATTCAAATCGAGAGGGCGAGAAAGTATAAAAGGTTCATTTCACCAGCGGCGTAAAATTATGGCAATCACTTGGAAAAGAATGACATTTATCCCTATCAAATATTCCATAAATGAAGAACCAGGGACGGAATAGAGAGTGACGTAGAAATTAAAGCCACCTATGCAAATTTTAAAGAAGCACTTGTGCTCTAAACAAATGAGATATTAAATACTGAATAAATTCAACAGATTCAGGCGAGATATCGTGGAAGTTCTTCATAATGTAAGAGAAACAATTGCACTTTTCCACAAAATTTTTTTAATGCGTACAACGCGTTTCGGCTCACAGAACCATCATCAGCCTTGTACCTGATGATGGTTCTGTGAGCCGAAACGCGTTGTACGCATTAAAACAATTTTGTGGAAAAGTGCAATTGTTTCTCTTACATTATTAAATACTGATGCTGCGAAGTATATTTATAGTGGTAGCTTCCGATCCCACTGCTACTAGATTGTTTAGAAGAAATAGCGAGACATCTTTTTGTGGATTTCATATAAATGCACGTCATTTTTTCAAACTTTTTCCGTCGACCCGCAATCGACCCCTCTCAATGTCATCTCGATCTCAATGTCGCATCCATAAACACTTTTCCTAGTAACCCTTCCTTCCCTTTTCCTAACTGGTTCGGAGCCATTCCCTTCCTTTACCAATGGCTTATCTCACGGAATTAAACGCTCTGAGTAGGTGCCCGGGGATTCATCTGGTAATTAACTTTTCCCACCAACGTCCTTCCTGGATTATGCTAACATGATTTTACCATGGAGCTACTAATATGATCGACGAAATAAAGTACTTCGCTGAGCAATGTAAATTCGAGGATGATTGAATAAGCGTATAACGCAACTCCTCGAGAGCAACTTTATCCTACAATAGGTCTAACTTTAAATGAATTTCGCAGCCCAATAATCACGTTAATCAGTGGATATTTGCCACATAATCTATGCTAATGGAGAAAAAAATTTTTATTCAACGTTATTAATAACGTCAAGGCATGAGCGAATTGATTAAAACAGAAATTATCTAAAATGGAGTCTGCGATAATCCCAGAAGCTACTGGCCAGCCTGAAACTGGCGATAAAAAAATGCCAGAAAATAAAAACAACTGATTGTGAGGAATGTAGACGGAAAACAAAAGAAAGCTGAATGGAAGGGTAGCCTGCTGGGAGTAAAAGAACAAATGAGCTTTTGATGTCAGGAAATCTGTCCGATAGAATTTTTTGTATTCGTCCGAGAGAGGATACAAGCGATGTCTCACCCGAATTGATGGCATTGTGTGGGTGGTTTGAAATCTAATGCCGTTCCATTCTTCCACATTCGTCCAGGATTTATTTATCTCCAAGAATTCACGAATTCGTTTTCTTAACTCATTCCCCACATGTTCAGAGTGTCATCACAAATATCACAACGACCAGAGCTCTTCATTTTTTCCTTCTTTCATTGATGCAAATTAAAAAGAATATCCCTACATATAAACAACAAACAAGTGACAAAGAAAAAAAAAGAGAGGAGGCTTCCCAAAATTTTTTTCAGGCTCATTTTTCTTTCCCACCCAATCTGTTTCAAAATGTTTTCTTTTTTGCTTTATTAAGAAAAGAAAATGTTACAAAGTGTAGCTACTGTGGAAACAAATAAGGCATTTCTGATGAAGTAAAATTTCAATCTTTCTTTCAAAATTAAAAATTTGCAGACATTGTTTCTCTGTCATCTTGACTAACGCAATGTATAAGCAAAGGAAATGGTTTCAGGCTTGACTTTGTGGAAGTAATTCATAATAACTTAAACAAAACTTTGTATACTCCACTATAGGTTTAATAACACGACCCGGGTTTTGATGACACGAAGTTTCGAAAGCCGGGTCGTGTTATTAAACCTATAGTGGATTATACAAAGTTTTATTTAAGTTGCAATGTATATGGCTAACGCAACTAACGAAAAAGTATCCATCATGCAATACTTAGACTTATCTACATTTCCAGTTGTATATTTATCAAGCATTAATTTCAGTAAAGCTCTCCTTCCGTCGCCAAGTTCATAAATGAGGCGTTTTTCCAGAATTAATTGATTTTATCAAACATTAAACATTTCATTACAAAATCAAGCTTAGTTTGAGCGATAATCGATAATTGGTTAAACATGGCAACTCTATTTTCATTCTTGTGACAGTTAAACTTCTCTTGGACGTCATGTTTTGTCATTGAAACTTGAAGTGAGACCTTTAAATTGAGGTTCTTTTTATCAAAATGGCTTTTCACTACGCGCTGGCAACTATGGGATTTGGATTGGAACGAGGATACGAGATGATGCCGCGACTCTTAATTACCTAATTAGTAAACGAAGGCTCGCAAAAGAATTCACTTCGGATTCACTTAGGATGATATAACAAGTTTTAAATGGCTAGAACACAAATTGCCAACAGATCAAGATTGATAAGGTAAGCAAAAATGAAAGTGATTTGAGCTCTCTAACATCGGTTACTCTAAAAAAAAAAATAGGCCTACAAAAACAAATTTGATTCCTAATAATCTTCATTCAACACTTCTTCCACATTCCCTCCCATAAATAGTACACCCAATGCATCCGAAAATGTGCCTTAGCTATGACGTAGATGTGTTAAAGATATGAATCATTCAGTTTATTAAAAAAATGAGCGGAATAATTCAAAATATTTAATTAATTTCGCATGGAGTTTAAACATTAAATACATACATTCACGTACACAGACGTCACGCCGTTTCATTTAGGGGCCGGCAGTGTTAATAAAGCTTTTCTTGGCGTTTGACATAGCACGCTTCGATATTCGCTATTTCCTCTCCTTTTAAATCTCTTGCAGCATAACAACATTTTGCACTGCTTAAAGAATTCGCACTTTTCCGCGAAAACAATGACTTTAATTATGATCCGGGTTGTGAGATACGTCATCATTAAGTAATGTCACCATGGATAAAAAATAGAGCAAATACCACTGGTAAAATATTTATGATAAACTAGGTTTCGCATGCTACAGCATCATCACTTCATATTACTGTAACAAGCAAACCCTGGGTCGTGAAATCTGTACTCGTGGAATTCTCTCAATTTTTTCTCGATTTGCCAGATTTTTCAGTCATGTATCGTTTCCACAAAAATTGTGTGAATCTTCCGGGTCAAGTATGGTCAAGCCATTGTGATGATGTAGGGCATCAAAACCTAGGTCTTAAATCAAAGTTGTTCATTTTGGGGAAAATTGCGAAACTTTTCATCCATCCATACTGCGTGAAATATTTCTGAGTGTCACCTCTTTCAAACATCCAAATAATTTGTGTCCCCTGACTCACCACTGTGACAAAAAAAATCTATTCGGATATCAATCCCCAGCGCACACGTTGGCGTACATCCACACAAACACCGCCGCACCACCTAGCTCTCGCCATTAACACGAGAGGAGGAAAAATTAACTCGGTTAAAATAGGACGGAAACGGACAGATGGCGATGAAAACACGGGGACGGAAAAGTTGCGGGGAAGAGAAAGAGATAAAGGAAGAAACTAGTCGCCAATTAAATTTCCGGGCCCGATTCGTTTGTGAAAACGGATCCCTTTCAGAAAATGCCTCTCTTCTGGCAGAGGGAACAATGCTCTGGGGTCCCGGTGAGAAAGAAAGAAGAAGGACGCAAATGTGGCCGGGCCGTGCTCCTCCGCCAGGCCCTTGGCTGCGGCGATAAGTCTCGCGAGTGGCCAGCCAGACACACCGCGGATTGGCTTATGAGCCGGGTCCGATGAGGGGGGGGGGCAGGGAACAAGAGTCTTGAGATAATGTGTGTGCGAGTGGAGAGGGAGAACGAGGAGAGGGACAGAGAGGAGCAGTCTTATAAGAGGGAGACCCGGAACACAGAACAAGAGGTGGGGGGAGGAAGAGGAGAGGCAATGCCATCCTTCCAGATTTGAATGCTGCGCGCTGCTTGGCGACGGATCAAAGAAGACGGAGAGGCCCATACGTGTGTCTGAGAGAGAGAAGAAGGAAGGAGCCATGGCTGATTAAACTCCTCTTCTCATATAAACGGCCAGGGGTTTGCGCTGGCTAAAGATATGGGCTTTCACCAAGAGCACCCAAGCTCAAACCCAGTGGAGATTTTTGAGAGAATAACCCCACACAGCGACAGAGAGAATATAATTCTGACGCCACAGTATATTTCTAGGTCCAAACGAAGTGATAAAGTATGAGAGATACATTGCGGAACAAATAGGTACAAAAATTCGTTCTTTCACCGTAAAATAAGTGGCCATAATTAACCCTTAGGCCGGTATTTATAGTCCTCAATAATTACAGATTCGTTTCAATCTATGATTATATCTCTAATTAATTACTGTTTCTTATTCATAGTCGTCAAAGAATCAGTGATTCGTCAATCGATGATTCTTGAATCAGAGATTCATCAATCTCTGATTACAATGCATTCTTAGTCGTCAAATAATCATTGTTTATAGTTCTAGTATTCATAGTCAAGCAAACTGTAATTATTTGGCCAAATAATCATTGATTCGTGAATTAAGCTCTCGACCGTAATTAATTAGAGTTTTTCTTTGTTGGGCGTCGGTAGTTCTGTGATTGTTTACGACATATTCGTGTCTTTACGTTCCAACTGTACAATTTTATACGGTGCTAAAGGCATAGAATACTCTATATGAACGTGTTGAATTGATTAGGATTATTGATTACCTTGAATTGATTAGAATTTCCGTGCAATGGTAATTCGTTAATGATAATTCATTTTTATCAAAAAAAACATTGCCAATCCATTTTTCATTTTATTTTTCAATATGCAATTAATAAAACTATATACTCAACTTGAATAAAAATTTAACGATACCCACAAAATGTTTTGCCTCTTCAATTTCTCATACCACTCAAAAATAAACATACATCCAATCTGTAATTCACCAATTACAGATTATCCCAAATAATTAGAGATTCATGAATCAGTGATTCATGAATTGGAGATTGTTTTCTGTCTATGAATACATAAATCAAATAATCAATGATTGACGAATAATCGTTGATTCAGCAATCATTGATTATTTATCCCGTCTATGAATACCGGCCTTAGAGTGCCGAGGAGCGCTATCGCGCTCCTCCTGTCTCTCGCGAAAAGTGCCATGAGCGCGAAAGCGCTCCTCCTGCAATGTCACTCTTAGAGGCGGGTATTTCTCTGATTGTTCACAGATGGCACCTAAAGGCAGTTTACTTATGAAGCTTAAAGCAAAAATGCTACGGCAATTTTAGCATAGTACATAGAAAATCGGTTGGCACTCAAAGGGTTAATACTAAGCTCTACTAAAAATATTCCCACAATACACTTCACCATTTTGCCTCTCCAAAACTAATCGTTTACATGGCTAAAGTACTAACACCCCCTACCACACGCCCAAGCGGTGGCTCGAAGAATTGTATGTAATAGTAGATAACCAAATACCAGCTCTGTTGGTTTTCGTTTGCAGATCTACGTGCAATGTACCGGACTGTATACCTACTTGCGTAAACCTTCTTCTGGATGGGACTGTATACTCCTGTATACTGCGCTCCTCTCTCAGGTAAATGGGATAAAAGAACTGAAGTGAGTCCTAGATTCTCATCCAGGGGTACCGGGTTCAAATTCCAACTCTGTTATTTTTTAATGCATATCTTATGTATTAATCATACTTGTAATAAATTCGGTGAGAGTCCGTAATATCAAGTACAGTGACACCTATAAGAAAATAATTTATGTATCTATCATTAACGTAAGCATGAAAACAATCCATTTGTACATGAGCAATAATCCTTCAAGTTTCATTTGAAAGTAATTGATAAAGATTTCTGATCACAGTTGCTGAGTTCCATTGAGATGCCAGCGTTTTACGTCGATGAAATTTTACGATCTGCTTGCTTACGCCATTTCGCGCGTCATTTGTTAGCCGAAGTAAATCGACATTGGTGCTGAAGACGTGGGAAACCAAGGCCCACCGTCGAATTCATTCCTCTTCTCTATTTTACCATATCTATATTTAACTGTGGAAATTCTACATTTTATATGGCGTGTTAAAACTGTCTTCAGGGATCAATAGACTAAAGGGCCGTAAAATAACTCGTTTTTAGGACGCCACATGAGACACTTACAATTAGCCGTAGTAAACGAATACGTACTAAAATACAACGACTTCAAATCTGACTACCAGTCACAAAGTTTGAACGCCAACACTGAGAGACAGGGAAAAATATTCAACCATTTGGTAGGATTTAAGATCAGCAGGTTCATTTTAAACACTATCAACGTAATTTACCCTTCTGATACTCTCACGGCAGCTTAACGCATGAGGAAATGTGATAAATGTACGAACAATTTATGAAACAAGCAAAGTATTGCAGCGCCTAGGCCAAAATTATCAGTGCACATGATATGCTTTTAGTTCATGAGGCCATAAGTGAACAATATTTCACCGTAACAAATTATAACGGTGAAATGTTGTTGTGATTTTCAAGAATGTAAAATTAACTGCCTAACTTTTAAGCTTAATGTTGTTATGCAGATTTTAAAATTGTATTTTTAAGCGAATTCAATCCTTTCAGGTGCAACCTTGTTGGAGTCTATTATTGAATTAATAGTGACAATACCATCTATGTTTTGATCCACTGAGTTTTTTACTGGTACAACTAGTTTCAACGCCACTTTGTCATCATCTGTTACCTGATGGTACCTGATTGTACTGAAGGTACCTGATGATGACCCATTCTGAATTTTATTCTGTATGTGAACATTGTATTCTGAATGTGAACATTGCTTTTAACTGTAAATTACTGTCCACTGTACGGTTTTTTATGGCAATACTTTTATATGTCCTGATATATCTCCTGATGGTGGCTTAACTCAGGTACCTTGGAGTCCATTCAAAACTTTCACATGTTATGCAATGTTATTTTGTAAGAGTATCAATCCCCTTATGTATGAGGTTCGTGTGTATTTTTTGTGAATAAATCATTTAATGTGTTTACCAAACAATGCTTAGGTTTCACCATATAAACGAAAAAGAGGAAAATGGTTCGTGGTAAATAAGGCTAGTTATAATAGAAGTAAGTTAACACGGAAATATAAAGAAAACAGCCGCTCTTTGCTTATGACCACTGAGTGTCGATTTTAGTAAATCTGTTCCTTTGTTTAAGTAACGCTAACTACTCGTTTCGCTGTTTTCATCTAAATAACTTCGCAAAAGTGATAAAACTCCAATATTTGAAAAGGTAGGCTAGCTCAAATATACCAATGAAACCGGGGACCTTGATCATAATTAATAGCAAGATACTAAAAATTAAAATGTTTCGAAAGAGACACTCTAAAAGGTTTGAGAAAGTCCATGAGTTTAGGGTCAATACGTTAAACACTAAATAACTATAAAATTTGTAAGGCAATGGCGGCGTATGAATTGTAAAAGCTGCTGTTGCTGATAAATGACAATAATTTTCGACCTTCGACCTGATGACGCAAGCTCACACACGGACAAAACTATTGTCAGCTATGAACGGCACGAGGGGACCCAACAATGCAGCCGTAATATTGAACAACAGTTTTTAGACCGGCCGGAATTTTTTTTACCATCCATTCATGCAGAAAACCCAATAATTCATTGTCCACTTGAAATGGCACTCTTTCGCCTCTCTCTTGCCATGTATAGCAGACGTGCAGGAAAGAGAGCCGGGAGATTCTAGGGACTTCACCAATACAATTTGAATATTTTACTGAGAGGAAGAGCCGCAAAATCGCTGGTTGCAGGATTGCTGGTGATCCGGGTACATACGTGTTTTTGTACTTCATTGAATTGATATGGAGGCCACCGTTCAAGTATCTACAAAGCAGGAGTAGGTCTACAATATGCACCACGGGATGCCTGCGTTTACACATCTTTAGGATCAGAAACGGCGGCATTAAAGCTGGTTACATATGTGAAAAGTTTATAAAAAGAACTCGAGAGGGCGACCATAATATTTTTTATTACTCATAAAATGATGGCTATCAGCTTTAAAGTCCGACTTCTCTTATATTACGCTTCCTGTATTTGTATGCCTCCATATAAAAACACTAATCTTCTCGTTCCACTTGATTTCGGCCAATTTCAATACACATGCAAGAAAAAAAGTAAAAATACCCGCCATAATAACTCGCTGACGAATGAAAAGACTTCAGCAATTAGCGCCGTTTAAGGGCGAGAGTTTTAAAATGATATTCAAGTACAAAATACGCAAACTATAAAGGTAGTCCGAGCGAGATAGTTCCCTAATCATAATAGAGACCATAGTTGAACTATACGTATTGATTCCACCAGCTGTGAGACACGCGAATTAAATATTGCTTTATTTATGACACAATAATATAGTTTTAAATGTCAGAAATTGTTGGTAATCAAATGAAAATACCCGAATAAGTCTTTAACTTGACTCATTTTTTTCACGCGGTACGTTTGAAACTCACAACAAAACGGAAGGTTTACTGTGATCCCTAAGAAATTTTCTGCGGTGATAATATGATCGATTTAAAAAAAATAGTTGATAAAACACACAAACTACACGCTGTTGGTTTTTTTACGAGATTTAAGGTAGGAAATGCCTCATTTTTTGTATAAAGTCTCTCTGGATTGCTTACGCGTACCATTTCGCATGTAAAAGGGCTGGTATTTTCTGACAAATATCTCGGAATGTAATGTGGTAAGGGGTTGAATTTTTGGTATCATGTTTTTTATCATCACAATTTTTTGGTATGGAAGGGTGATATATTTTTATTCAAAATAAGATGAAATTCATTGATTTCTAGGTAAAATGATATTTTGCTCAAACTACCTAAATTTGCAGGAATATTTTTTGCCTTTTTAGACCCTTGGCTGGCGCTCAATGAGACATCATTTAAGGGCCTCCGAGAAAACATATTCAGACCATATCCCACCAATACCAATCTTAAATAATATAAAAATTCAATTTGATGAAAAGTACCCGGCCAGAAAAAGTCCCTGAAAAAAGTGACCGCTAGATATGGAAAAACTTTAACCTAGTAGAATACCATAGAATTCCTCTTCTATTAGTAATAATAATAGTAATTAGTAATAGTAATAGATCAAAATACTAGAACGGTTGAATATCCCACCGAGAGTAACTGGTAGCGTGGCCGAGCGGTCTAAGGCGCTGGTTTAAGGCACCAGTCTCTTCGGGGACGTGGGTTCGAATCCCACCGCTGCCAAATTTTTTCAAAGATATTTTATTCGTTGAAATTCCGAAGTTCAAAAATAAACCAGGAAACATTATCTAGATCTTACCAAGGTCGAATTTCAACTGCAATGTGTAATAATGGGCATGATAAATGCATTTACATCATTTCGTAAATGCTGAATTTTTGCTTTTTTCACACACCTATATCTGCGTAACTAGAAAAGTCTCCAAGTCAAGTTTTATACCATAGTTAAATTATGTACAGATCTTTATTTTCTGTAATTTTCAAATTTTTAAACAACTGCCCACCAGAGATATTGAACTTGGAATATTGCAAATTTTTAAAAAGTTACAATTTGCCGGCTCTGTAAAAATAAAAATATGCAAGCTTCTGACTTCAAATTATTTTAATACAGAGATCTAATGTCACCGTATATTATGAGTAATTTTTAAGGGTCGAAGAAAATTTCTTCTTCCCCAACAAAATTCCGAAATATACGAAACCTTACGTTTTTTACTTTAAGTTTGGCTGTTAAAATAATCACGAAGAAATAACAATTCCACGTTATGACATACACAGAGTTGTTGTTCCATCTATGCGTATTGCATAAAAATTTATTTCATTTTCCTATAACCAATGGTAGCTGAGTAACAGAAGTTAATGTCAAAGCTTGCAAATGCTAAAAAAGCTGTGCATCGAGATTGAAAAATGGCCGCCATTTGGTTGCCATGGAAACTAAAAATAAAATATAACTTGTTTTGAGCTGTCGAAACATAAGGCTATCTGCCCTCAAAAAATGAATTTTTTCTAAAATGGTCGAGCTACCAACTTGGACCACTTGGTATGGATTGACCCTTATGCATTCAAGGGAAAGGAGTGAGGGACGAAATGAGATAAAGGAGGGCGAGGGGAATGTGTTTTTCAAGGAAGTAGGCAACAAGGGATCAATGTAAGACTGCCTCAAGGGTAGGGTAGAGGGAAGGGAACAAACACCCTGTTACGACACATACGTCAGGGTCACAGATTCTTCTTGAAATTTTAAGTCGCTATGGGACATTGAGCTCACGTCAAATGCTGCTGAAATGTAAAAATGTTGGCAACTAACTCAAAACCATGACCAACAGAAGGTGTGTGGCAAAGTTGCTTCCACAATCACAATTACTTTATAAAACGCTAAAATGTTCTACATTATAAAAATGTAACTTAGTCTGAAACCACACTTTCGGTAAAAACCTCGATTTCGGTATATAATGCCATTTTCGTGGTACATAAAAAATGGCATAATATGCCAAAACCTTCGTTGGTAAGAATGCTAAAGTGTGGAATCAGACTTAGCCTGTTTTTCACTATGAACAACATTACGAATTTCCACCGAGTTAAGCCGGAATAAGTATCTTATACGCAAAAATGTTCTACAGTCCTAATGTTACACTCCTTTGCGTTTGCCCGACATACACACTGTTGAAGACATTTCAATTCAGAGCACACACTATATTTCTTACTTGAGTCAATTAGGCTCTTGAACTCAATGAGCATGCTATTTATATTACACGGAGGGTGAAAAGAAATATAACATTCATCGTGGGAAAAACATTTCCGCGCGGTTAGAAATGGAGCCTAAAAATCGGATAAGACACCAATTTTTTCTTTGTATCCCCTTTACTCGATGCTACTGAGTTTATTTGCCTCAACGTGATATTCTTCTGTAATTTGAGAATTCATTTGTCTATTAAGAGAGGAATTTAACCATTGCCATCAGTATTTGTTGAGGATTGTATATATTCTTCAAATTATTCGGTGTAATGAGGAATTAAAAGGAAATATTTTATGTGGGTCGCTACGCCTTTAATCAAACGGAATAACAAGGTAAGTATCGGTTGAGTTACAGTATATGGAACACGTATTACATTCTATTACATGAGAATTAGTAAGGTTTAATAATATTCTAAGTGTGGTCGGAATTTGACTCGCAGGAAAAGGAAATGTCGGGATAGATTTGATTTAAGAATTTGGTAAAATTAACCAGTGACCGAACAGAGCCTTTTCATGGAACAATTATGTCGTCGATATATCTAAATCAATGCCATAAAAATTCAATTAATTCAATCAACCTGAACAAAATAAAACGTTTTTGAGGTAATCTAAAAATATCTAAATTTATAAACAGTTAAGTTCAAACTGAACGCAAGAAAAAATCTTCTTACATCATCGTGAAATTTAGTCTAATCCTCACTGTCTTAATGGTAGGATTTAGGTCATATTTAGAAGCCAAAAAATAAAATACTCAGTCTTAAAGTTCATATTAATTCTATTGCTTTTCCAACATTGGCCTGGAAATATTCTCTGGATTCAATTTAGTTTCTTAAAGAATTTTTCCGAATATCAGACTAGACCCAATGAGTTTCTCGTGCCTGAAAACTTCAACATATGGTGTTTAAATTTGAAGGGGTCTTTTTTAAAATACATTGTGCATGCATAAGTACAAACGGCTATTACTCGTACAAGAGTATACGAAAAATGAGATACACGTAGTTTATGATATTTCCATCTTCAGATCTTCACACAATATATCTTCCTTCACTCCGTGATATACCCCATTATAGTTCGCTTCCTATTCATCAATAACCTTTCCTCTATCTTTCCCTATTCAATATCCTGTCACCTCTCAACAAGTTCCCCTTTTACTTCCATACTCAATTGGATTTCTTTCGACCAACTTTCCTTTCCCACAATACTTTTCCATCTCTTCTTCCCCCAGGTGATTTCCTTCCTCCTCTTTGCTCACAGCTCTCACGGCCCAGAATCCTTCAATAAAAACCGATCCAATTTCTCATAAATCAATCTTCAAACTTACACAATCCTAGGAATACCGTGGTAGACACATCCAGAGTGTGTGACACGGAGTGATTTACGTACCTACAGCTACATTTCCCTCTGCAAGCCACCAAAAGGGTATCAAATTAAGAAAAAACTCCAATTGCCGAAATAAATTGGCACCACTCGTCAAAAGAAAGAAAAAAAAATTATTTTCACTGTGTTGGTTTGATGGAAAAAAGGGGAACAAATTCCACGTCAGTAACCAACCAAAACCACTCGACCAGAACTTGTGGTTGGTCACTGATATGGAATTTGTCTAGTTAATTGCTCCCCTCTATGGTGCCAGTTTATTCTCTGACCGATTTTACGTCTTAATAGCCTGATGGACTTTTTGTGATTGATACATATTTGCCCCTATATGCATGTCCAAAACAATTAAACACCCCTCAACTATTCTGTATTCAATTCCAAAAATTTTTAGGACTAGTATACGCCAGTGATTCTCACTTAAAATTCACTCCCTGACACCTAACCTTGAGCTGGATAAATTAGCATTATAAGTATCACTAGCTTGGAGCAGCATAAGGAAAAATCATGCGCATTCAAATTCACGCGCACTTATAGTGAATGTCTCGTTTCTAAGCATTCCAATTTCCAAATAATAAATCTATCTCACAATATTTATTGCTTAATGCTTAAATAAATAGGGACCTCGCAGGCGTACCATTGAGAGGAAGTCATAAATTCAACAAAGAATTGCCCCTGGCTTGATTAACGTGAGAAATCGAAAACGAGACTGGAAAAGGTCGGATGCTCGGCCCGAAAATGATGAATAGTAGCGATCAACCCACCCAGGGCTTGTTCTTTGGGGCAAAATGATAGGATTCCCTATAAGTAACGTGCATCAAGTCACGAAATGAAAATAAAAAACACGCGAGGAACTTCCTTACCATTCGCCTTCGACTCCTATATGATTAAATGGACATTAGCATTTAATATGCTGCACACTTTTTATTATCACTCAGATAGCGGCTTTAGAACCTGTATCTACATCTACTCATTACCCAGCAAGCCACCACAGGGGTGTATGGCAGGGGGTGACTCATCACCAACATGAACTGCAATGGAGAGATTTAATTTCAACAACAAGCACCACACTATCGGTATGCTACAAATGCTACAGAAACTACTAAAATAATCCATAATGTAACTATGTAAATGTGCCACAAGTGTCACGCGAGAAACATGCAAAACATGGTGCTAGCATTGATTGGTAGATTTAGAAACATGTATCAGGGGGTATTGGAAAAAACCGGCTACATTACCCATCAACTAACCTACTTCAAAGTCTAAACGCGGCCATTATGGTCTCTTATCGATCGAATTTTAAACCTTAATGTTCTATAATCTATTTCCCTTATTTTACTTTTTTGATCTGATCTACCTCAATTAAATTAAGGTGCTTATAGCGCTAATCGTGAGTTTTTGAGTGCATATTTTAATAGCTTTCCCGGTAAGATTTAAAAGTTGAAGGTTTCACTTGGTGGAAGGTCGACACTGTAGTAATACAGACTTTGTGTCTTCTACAGTTTAATTTTGGAGTTTACAACTGGTTTTGGGAGTTAGGCCATCATCATGTACACTTGGAGTGCACCTGGTAGTGGCATACCTGCCTAAACCGGTTGCTCTCTCAATTATAAAACTGTGGAAGACACAAAGTATGATTTACTACACTTTCCCAGTAAGTAGAAAAAAATTCTTGCACCACAAGTCAATTTAGCACATTTGTAAATAAAGTGGAAATAACCATTCACTTTGTTATATAACTTACATATGCAACTAAGGATGCTTTTGAACTCATGACTTGGTAAATGATACGAATTATAAGTCTTAATCACTCTATTCCTTAAACTTTAGATATAAGTTTTAAGATCATGGGCGAAATACGCGAGGTTCTACGACGCATTGTACTGATACATATAGGTGGATCAGATTTATATTCCCCTGCGTCGATCAAAACTCTCTTCAACTTGCAAAAAGAAAAAAATACCCAAAACGTTAAAGCCATGAGTTACATCACAAGAAACTAAGAAATTGAGCGTTAAAAACATCAGGTCCATACGAACGGTGAATTATCTTGTCAGTGTATTTTTTACTGATAAGTGTCACTGATATTCCAGGTGATTATTTGAGACTGTTTTGTTAAATGAGGCAATTTTCTAATCAAAACGCATTCATACAAAAAAACTTGAGACGTAACGTGAACAGATTCGCATATTTTTTCGCTCACTCACCGCTTTTTCCTCCCCATTTCTTTTCGAATTGTCCATGCATGCAGCTGTTCTACTGACTCTAACTTTCATGGCTTCTATTTTCAAGGTTTATTTTCACATAGATTACGTGCGTGAAACCCTGAAGATTGTGGCCTTTTATTTAGTTTTCGCAAAAATCTTGTGAACTTCTTTGATCCCGATAATCTTTCAATGGAACTCATTATATTGCTATCAGTTTAAGTTAACACGTTGATGTCCTTGAAATATGAGCTTCAAAATAATAAATTCATCGGTGATACATCAGGACTAAATACCAAATGTCGCTTTGAGAAAGCAATGACTAGATGCAGGATTTAAAAAAGTGCTGTTCCTCATCGATCCTGACAGTAGAAGGTTCACATTAATGGCTACGTAAATCGTTTTCAGTGAAATAACTCCGTTCTATCCCCAATTACTACTCAATATAGGCACCAATCGAAAGTTTATCGCAAAAAGGAATATTAAAAAGCCCAGAAATATGGTAACAGCAAAGATTTTCATTCAACCCCGGTGCATTTAGATTATTACGAAGCAGGTCATAATGAAGACACGTCAAAATGAGTTAAGCGGATAAATCAATGGAATCAAGAATTACAGCAGACCATTTTGGGATTAATGGAAGCCAATAATCTAAAAAAAATGTCCTTAATGATCGAAACTCCATTCCTTCCTACTTATCGATGAAATATGACATTTGGATTATGTCTGCACTTACCATACTGCCACTTATTTATTTAATTTAGGCTTCCAGGGAGGGGCCAGTGACCAGGAGAGGATGTCGAGCCAGGGGGTTTTTCCGAGGTTTCCACTCCTCCCCGGGACGCTCTCCCAGCGCTGGCTCTTCGGCGTTCACCCTAGGACACCAGTCATTAACGCCAACCAACTCCGACCTGCTGATGAGGAAGCGTAATTATGAACTTCTATATTCTGAACCACCTCGTACATGTGCATTCGTTTCCCATCCCCGACTCCTTTATTGGTATTTCCTAACCATCAGGCCAGTTGACTCTCCACCCTCCTCTCCTTTCCCTCTCCCTTCCCCTCCGTCCATCACACCGACTTACCACCCACTCCTTCCTGCCACCAGCCTGCCAATATAAACTTATGCACACTTGATATATCTTACCTGAAGATGCTGTAAAAAGCGAAACCGGTCGAAATTAATTTTATCACAGTGGAAGTTGCCTATTTTAGTACCACGTTTTTATTAAGTCGCTTTCTTTTTTGTCCTTCCGGGCAAAATCTTGCAACTCAAATTTAACCCACTTCCCGATTAGCTATCGACTTAATATTTTCAGCACAGATTAAATCCAGATGACAATGCATTCTTACGCTATATTTAGCTCTTCAGAGGCAATATGAGCCGATATTTTCGACAATTTACATTTGTATTAATCGCTCAGCTGTTTGATTTGACAGCCATTTCCTCGCGTTGCGAGGTGGCCCAGGGAAAGGAACTGGCCCCCCTACCCTGAGTGTGTGAAACTCACACGCCTTTGGCTTAGTCTGAGGTGAGCTCTACCCTCACCTACCCCAAACCAACCTTCGGGTTGAAGCACTGAGTGAGTGAGTGAGCCATTTTACCACGTTTGTATTAAGTCGCTTTCTTGTTTGTTTGTCCTTCCGACTTGCCACCCGACAAAAAGATCGCGAGCGGAAGGCGTCTGCTGCTCGAAATCGAAATGAAAGCGATCAAATTTCTCACCTTGCTAAAGATCGAAAGCGAAAGTTCTTAGCTCGAGTGAATGAGTCTCCTGATGCCTATGTTTCTCGCCTTGCCTCTCAGCCAGAATACGCTGCTGAATACGCTGCAATAATCCTTTGTACAAGGACTTGACCATCAACAACTTGCGCGCATTGGCGAAGCGGATATCGTCCGCAGATTAAATTTTTAGATTAAAAAATTAATCAAAAAAATCACGTTTTTATTTAAACTAAAAAGAAGAAAGTAAACCACCCTGACTAGGCCCAAGGTCCCATGATAAAATTTTACAGATAAAAGACTACATGTTCAAAACCAAAAACGTGGTGCGCATCAATTTCAATATCTTGAATGAAATTCTTTCTCTGTATATATTCATTGTACTAGTACAACTAAAATCTAAAATATATGATGATGAATTTATATCACTCCACTGTCAAATGTAAAGCGTCATAAAATTTGCTTCAGAGTTGAAGCATAATTCTCATACTTATGACATTTCATATACCTTTACGACAATACGATTTTAATAGAGACAGAAGATGAACATGAGAGATAAAACAGACAATTCGATTCCGTAAAGCTACTTCTGTGGAAGTCACTCAATCATCAAGGCAGCTCAGAGCTCCATAGCAAATAGATATTGAAAGTGATGCGCACCACGTTTTTGGTTTTGAACATGTAGTCTTTTATCTGTAAAATTTAATCGTGGGACCTTGGGCCAAGGCAGGATGGTTTATATTCTTCTTTTTAGTTTAAATAAAAACGTGGTTTTTTAGATGAATTTGTTAATCTAAAAATTTTGTATACTTAGTTATGTTCCAATTCCACTCCATCAAGCCTGAAACAACAGAGTATAAGAGATGCACATGTATAGCCTGTATACCTTGGGATCGGAAATTGGATAGCTAACCACCAAAAACCGACGGAGATATTTCCTATCCTCATTCCTCTATTCATTGTTTCTTCATAATAAGACCGAATATTTGTATGTTTTCTTCAAAAAATGGAAAAAAACCACCAATGTAGCAACGAGAACTAATGTAAATTTCATTTACTGTTCATCTCATCGGACAAATGTTTTTCATATATCATTCCAGGTGATAGGATCCAACTTCTGGAATTCCCTCACAGGTAAGATTAAAAAAAAGCCCCCACGACAAAAATCTTCTTTCAGTCAAAGATCTGTAGCTTATTTATAAATGCCTCATAATTCATGTGCTAATATATATAAAATGAATGTATTTATTTTTTCTTTGTCCTGGATTGTTGACATTGTATGTTCATTTATTCATCATTGTATGCACTTTTGGCATTGTATGTTCATTCATTGTATGTACCATTATGCTGGTTATTTTCTATGGTCACTATATCTTTTTTGTTCTTTATTGCATTTGTTTTTAATATCTTTGCAAAATTTTTCCTAGCTTTGTTATTTGTTTCTAGCATTATCAATTTAATTATGTAATTATTCATGTAATGATGGGACTAACTTCTTTGTGTTCATTTGATGATCCCTCAAAATAATTTAGTGTGAATAGCGTTGTTTTCATGATTTACTTATTATATAATTTGTTACCTTATCTTTGATAACATCAAGTCCTTGATCATTAGATTCATTTTCATTCATTAAATAAGAGAATAGCCTAAGAAACTATCAACGGAAAAATTATGCTATCTAATTACGATTACATTTTTGGAAATAATCAAGGGACCCACTTCGAAGTAGAAATTGATATTTTGGTGAAGCAAACATAAATCTGAAAGCTAGTTGAAGGAAGATGAATTGAGATTACATTTTATTTTCACACAACGCAAGAATTAGAGGAATCTGCAGACTTTTGCCAAGGAATCTGTCAAGTGCTCCGCGGTATAAGGGTAACGATTCGTACTCCTCTCGACTGCAGCCAAAGTCACGTAACGGCAAGGTTAAAAATATTTCAAGTAAAGAAGAGAAAGAAAATAAAGACACGCGAGAGAAAAGAAAGTGTTACGTAAGCAGCGACCGTCACCCGCGGAAAGAGACGTCCCGAATCGCCCGAGAGAGGAGGAATACCGTGACCTCTTGACTCGAGAGAGAGAGTTTTTTTCCTCCCAAACCCTCAAGTAGGGTCGAGTCCAACTGGCGCGCGCTTGTCAGACCTGCTTTCACTTCCACCGCGCTTGCCAGACATTTCGGAGAGAGTGTCGGGAATTCGTTCATTTCGCAACATTTTGGACCCCGAAAAAAATAATATAATTAAAAGTCTAACTTTTTAAGAAAAAGGCTTTTATCTAGAATGTAAAAATGAATGCTTGTTTGTTCGCCTTCTATGCGTTCCAATACCATTCATCGGTTTACGATGAAACTTTGGTGAGGTGTTGCGCACGCACCCGCAAAGGTTTCTAAGTTATTAAATCCGTTGTACAATGGGTAAGGCGCGAGTCGTTTCAACAAATGAGTGTTGGCTCGCGAGCTTCTCAAACAAGCGAGGAACGACAAGGAAGCAACGAAGCAGATCATTTACGAGTCGCTCAATCACGTGCATTAGAATCGTATCAGTGAGATATAATACCACGTGCATTATAATCATATCGATGAGACATGACTAGTGTTAAAAAGTACGCAATTTATTTGCACGTAGAATAAGATTTGGTGCAGTGGCCTCTTTGTTTGATTTTTTAAATTCTTGCATTTGATTTCCGTATACGCTTCACTTTTTCCTAAAATTGGAATTTTACACTTGAAAATTTTAAAGTTTTGCACTACTTCAACAATAGAATATTTCATTTACTTGGAAACCGCACGTCAGCATGGAGTGGAAACCCATGCCATTATTTGTGCGGTACGAAATCCTGTGTAGGTACGATAAATACATTGCACTATAAAAATAGTAGTCTTTCATTTATTCTTTATATATAAATGAATCTGACTTGTATATGTGTGCCTACTTCGAGATAAAAAGAGGCATAACAATGCATGCCGGGCACAGCTGGTTGTTTAATAAAATACTATCGGATTGCAGTACTCTATGAGGGAGCGGAAAAATAAATAGGCTTTGTGCACAGTTCCTCACACTTGAAGGGGAGAAAGCATGGGGAGAACTGCGACAGAAGGTTGAAAACCCGAAACACTTTTGTAGGAATGATCACCAATACAAGGTGAAATGTCGGTCACAAAGGACCAATGCAAAAAAATTTTCATTCCTCAACCGGACGATTGTAGATTGAAATAGTCTTCCTGCAGAACTGCTTGAGCCCATTCCTGGGAATATACATATTTTTAACCCTCTATGGGCGGAATTATGAAAAACCAGCTAGAAAACAACACGTCTACTATATTAGTTTTTTAAAAGTACTATTTAAGTATTAAAAAAACCCAATTTATTCGATAATAGCATTTATTTTGAATTGTGACGTAATTTTATCGTGTACTTAATTTTAATTTTAAACGATACTTTACATAATAATATTTACACAAGGTATGCTTCAATATTACCTTCATGACGTACCTTTTATTAAATCATCACACTTTTTTCTTCATATTACAGCTGAAAATATTTATTTCAGAGCTTCACCAGGCACGCCATCGTCAGTGAATAGCGTCACACATTCATCTATTCAAATTGTTCGATAAACCGCCGAAAGAGTCGCAATGTTCCAAAACCTTTATCCGAAGCGTTATAATTCTGTCGAGTGCAGCAACTAAATGGAAAAATCTCTTGGAAAGCAGATATTTTAATGATTTTGAAACATAATAATTTGACTCGGTCGTTCATGGAGGGATTAAAACCTAACTTTTTAAATGATCGCGAAAGAAAATTTAAGAAAAATGATTTTATTCCTTAATAAAACGCTCTCGGATTACTATATTTTGGGACGGATAAGAAAAATAAATATACTTTTTGCACTGTTCTGCTAACTTGAGGGGGGAAAGTACGGGGGTAACTGCGACTGATGGTTGAAAACCCGAAATACATCGGTGAGAACGATTACCGATACAAAGTGAAACGTCGGTCACGAAGGACCAATGTGAAAATGTTTTCATTCCGCAACAGGGCGATTGTAGATTGGAATAGTCTTCCTGCAGAACTGTTTGAGCCCTTTCTTGGTAATATAAATGTTTTTAAGAATAGGTGCAGAAAATTTATTTGGAACGATTGAGTAATTGTTGATTTTAACGTTTTCTATTGATGTCCTGATTTTGTGTTTCATTCTACGTGATTGGTTAAGCGCCTGCTTTACTTTATTTTACTGTCACTCTCTGATAAATAGCAAACTTATGACTCCTATTGTCAATAGTGATTATTGAGTTTATTGAGTTTTATTAGTGATTTCATTGAGGACAATATTTATATGAATGTAAGGGTGACTTTATTGTATTTATGTTTAAGTGTATATATGCAAAGAGGTAAATTGATGCAACTGGAAATGCTAATCCAAGCACTGATGCTTTACATTTGCCATATGTGTGTACAATGCCAAAAAAATTTAAATGTAATATTTTTATGTTTTAGTGATTTTATTGAGGGCAATACTTATATGAATGTTTGAAAATAAGGCTGGTTATATTTTATTTATGTTTAAATGTATATATGTAAAGATGTAAATTGATGCTACTGGATACGATAATCCTGGACCCTGCTGATAAGCATAATGCTTAGCAGGACCATACCCTAGATATAACAAATGCCTTGTAAACCATCCAAAGGGAACTATGGACTTGTATTTTGTATTTTTAAACAAATTTTATGCAGAATTGACTTAATAAACACTTTAATTAATAAAAATAATAATAATAATGATAGTATTGATACTTAGTTGGCATTTCATTTTTCTACGAGTGATCAACCGCTCTCAATTCGTGCAAATTCACCTCTTAAGGCCTGTTCACACGAAGAGGTTTCTGTTGCCGGGCATTGCTTACGATACTGTCGGCGACAGATGTCGCCGTGTGTACGCCCATATCGCAAGACATCTGGTGGCATGCAAGGCAATCGCAAGCAAGTTGCCAGCGATACCATTGTGTACCATTGAGTACCATTGAGCGTGTACCATTTTCCCTGCCATATCGCTACCTACATCCATAGCAATTACCACTTGAAAAAGTAAACAGCCGCGAGAGAAAGCAAAATACCAGCGATTTTCATCCACCTGAACAAATTATTTACAGCCAGAGAGTGAGTATATGTCTAAATATACTTATAATTTGGCGGGTTCTCTTGAAAGAGTAACCAATATCGAAACCGGTCGTGAAAGTGCAACTATAAACAGCGAGCAGTCGTGTCGGATCTCTAGAACTAGAAGTGTGTGATTTTGTTTAGAAAACTTTTAGCTACCGCATTGGGTTTATGACATTGGTGAAGTATATTTAGAGAGGAGCAGAGTAGTAGATTTTGGATATGATTTTCTGGTTTTGATGAATTATTTAAATATACTCTCAGTGAGTCATGTGTGATTTTATTTCATTTTCGAACGTATACTTACGTTCAATTGTTTCAACACCGTCTCGTGGCACCGTGTGAACACAGAAGCGAAAGATATTGCTACCATAAATGTCGCCGTCCAATCATACCGGATCTGGCGCCATAATATGCGCCACAGACAACACAATCTAAGGCGCCGTGTGTACAGGCCTTTAATGCTAATTATTTCTTTATCCGTGGAAGTGTTAGCAACATTACACCTTTGAATGAATGAGCGTATCTGAGAACGCTCAAGTCCGTGACTGAGAGCAAAATTCAAGAAAAGCGACTCTCTCGTGGATTATAAAGGCTCCGTAATTGGCTCCTCCTCCGCGACTCACCTCCCGAATATAACGTGCAATTAATTAATTGGCGTCGGTGTGAACTGTTTACTCTATTGTCACCAGAAATGAGCCTATAGTCAAAATATCAGAGCTCTAAGTAATCGTTTAGTTTGCGAAATTACGATTACTAAATTTGACGCAGAAAAATAGTTCATACACAAGAAAACCTTTAAGGAATAGTGTAATTAATTAATTATCGTCTTAATTTAAATAGATCGTTGCAGCGTTAGTGAGAGTGCAACATTTCAGAGTTCTAAAACGCAGGAAAGGTGATTAAATTATAATTACATGATATGACCCAGACAAACAGGTAAAACTCAATAAAACCTTTTAAAAAAAGAAATGAAAGCATAGTTTCTCCTCGTGGGATTCCCCATGCCTGAATTTTGGGCGCACCTCAAATTGCGCTTTTGCTCAGTTACCCAGTCCACTTTCAACTGCTGGTTTCCAATGGCTAATTTCCTCATTTTTTACCTTGCCTGTCCATCCCATCTTACTCTTCTTTCACCATTGAATAAAAATTGTAGATGAAAAGTATAATTTAGTTTTTCCACATATAATGTAATACGTAATAAATCTCTGTGGAAAAACCAAGTTACACTTATCATTTACAATTCTAAACAAATTCCACGAAGTCTCGCCCGAGACAACGGAATATTGAATAAAAACAATATACTACTAATATTTGTATCATTGGGATTATTACTCGAAATTTTCAACGGATCCTCAGCTAGCAGGTAAATAAAAGTGCAAACCTATTGGGTTTCCAGGCTTGTGCAGGCAATTATCCGACCCCAGTAAGTATTATTTACGTTTAAATATCTTTCTCGGGGTTCGCACCGGGTGATGTTTTTTGTTTGATATGTGGGGGAGACTGGTCGAACAATTGAAACCAGGCTTAAAGAACATCGTAGGCACTTTAGATTGGCGCAACCAGAGAAGTCGGCAGTGGCGGAACACAGCATCAACGAAGACCATGCCATTAAATGGACCGATGCAAAAATCCTTTGCCGCGCACACCGTTACTGGGACCGCATTATCAAAGAGGCCATCAAGATACGATAGCACCCGTATAATTTTAATAGAGACACCGGATTCCAACTGAGTAATACCTGGTGGCCAGTGATCAAATGTATTAAAAAGACGAGAAAATGATTCAACGGCCAGCGGAACACGTCAGCCAATCATATGGATCGCAACCTTCATTGTTGGGGCATCAACATCTTGTTAAATTTTAGTGTTATAGTGGTAACGGCGGTAATAACACGTGCCTTGAAAATGAAAAACAAGTCGTTTTCCTAAACGTCGGCGGATTATGAAAACATCACCCGGTGCGAAGCCCGAGAAAGATATTTAAATATAATACACCGGGAAAATCTTAAATCATTTATTATTTACGTTTCTTTCAAATAACTATTGTTTTATTCCATTATTGCCAACCGCTTTTTAATCCTTCGTATATTACTCCATCACAAAAACCTTCCAAGATTGCTATCTTTCCCCTCCCTATCCCACGCTTACTTAGCATCTCTGTAGACCTCTGATCTGCAGAGATATTAATCGGCGCCTAAAAATTACGCTACTGCAGAGCTACATTAAGCTTGGATTCGTTTTGCCATCGCTGCAATTCTTTTGATCAGCTGAAATTTTTTTATTCGTTATCCTTTATTTAAAATTACCATCGCTTTCGGACAGAAATTTCAGGTTTAATTTGCCTACGTCAAACACCTGAAAGTAAGTAAATATATTATGAAATGAATGGGCCCAAGCAACTAAGAGTGCCATTGTCCACGTTAAGTCGAGCAGTATTGGAAGCGGGAACTAACTTTTTTTAGTAGTTCGGACTACTTCTTCACCTAGACGGCAGCAAAAGTGAAAAAGAAAGAAACCTGGGGTTCTTCAAACTTGGAAAGGTCGGTGTATTCCCCACAAACGATATTTGTGACGTTAATCGAGATCTTCCTGAGCTGAGAGTGTAAGTTACTGCTACCAATGCTTCCACGGCTTTCTCCGCTTTAGCTTCAGCCAAGAGCGCATAGAAAAGTTTTTTCAACCGCCATTTCCTTAAAATTATTTTCAACGTCTTATTCGCAAGCCCATTACTAGTAGCGTGACCAAGCGGTTTAAGGCACCAGTCTTTCGCGGGCATGGATTCGAATTCCATCACTGCCAAATTTATTTTAGTCTGCTACCCTTCAGGTACACTGAGGCAATGTCATTGAATTCAAACCTCTCAGGCGTAACCTCCATTAATGAATTAGTTAGGTTATAACCAACTACGTTTCCATACGCAGAGTTTGTTAAGGGTACAGCTAGTTTCAATGCTGCTGCGTCATCTGCAGATAAAAGCATTAAAATCATAGTCAGTGGTATATATACAATTGGTGCTACATATAGCCAGTGGTATGCCATTATTCATTCAATGATGTATAACATTCAAATGCATGAGAGGGCTAAATAGTAGTGGATTAAAAACTTTTTATCGAAATCGGTCTGCGACTAGTGCTTAAAGTTTGTGGATGGTGATTCTTATAACCCATAAAAAATTCCAACTTGACCGGATTTTATCTTTAGGCTGCGCTTTTTGGTCAAAATTTTAAATCTTTGTGAAAAAAAATGAAAAATTTTCTATTTGACCTGATGGTATCTCGATCTTTCCAGAGTGATTAAATGGCAAACAATTACATGTATCGCTTTTATGTTGCTAAATATTAACGATATAGTAAATTTGAATCAGGGAAAATGGTTTCCTAGCTCGCCAAAATTCGTCGAAAAATGCCAAATATACAGAAATGTTTCGGACCACGAACCACAAACTTTAAGCACAAGCTGCAGAACGATTTCGAAAAAAAAACGTTTTTTCGATCCATCCCACTACATAGTCCTAATTTCCCTCATTTCCCAATTTTCCTATTATAATAGCAAGTCATGAGGTCAAGCATAGCGTTCTATAATCCCCATTCGTTGAGCGCTCATGATAAAAAGGCAACAACTTTGTTCAAAAGACATAGGACTACAAAGGAGTATACAGTATGTGAAAGCTTTCGTGTGGAGAAGAGGGATCTACTTTTCGGAAGCTTGGACCATAGGGAAAAAACAATAAAGAGTAGAGGCATTCAAAACAAGGTATCGGAGCTGGGCGCTGAAGATGAAATGGGGATGGATAAATAACTGAAGACCGATACAAAAGAGCAGAAGGAGAAAGAACCATGTGAAAAAATACGCAGAAAAGACGAATGAAATAGATTGAACAAGACTAGAGGCCAGTGTTTGTGAGGAGATTATTTGAATAAAACAATCGATCGGAAGTCCTAAGAGGAAGGCAAGGGGATTTAAATATACATCTATATACTACCCTGCGAGTAGCCATACGAGCGCGTGGCAGGGAGCAATAGGGCACCTGCTGTGTGAAGGATAATGTTTTGGAACGTTGTAACACAACGCGGGCATCCATATTATTTTCCCACCGCGTGGGAGAAATAACAATTAAACACCCACCATGTTTAACTTTTCGCGGTGAAACAATAGGGAAACGGAGGGCAGAGCCAAAGCCGACAATGAAGAATTGGGGAAGGGGACGAATAGAAAAGCACGAGGGTGGATTGACAGCAGAGTCCTTGAAGAGAACGGACGTGTGGTGGGGGTTCTGTGCCATATTCCGGAGGAAGCGGACATTCAGCCGCGATGCGGGGGCCAGAGAGAGAGAGAGACCCTGATACAGGACTACCATTCGTGCAGATGCTGTGATCACATTACGCCAGGACTACGGGTTCCGGAGGCTGTAAAGCTAGAGTGACACCAGCCACGTATCAACCTGTATTGTCAACAAGAGCGTAAATATGGACTTTAATTCTGTATGTTAAATAAGCCATACAAACCCAGTTTGGTACAACCCGGATTAGAGGTTGATGCTAGTTTTGTTTTATTTACATTGGAGTAATGAATGTTCAAAGAAGATATATGGCTTAATTCAAAGAAGTTGATTATCATAAAATGTTTAAAGATAAGTAAATCATTTGAAGTAACTGTATGAGGTGCAGAATATTACAATTGTCTGGGTCATGACCTTAAGTTAAAGGTAAAGATATTATATACTTTGTTTGTGTGTCTTGATTCAATGATATGATTTTGTCTGATCAATTAAATTGCTAGTTATCACGTATTGCATGTTGTTTGGTGTTTCTCATGTTATCTACCGCAGAGAAGGCTGGGGCAATTGAAAAAGGTAGGAGACCGTGGTTAATTTATCTCACATTTATTTTCCATTTTTGATACTCACCACGTGGGCATTTTGAGTTAACGATAATAGAGATTGTTTCCATTTCTGACCCACAACGTGGGGCTGTCGGGTTGCATTGTTAATATTTTACAACGTGAAACAGTGAAGTGTATTACGGGAGTGTTTGAAGCAGAGCTAAGTCTTTATTATCGTCCCTTATCGTCCGTGGAAAGAACGAATTTATATATTCATCTATTCGGCAATGAATCTCTCTTATTTTATCGGTTCTGTCGGACCTAGAATGTAGAGTGGCGTTAAAATTATATTCTCTGTATCGCATTGATACACACATGTTCTGAATTTCTCAAGAAAACTAAGCCTAGCGTGTAGCCTCCGAGTTTCTAGCGTATCCCATTCAAATCTTTCTAAAAGCTTAGAAACACTATAAATCTACATCTACGTCATATCCTGCAAGCCACCCAAAGGGTGTGTGTCAGGGGTGCTTCCACACCAGGGTGCATGAATTATACGGCAGAACAACGAAAATACATTGAAACCAGCGTACCACACATGCAAAGTGCCCATTAAAATCTACTAACCAAGACACATTCTATCGTCAATCGCTCCAACATGCAAGGGTACAACGCCTACTAATACAGATTCAAAATATCATGCATAAATAAGAACATCGATATTTACATCATGTATAAATAAGAACGTAGAAAATATAAAAAAAGATCTACAATCTAGCTAATGTCAATATTGTACTATTCATAACGACGATCACAGCTGTCATGGTCCCGAATGGTACGCTGTACGTGCTACACATTCGCTCGTAGAGATATTGGGCGATAGACTCCAATGGTTGGGTATTGATGTGGAGACAGGGATGGAAATCGAAACGAACTTTAATAATTTCATCAGATTCAGGTGAGATATCGTGGAAGTTCGTCATATCAAAACAGAAACAACAATTGTACTATTCCACAGTGTCTTTTAATGCGTACGACGCGTTTCAGCTCACAGCGCCATGTACCTGATGTCTTGCACCTTGGTCTTGTACCTGATAATGGCTCTGTTAGCTGAAACGCATCGTACGCATTAAAGTACCTTATAGAATAGTGCAATTGTTGTTTCTGTTATGAAATTAAATACGTTTAGTCTTGACCCTGGATGAAACTTTACTCTCGAGAACGAAATTAAACTAAGCCATACTCCTTTGCACCCAGTTTACTTTTACCCTCAAAAATAGAGTGGAGTGGCTGAAGATCCGATAGTTTTGACCCATGTATGAATGACTGTGTAATTAAATACAATCAAAAAATTACAAATCCATACTAATAGTCTATCTACACCTAAGGGAAGTTAGGTAGCAATTAGTAACCACAGTGGAAAAGGTACTTGGGATGAGATAACTGATAATAAGTGGAAAAGTAAAAAGAGAGTAAAATAAAGAGGATAGAGCAAGAGAAGAACTACCATGGAGAGAGGGACCTAGCATCTACATCTACATACTACATTGCGAGCCGCCGTTTGGGCGCGTGGTAGGGTGTGTTAGGACACCACCCGTGTAAAGATGTAAGGGATAAGATTTTGGGAGTGTTTGTATTGGAGCTCAGTTTTCACTGTGGTAGTTCATTGCGCGTGGAAAGAACGAGTTTTGCATCTATCTGTTAGGCAATTTATCTATCTAGTTTTATTACTTCTGTCAGACTTAGATTAGATAGGGAAGGATTGAGGGCGGCGGTAAACCAATCTTAAGGTGGCCAATTAATGATCCTTAGAGCAGGAAGCCAGAGTATCGGTATATTTATTTTCCTTCCCACGCGTCATCCCTTTCCCCGGCTCACCGGAAGGAGGGAGTGAAACGGGTCCACCCATCCCCAGGGTGACACCGCGGAAAACAAAACAAGGCAGTAGGGCCCAGAGGTTCCTGCACATTTTTTATCTGCCTCATGCTATTCAAAATAGCGATGCGCGCCGCTGCCACCAGTGTTTCTCGACCACATGGCCAAAAATAAAAAGCTGCTCTCACGGCAAATTGAATTCGTGAATCACTTTATCTGATATATTTCACCTTCTTGTCTCAGACAATATTATTAATAACACGGATATTGCCTTATTTATATGGCCTTGGTGAAATGAGGTCCAAGTTTTTTTTCCGAATTACATGGAAAGTTATTAAAATGTGCTCTCAACGATTCACGATTCGCGCTCCAACCACCTTTAGCAAAAAATCATTGCATTTAATCGCATAAATTGCAAATTAATCTAAAGATTTTCTGCCCATCTGCCATCTGCCCATTCTGCCCATCATTCTACAAGTGCAAATACCATATCGGTTAATGGTGGCTCTGTGCCGAGCGCTACCGCTAGATTCTTTTAATCTATTTGCGCAGTAATGCAGACGTAGATACTCTTCTATTTCCTCATGCGATAATGATTGCGTTGATGCATGTGATAATGATCCTCTACTGGTTACTCCCCCAGCTAGCCTCTTTGAATATAATATAACTTCTGTTCAACTGGGTAATGGGTAGCACTCATATTTGAATGATGTCGAATGTTTGGACCACAGGGTCACGGGGCGGCGCCTTGTCTCTCACAGGAGATATGTTCATTTTTTAGGCGAATCAGGTTGTGTTGTGATTTCACTGCGCGGAATCCATTTCATGACTTTCTCGCTATATTCAAACGTTCGCCTCGAGTGAAAAGGCAGTTTTGTTGTCCAACTTCTCTTCTCACCACATCTGGAGTGCCGTGTTAACGCAGTAGAGTTGATATAGTAGTTCCCAGTTAGAGGGAGAAACTTCAGCAAGGAAATACTGCGCGTGGCACAGGTCCTGAAATTGTCTTTAAGCTTATACTCTCCATCTTAAACGTCCTTAAGCGGTAAATTATTTGGAATACTGAATTCCCTTTCACTCATTTTACAGCGTTATTCACCTTTAAAGCAGTAGAAAATACTCAATGAGCAAAAAATTATAACAAAATAACACAAAAAAACACACGACCTGGGTTTTGACAATCACTCGTTGAACCCAGGAGGCGTGATTATTTTTTTACGGGATTTGAAAAAGCTTTTAGCTAAAAAATAAATTTGATGATGGATTTCCACCAGATGACCGTGGATAGATTTTTCTTTCAATCATTAATTTTTTTTATATAATTGACGAGCAAATGATGTGAGAGTAGGGGATAGGCCGAGAAAGTCACAGTGAGGTATGCATGTATCAGGGCAGTGTGAAGTATATCATCAAAAGAGAACCAGCAAGTCCGGAAATATGCTCACGCGATGATTTTCCTCACAGGAGAGTATTCACAAATCAATTATGTTCCACTCCGGGTAAAATACGTTCGGTAAATATGTAAAACATCCAATCTATGTGAAAGAGAAATTCAGGAAAAAAGATAATACATCACTCAACATTATAAGGTCATTGAGATCTGGCCGAAAGATAGTTTTATAACGAAACCCTTATCATGAAAATAAAAAATTTCTAAGTATAATCTAACTATGACATTATTAAATAACCTAAAATTGATATCCACTATTAAGATGGCTCAGTAGGCAGAAAAAATCGGGGGAATCCAGAAAAGAGAAAATAATGAGATGCAATTTTTTTAGAAAAGCATGCTTGTTAAGTGAATAATGGCCATTAAAAAAATATAGTACAGTTGATTGAATAATATAATGAGCGATTCATAATACTTTATATGAGGTATAAACATTTTATAATATCACTTACAAAATCTGTGCAACACTCGTTAAACAACTAAATTCATTTTTAGAATGACTTCTTAGAATATCAATTCAAATAATTGACTAAAAATAAGATTAATTTTTAGAGTGGTAGAAGAAATTTTTACTCTAATGATAGGAACCTCTGAGGAATAGTTTTTTTTTGATTGCTCTGTAACCATAGTAACATGTTCAGACTTGTGTAATGTCCACTACATAACATAATTATTTATTGTACCTTTTTACATTCAATATTGAAATTCAAATATTGCCCCTGAACTTGCCACGCTGACTGAAAAAATCTCTTTTATTCTATTTATGGTATTAAATGGGAAGTTAAAAACTATTTTTAAAAATGCATTTTTATTAATAATAGAATCTTTTACATAAAGAAATAATTTTTGTAGAAGTTACCTCTAGGGAAGCGAAATTAGAAAAATTGGATTCCTTCATCAATATCGGGAGTACCATCACGTGGGACGGAAGAAGTACAAGCTGAAATCAAGCGGAGAATAGCCCAAGCTAAGGAGTCCATGAGAAAAAGACAACTGCTGTGCTCAAAGAAGATTGGACTATAAACTTAAAACGGTATGAGAAAACATTCGTAAGGAGCGAGGCACTCTATGGATCGGAAGCATGGACCATTGGGAAAACTGACCAGAAAAGACCAGAAGCCTTTGAAACCTGGTTCTGGAGGAGATTGCTGAAGATAAAATGGACGGAAAAAATAAGAAATGACGAAGTGTACAGAAGAGTAGAAAAGGAAAGGACCATATGGAACACCATAGAAATAAGAAGAACAAGATGGATTGGACACACCCTGAGACACAATGAGTCTGTGAAGATCATAATTGAAGGAAAAGTAGAGGGGAAAGTCCCCTGAGGGAGTCCTAGGAACCAGTTCATTGAAAAAATAAAGAGAAAGTACATAGAAAGAGATACCAGGAAATAATGAACTAGCATTGGATAGGGAAGGGTGGAGGCCTTCAGTCAACCAATCTTAGGATTGAACAACCAATGATGATGATGTTTTTTCACGAAGGAGAAAAGTAAAATCCGTTACATAAGAGCTGACTGAAATACTGAGTGCTCAATTGCCAGAATTGAGGGATAAGATAATTTATAAATCAAATGTTCATTTTATCACTGACGGTCTATCACTTTCACTACCCCAACGAGAATGGCAGGATAGGTATAGGTAGGATCCATGCATTTTTCTCCACATGTTTTTACTTTGCGAACGAATATTTTACATAAGTACTTCAAGTAGAAGATCAAGATGCATTGGACACATCCTGACATACAATGGGTTTAATGAAGAACACAATTGAAGGCAAAATAGAGGGAAATGTCCCCAGAGGGAGGCCCAGGAATAAGTTCATGGACCAAATTAAAAGGAAAGTACATGGGAAGAGCTACCAGGAAGTACTGAAACTAGCATTAGATGGAAAGGTCGGTGGGATGTAGTAAACCAATCATAGGATTGAACGACCAATGACGATAAATGATTAAATCAATGAGCGAGAACGAATTCCATTAATTTCGCATCCGCACCACAGAATTTCGTAGATGAATGTTTAATTAAAAACCTTCAGCACGGGAGGCTGAGTTCCTGCATCATTAGCGTTTCGACAGGTATTCGAGGGGATGAAGAGTTTGCGCGCGTGAATTTTTTCCCCGGGCCCTGAAAGAGGGAAGCGCCTTACGCTCGCTCGTCACTTGATTCAATAAGGGCAATTAATTTGGCGCGCGCACGCGAGATGGGGCGGAAAAATAAAACAAACGAGAGGCAAGTCCGCGGTCACGACGCGACGAGTGCGCCGCTCTAACGAGATTCCCCATCGCATTCGAAGAGCAATGCGAGCGCAAAGAAAACAAGAGTCCATTAGGGAAAGCAGCAAATCCACTCGCTGTCACCCAAAAAGCAATCCTCGTCCGCCCACTCACCTTAGGTAGGCACGCCTTTCTCTCTACAACACACACCTACCCTCCACACATCACACGGGAGACAAATTTAAAATAAAAAGGTGGGATTCCAAATTAATTCTGGCACTTTTAAGGTGGCTCCTTCATCAAATGACTGCGGCGTGGCATGATTTATATTCTGGCTGAAGTATAAACCTATAACTCATCGCAATACTTTTGTGGATTGGACAAAAAAATAATTTTCAATTACGAAGACGCTTTCAGCGTCCGACGTGGAAGAAATAAGTTGAAGTCTCGAATTTTGTGGTTAGTTGATCACTGCGATGTTTTTCTTTAAAAACTAAGTTTTTCTCTCATTAATATTAATTAATTTACCTTACTTCTTATTTATATCGGGGAATGATTTGCATTTTACAACTACTAAACATCGACTGAAACTTGAAATCTCTTCGACTATGGACTGCAATCGAAGGCTCTAAGGTGAACACTTAAGCATGAATTCACTCAGCACCGACAATGATGCAGTTACTGTCTTTAAGCTAAGTAGGTCAGATTTCCACGTATTTTTCCCATTACTCTGCTGGTATTTCAAGTTCAATTTGCAAGTGATATAGCACAAAAATGTAACGTTTTGTTTTATACATCTAAAAGAGGAGATATTTTTCAATGACCATACATAAAACGAATAAAAGTACATAAATTAACGGTAAAATTACATTAATTAAACCCTCTTGGTGGAACCAACTTTTAAATGCATACAATGTTATTAGCGGAAAATGTCAAGCCAATAATAAAAGGAAGCCGGTGGAAAAATAATTTGACAAGAACAATCACGAGAGGACTAAAGTGAATTCGCGAGCAAAAGTGAGAAAAAAAAACCTCTCGGACATCGGACGCCGCGCCGAGGTTGACAACTCTTCACAAAGCGTCATGATGAGTCGTCTATCCTTAGCGGTCTCACTTCGCGTGGTGCACGCATGGTGAAATGGAACAAATATTTCACGCAATTTCTCAGTTCTCCAAAGCAGTTTCGGCGACTTGGCGCCACTTTCGTGGACAAAATAAACAATTACGAAGCGGCCGGCGACCTTGAAATTATTAGTTGATAGAAGTGAGAGGGAAAAGAGAGACGGAGGAAGAGAGAAAAGGCATTAGGAAAATTAGAGTGAACAAAGGGAGTTTTGGAGGAAATGCGTGAAATCATCTGAATCAATCTAATACCCAAGAGAGCAGCCTTAAGGCGACGCATCACACCCGCTCGACAAGTCGGATTTGTGATGATTTCCGACCCCAGATTTTTTGTTTAAGTCCTACGTCATCAACTTGAAATTTTTATAGTATAAAGAATAGACCTTTTCCAAGGGAGGCTCGTATCTGAAACATGAAAATCTTATCCCGGAGTATAATTAAACCATCGGGAAAACGGCAAGATGTAGGGTATATTTTTATAAAAACTATTATTATTATTGACATATCTAAAACTAATGGAGATGTATCAATCCCTCTTCTATCGGAATGCTAAGTAACAGCCGTCACGGTTGTAAGATAGAATCTGTAATTGGTATATTTCGACAAGCTACCTGAATGGTTTTCGGCCATGATGTGCTCGGACGGTGATGCAATTAGTTCAGTCTTCTTTCACAGATCTTATATAAGCGCTTCCTGTACTTACGCGCCGGAGATTTGGCTACAGCTTACCGACGATTGTTGCCTTGTGCGAGAGTTATCCTGGAGTAGGAGACTCCTGACGCTAAAACGCCTCGATCGGGTGCGAGTGACGCCATCTTGTGGATTTTTGACAGAACTTTTCCTTACCAAAGGGTATGATGCGTCCTCTTAAGGATCAGTTATCACCATCATAAACTTCACTGTGTCCCACGAAAATGAATGAAACAACAAATATTATGCATTAGCAAAATCCAGCAAACACCATCGCTATCTGAAGCGGGGATCACATTCGAAGTATACGCTCTAATTTCAGTAGCTGAAGGAAGAATGAATTGAATAGGTGCCACAATATAGTTTTATGTACCTGAAATTCTGAGTAATTCAATAAAAATATTTACAAGTATTATCTCCTTTTTTCACGCGGTACGCTAAAATCTCCTTCACAACAAAAGATTTTTTACGGCCCAAAAAACATTACAAACCACACACTTTTAATTTTCTGAAGAGATCTAGGTGCTAGAATTTCCTCATCTTAAATGAGGCCAATCAATAGTTTATACACTTACCATTTTCCATGTAGAATTTCTGGTATATCTCGGCACAGAAAGTGGTTCCATAAGGCCCGGTTTAGACCAAATTAATTAATTTTTAGGTGAAATGATAATTCGCTTAAACTATCTTAAGTGGCTGACACCATATTGATGCTAAGTCGAATTCTGACCCAATATTTGCATAGAGATGGACACGTGTTTATACGTTGCTAACTATTGTCATTGTTTAATAGCAACAGTAATTGTGGACCCCAGGAGTCAAGGGGTCTAAGTGACATTTTTGAAAAAAATAAGTTAGGTACAGGAATGGGATGTGAAAATATTAATCTTTTAGGTGGTAAAGGGAACCAAGTGATTTTGTTGACAGGTGCTGCTATCTAGGGTAATGCCTCTTAACTACTTAGTGGGTTGTACCAAACATTTTCAACTTTGACTTAAGTTTTCTCTAAACAATGGTTTTGTTACTTAGATCCCTTGACTTCTGGGGTCCTCAATTCTTAGTGAAATAGATTTTATCCAAACCAGAGTGAGTTCCTCAACGAAACGTTGGAAGCAATGGATGACCTTATTATCCCGGATTGAAATGGCATAGATGGCCAATGTAGATGTAATGGCCACGGGATTCTTAGTAATACGATTTCGGCGACGCGGTGCCAGCTGACTGAACTCTAAAAAGTTACAGCTTAAATTCGCGCAGTTTAAATTTTAGATTATTTTGTAGAAATATCAATTTTACAATTACCAACGAATGCAACATATTTCAACCATACAAGAAAAATATCTACAAATTGGTTAAAAGCTATCTGCTATTAAAGGCTACATCTACATCTACATACTACCCCGCAAGCCACCTCAAAAGGCGTGTGGCGGGGGCTGTTAGGACACCAGCCGTAAAAATAAATAAATAAAAATAAATAAAATAAAATAAATTAATTAATTAATTAAAATTAAAAAAAAATAATAATAATAAAAATAATTTTCGCCTAGGATTTATTAAAATCCTTAATTGTTCGGGGGAAAAACGAATTCCCATACCTATCCGTTCGGCAAAATATCTCTCTTAATTTATCGATTCTGTCGGACCTGGAAATATAATGTGGTTCTAATATGATGTTCTCCGTGTCGCTCTGAAAGATATCCATTCTCAATTGCTCAAGCAATCTAAGCCTAGCGCGTAGCCTCCGAATCTCTAGCGGCTCCCACCCTAAATCGTTCAAAATCCGTGTAACGCTTTCCGTTCGGCCGTAGCAGTTTTTGACGAATGGCGCAGCTTTCCTTTGTATTTTATTAAGTTCATGGACTAGGTATTTCTCCGCCGGATCCCATATGCTCGCTGCATATTCAATGTGTGGCCGAACGAGTGCGAAATAGCACCTCTCTTTCACTTTCTCATCCGAAAATCTTCCCACAACACGCTTGACAAATCCTAGCTTCTTCAGGGCTCTGCCACAAATATTTCTTATATGTGTCCCGCACGATAGGTTCGAAGTTATCGTAACTCCCAGGTATTTAACTTCATCTGTCGTATTTATGCTAACGGCTTCCTGCAATTTGAAGAGAATTTGAGGAACCCGACGTCATAAGGATATCATTTCCATTTTAATCAGGTGTTTTTTTCTGAGGCATCAGTAGTCTTAGTTTCATTAACTGAAATGGGGTAGAGCACCGTAGACAACCCATCCCCCTGACGCACACCTTCAAGTTGGCTCGCAGGGTGTTATGCAGATGTAGAAATTCGAGAGCTCATCATTTGTAGTTTCTTTCCATATTTTTAGTTATCCACAGCTTTTCATCGCGCATATTTTCCATAAACTGGTAAACAGACAAGCAGGTAGACATTTAAATTGAGTGCAATGACATGTTTCAAACAAATTTTTTTCTCTCAAACAAAACTTGGTATATTAAGCGTCTCTTTCGCGCGCTCCTATGGTTACCCGCGTTCTTCTCTGTAGAAGTAGATAGCTTGACAGGTCATTTATGTGCCCTTTAAATTTTGTTAGTTTCGAGGATCTCGTGGAACTTTGCCTTTGAAGATAACGTGCAACAACAATAACAAAATATGTATTCAAAACTTATACCTAGAAATTTTAAGGTCATTATTGTTTTTTATTATGCTTTGTTTTATATTAATGTACAATTATAAATTAAAAGGGAAAAATACCCTTGTCAGCCTAGCTGTTTTTCTAATATATTCTAAGGCTTCACTTGGTGGAACAACATTGCGATGGTTTGTAAGTAATTTTACTTTGTAATATTCGACAATGGTTTTTTATTATTCTGATCTAGGTTTCGACTCAAGTTAAGTCATTATCAAATCAAAGTCTTTGATAATGACTTAACTTGAGTCGAAACCTAGGTCGGAATAATAAAAACCATTGTAGAATATTACAAAGTGAATTAACTTACAAACCATCTCAGATGTTTTTGTTTCTGTTTAGAGAAATATCTAGCAGAGGGTTGAAACTAATTTTAAAACGTAAACACTAATTTTATCCAAATTTTAAAAACACACTCATCCGCTCTAGTTATCAATGATTTCAGACGCTAGGCACACAACCCAGAAAAAAAATTAACACCAGTGCATTGGGGAAAATGCATGAGATCAAGAGGCACGGGGAATTCATTTACATAATAATGCAGCCAATTCGTAGACCGTAGAAGAGCCGTCCGTCTTGCAAGCGGAGACATTTGCAAGGTGTATTTATCGCACGGTCTTCCACACTCTGGCGCCCTCAATGAAGGGAGTTTCCCGAGAAAGAGCAAGCGACGGAAGAGCGATCCCAGCTAACGAGGCGACCGTCGTATAACACCATTCACGGAGGCGAAGGCTCGAGGGAAAGGTTTTCACGTAAAGTGGGTCGGGTGGAAAATACAGCGACGCTATCATCCGGCCGACAAACCAATCATCCGGTTCATCATCCCGAGTTGATGATTTATACATTCCAACCGACTAGGAGTTGTGAATTGAGGAAAAAAACATTTTCTTGAGATGCTCTATGAGAGCTGATAATAATGAGGGCATGTGCCACTTTCCGTTCCTCGTTCCCTCCTTCCTCCAAACGGTCGTCATTACTAGGGTCAGCAAACAAATATGGATAAATTTGAATTAAGATCTTACAAATCAGTACCATATCTTACAAATATGAAGCAAGTGAGATACATTGCCGAACAGATAGGTACCTCAATTTGTCCTTTCCGTGCACTAAAAGCGACCACAATAAAAACTGAGCTCCACTAAATACACTCCCATAATACACGTCACCATTTCACCTCCCAAAACCTTACATCTTTACACGGCTCGTGATCAAACACCCCCCACCACACGCCCAAGTGGCGAGGCGACTAGCAGGGTAGTATGTAGATGTAGATGAAATGACACCGGAAGAAATCGCTGCATCTCCCATGTAAAGTTAGAGACTTGAAATTGAAAAATATTACACGTAATAAAGTGTGATGAAATAGGTAGCCAAATTAGTTCTGCAAGGTAGCCAAATTATTTCTGCGAACACCAATATGTGTTCAGGCATAAAAATTTTTTATCCAGGCGACATGGAATAGTTTTTATTTTTAACAGCTCCAGCGATGTAAGGAAGGAGGTTTTTATAAAATGCGAATTCAAACCCGCCAGCTTGTTATGACTGCGGAAATGGAAGTAATACAATTTAAGATGGAGAGTGTCAACATTAAACACATTTTTACATCTACATCTAAATACTAACCCGCAAGCCACCGCATGGGCGCGCGGCACGAAGTGTTAGGACACCAGCCGTGTACAGATGTAAGGGGCAAGGCTCTGGGAGGTGAAATGGTGACGTGTATAATGGAATTTCTTGAACCTATCTGTTTGTAAATGTATCTATCTTATTATATCGCTTCTGTCAGACCTAGAGTTGTTATGAGTCGTCATGATAATTCATTTACGTCAATGCTTTAAGAAAAACGAGACACCATCTAGGCAATCAGCACATATCAGAGAAGCAGAAAGAGCAACCAGCTTTTCATCACTAAAACTGTTTCATACAAAGACAGTGATAGCAAATTTATCTTCTCTGTTAGAGAAACGTAATATCACTGAAATCTACTACAGGGTCTCAAGGCCCTTGGAAACAAAGAAATTGAATCTTTTCGTCCTTTAAGTCTTAAGTCTTTAAGTCTTCCATTGTCTCACTTACGATTTTCTACTATTTATACACCAGTAACATTTGGAGCTCGCATATTACTAGGAAGTCTTTTAAGTCATCGAAGTAATAATCTATAGTAGTAGTAGTGAAAGAAGAAATAATGAAATAACCTTTTATGCCTTCAAATCAAGTTGATAGAGGATACGAATGTTTTTAGAAGCTTTATAAATATGATAACATGCGATTGGATAAGGATTCTCACTCAAATCTTTGATAAACATAATTTTTATTCTTTATCGTAGTTTTTCGATTAAAATACTGAGCACTGAAACTACTTAAGACTCTTGGTTGTGAAAAAGAACCCTCGACAATTTCTACGATTAATGTCGTTTACCTGTGATTTATTGCCGTTATCTTATAGGAAGAAGATAGTTGATTCAGCAAAGAAGGCGCTTACTGATAGAAGAGAAGTCGTTCAGGAGCACGTGAGCATGGCCGAAGAAGGGGTAATATCCACCCACTTATATCCTTAATTATAAGGAGAATTGAAGAGGTCGGGGAAAAATAGTGCCAAGCAACATTTTTGGTGACACAAGGCTGTCAGTGCCATCTTTAAATTATTATCGCGCCCAGAACAAATAATGCCAGTACGCTGGGTGCAATGAATCAAAGGATCTTTGAAATCGATAAATATTCCCATAAATGGCATTATTTAACGATTTGTACGCAATCCTTCTCTGTTACCCCTTCAAATCAAGCAAATGTTGCTTGGCACTCTTCATACTCAACTATTTCAATTGAGTTAGGCATGAGTAATTGTTGAAGCGTCGTGTTTCACTGAGGAAAGAGGATGAGTCAAGGTTGAAGATATTTTACAATTTACATCTACATCTACGAAATACCGTGCACGCCACCACTAGGGTTAGTGGCACGGAGTGATTCCACACTAGATATACAGCACTCATCCCAGTTCAAAACAGAACCGCGCACGTTCCCCCGAATGCCAGGCGCAGGCCAAAAGCAGTCAGGGTTACGGTACGCAGTCAGACCAGAATCCAGGGGAGTGATGCGTAGAAGAACATGCTACCATGCAGTACACTACTCAAAATATAACTACTGGTTAGTATTATTAATGCGACAAATAAATAGCACTACAAGGTACCAAGACATGCAGGAGTATATCAAGCCGGAGATTGCATTTGAAGTTAGTATCTACAATTCATGTTAAGATACTGAGCACTACTGAACAAACCTATTTAACCTAGTCAGTATCCTAGAACTAATCGATCAGAATTATTATGGTCCCTTAATGTACGTAGAAAAAAATACATCTTAAATCTATCGGTTCTGCTGTCTATTTCCTTAATCTTATTCCTGTGATCGTTCCCACCATAATAGTCTGGCTCTAGCAAAATATTTTGAACGTCTGGCAAAAAATAGTCTACATCAAACTTTCGAAAAAACATTTAGCCTATATTTCTCCACTCTAAAGTTTCAGGCTTCACTTCGTGGAAGTTAATAGTATCCATATTTAGAGAACACAAATTCTGTACTTTTCCACAGAATTTTATTTTGTGTGGTACGACGCGTTTCACCGACTCGCGGTCTGATGATGCCGCAAGTCGGTGAAACGCGTCGTACCACACAAAATAAAATTCTGTGGAAAAGTACAACACTTGTATTCTCTAAATATGGACTATATTTCTCCCTTCCATCGGATAGGAGTTATGGAGGAGAATGAACCAAAAGCAATAGACGAGAAAACACAAGAAACAAGACAAGAAAACCGTCAAGATTATAGACGAGGAGAGAAAACCACTGGAGTTGGTTAAGATGCGGTGAAGGTAGGCGGAATAGGTGATAAGAGGTGAGGGGATGCTATGGGCCGCGTTAGAGGAGAGGATGCTAGGAAAGAGGGAGAGGAGATGAATGAGAAAAAGCCCAAGAAAGGGGTTATGAGAGGAAGGTAAGGCCGAACTAAGGAGGCTGACAGTTTATTACAGTAAGTGGCATCTGCGCAAGAAGTAGAAGAACAGATTAGAGTATCCCATTTTGGGAATGGGAAAACATTATGGGGATCTTTTACAACGTTTTCCCGCTGGGGAGGAGAAGTCAAATGTAACAACCGGAATGGCTGCCAACTATTTAATCTCCCCTCATTAGAACGACCACTTACCAAAGATCTTTTCGTATCGTTGGGGCAAGATTATGGAACAGTATTAATAAAGAGCTAATACTACAGTAACCACTGCAACCAGTGATTTTTGGAGGCTATCAACCAGAGTTTGACGAAATATGTGATAATTACAACGGAAATCCATCTTTGCTCATAACTAGTCAAAAATATTTTACGACAGAATTTGTACAAGTTTTAATATTAACATAAATAGACAAAGATCGGAATTAAATCTTAAACAAATCTATCGGAGTGCAACTAGCAGGATAAAATATGAATATTGTACGACCAAAATAATTTCTCCCACAAATAGATCATACATCCTATGGACATAATTGAAGATAAGAAACACGGTGAAGTAGTCATCATTTTCTGATTGATCCGTTATCAAGATAGACCCTTTCAACCCGTTTTTGGACTGGTCCAACGATTCTTAGAAACCAAAATTGACTGATAGGTTCTGGCACTTCAAAAAATTCTTTGGCTCTGCCGACCTAACTGGATAGCTTTCTTGACGCAGTTACCCTGCGATTCCGGGAATAGACAAACGAAGGATCGCGTAACACCGGGCACAATGCGTCTTTTTGGCCGGCGTTAGTTAGGCGTTCTTCGACCGCTGTGCGCTGGTATGCGGTCACACAGCAGGAGACCTTCTATTCTTAACGCAGGCAAGACCAGAAATATTTCAAAACAAAGCCCTCAGAAAGCAACGGTGCCAGGTTAGATAAACCCATGCGCAATGCCCGGCTAAAGTTTTGCCCAACCCATTGTCACACTCGGCAACCGAATGCAGAGGGGATGAATTGAAATTCAAATGAGGGGCAGATATTAACTAACAAATACCATCTCAGTTAAATATGGGTGACTTGCTGAAGATACTAGGACTTTGTTTACGGCGAATTCAAACTTATTAGGGAATTCATTCGTGCATGAATGTCTATTGCCCATTTAAGATGAAAATTTTCAACGCCTGAAAAAAACTGCTACCATAAAAAACAGTACCTAGTGACCGAGCTTCGCTCGGCAGCTAAATGCGAATTTAAAGGAATGAAAAAAATCAAGCATGAGGAAGTATAAACAAATAAATTTAGTTAAAAGACAATTAATTCTATCATAATAAATTTTTAAATATTCTGAGCCATCAGGATGATCCATATTTTCGATGTGTTTGTTATTTCTATTTGTCATTATTCATTCGTCTAACATTCACTATGTTTAACAATCAAACTCAGATTGATTTGGCCAGCTAAGCTCGGTATGGTCCATGCAACTGGCTTAGAGGGGCTAACTCGGTCCGCTTTCTCTGCCAGTCTGAGATTTCAAATCGATATGAACCGATTCAAATTGTTATTTCAATCGATTTCGCATTGGAAAACAAAGGGATCTGGGTCTGCTGGCTAATAATGTTCAGATCGGCCCAAGTTCATATCGATCTGAGTTCAATTGGTAAACATAGTGGTTGTTATTAGGGATGAAATAATTTGCTATTCTTTCATACCACATTATTGAATGTCGAAGATTTTCTCGTGGGAAAAGAACGTTTTTGCCGCATTGCCTTTGGACTCTGGACTACATAAAACATACCGCGCAAAACTACCGCTGTTAGTATGTAAATGCCAACCGATTCGAATGTTTGGCCTCGGGTCTTTTGAAATTTCATAGCAAGAGTTGCTCTTACAAGATATTGACATTTGCATAGGTCATCCGAGCTGAATTTTGCTATGATGCGATGTAATTCTTGGAATACGAACATAGCTGAAGATAAGCTGTTACTTGTAATATCATGAAATCGACATTCTATTTTCTACTGTATCTAATATATTTCTACCGTATCTAATAAGAATGCATGGTAAAGTTAAAATTCCGTTTATTCCGAAGACGATGAGGACTTTTGTTTAATCAGCCTTAGACTGCTTTCATTAAATGCATTTAGGTAGTATACTAATCAGTGAAACTTTCTTATCAGTAATAAACAGTTCTAGTTGCTATTTGTGCGTTTTTACATATTTTCTTTGTTTACTATTATCGTTTGATGCGTTGCCACCTTGGCTACCAATAAGGTCGTATAAGGTAAGTATAAGAGCGAGAATAGGGAACCAAGGTGGTACAACGCGGAGGTTAGAAAATGTTTAAAACGCCAACGAGTTAGCCATGCGAAACTAAGAAAAATGAAGAAAAATGTAGCTAATAGCGACCTAAAAAATACCATCGAGCATTATAAAATTTGTAAATCAGCCGCAAAAACAGCCCTTAGAAAAGCGTTTAGCGAATTCAAGAGAAAAGTACTTGGAGAACAACTAGAGGGAAATCCGAAAGCATTTTGGTCATATGTTAGGGAAGTACAGGGAACTAAAAAGTCAACGGTTAATTCCTTGAAAAACGATAGAGGCGAAATAGTAACTTCCAGTTTAGATAAGGCAAATTGTTTGAATTACTTTTTTCAGAGTGTTTTTAATCAACCTATGCATAGTTTCCGCGAAACCATACCAGGCCGATTTCAACAACCAATGCCCCCAATCGATATATCTTGTAGCGGAATCGTATCCTTACTAAGTAACATTAGCCCGAACAAGTCCTCAGGTCCTGATGAAATTCCAGCTCGTGTTTATAAAGAATTAGCTCTCGAAATGGCTCCGTATCTTAAAGTAATATTTAACAAATCCCTCGAAGAACACGCGGTTCCCAAAGACTGGAAGATAGCAAACGTGACCCCAATTTATAAAAGCGGAGATAGGGAACAGCCATGTAATTATAGACCAATATCATTAACGTCACTATCATGTAAAATTATAGAGCATATAATAGTTACATCAATAATGGGACACCTCGACAGCCAGGATTTATTAATAACAAACCAGCATGGGTTCAGAAAAGGACGGTCTTGTGAAACTCAATTAGGTCTTTTTGTTCACGATATTTTAGTTTCCGGAGAAGGTAACGTACAGGTAGATGCAGCGTTTCTTGACTTTAGAAAAGCTTTTGACAAGGTTCCCCACTGTAAGTTACTCGCGAAGTTAGCATCATACGGAATAGACAGTAATATAGTAGGCTGGGTAGGAGATTTCTTACATGAACGCGTTCAAAGGGTGGTATTAGATGGTGTCAGCTCAGGCGAAGTAAAAGTTACATCGGGTGTTCCCCAGGGAAGCGTGATAGGCCCAATTTTATTTCTTCTGTACGTAAACGACTTGAATAGTGTAGTAAAAAATAGCAAGCTCCGTCTTTTTGCCGATGATGCAGTAGTGTATAAAGAAATTAGAAATGAAGAGGACAGACAGTGTTTAGCTAAGGATTTAGATGCGATTGATGATTGGTGTGATAGATGGCAGCTAGAATTAAATTTGAAGAAATGCGCGATTATGAATTTTTGGAAAAAGAATGGCCTTCCCCGGAATAATTATAGCATCAAAGAAAACAAAATATGTAACGTAGAATCAATTAAATACTTAGGCGTCACCATCAGTGAAGACATGTCATGGGGGAAACACATCAGGGAAATAACTAGTGTATCAAACCGTAGATTAGGATTCGTAAAAAGGGTTCTAGGCAAATGCGATGAGAGAGTCCGAGAAAGAAGCTATTTTACACTTGTCAGGCCTCATTTAGAATATGCCGCTAGTATATGGGATCCGTACGAGGAAGGTATGATAAAAGAGTTAGAGCGCGTGCAAAGGAGATCTGCTAGGTTTGTTAAATGCCGTTATGATAATTGTATTAGTGTTACGAGTTTAATAGAAGAACTAGGATGGGAATTATTATCAGAACGCAGGTTAAAATTTAGGTTAAACCTTTTAAGTAAATTCGAAACCGATTTGTTCACAGATGACGTTAGATATATATTAAGAACCCCTGCGTATTATGCTAGGTTTGACCATATTAACAAAATTAGAGAGATAGATTGTCGTACCGATAGATTTAAAATGTCATTTTTCCCGCGTACCATAAGAGAGAACAATAGGCAACGTAGCAAAAGGGATAGGTAGGTGAAACATAGTTAGAATAGTCTGTAGTGCATGATGCATGTAATAACTACCAATAATCCCTTCCTTATTATGTAGATTTTAACCTGTACTATACCGTAGTAACTAATATTCTATTGTAATAACTACTGCAATTACTTTCAATAACTAATAATCTACTGTAGTAACTAATAAACTATGACCCTATTTTCTAGCATGTCTACATTATATATCCTACTTACATGGCAATAGTGCATGTTTGGTGATCTTCACCCCCTGCCACACACCCTCGTGGTGGCTCGCAGGGTATTACGTAGATGTAGACGTAGATGTAGATGTAAGGTCCATGTTAAAAATGTGACTGTTTAGAGTAATTTTTAGTATGAAATGAAATTACCAACTTTTAAAATTTACTCAATCTTATTTTCTCGCCCGACTTTGATACATTCCAATATTTCAAAAACCGTTTGAGGCACATTCGATAAAAAAGTCTAAACACACTCACTTAAACAATAATAGCTCGATTCATAGTATTAGATACATTCCAGCCGCACCGTTTCCTTTGAGAATAGGCGAGATAAAAAGAGCTCAAATATTAGGATTGGGAGACTGCTTTAATAATTAGCTCCACGCTGGCTTATTCTGGCATTCCACTCCTGCTTTTACAACCTTGCATTGCTTAGCACACATTCATTAGGTCTTGAGTCTCCTGATTTAATTTTCTATGGAGTATCTTCGACCACATTCACCTGTAACTTTCGCGACAACATCCCTTTCTCTTATGCCATTCGCTCCTCTATTATCACAAATCTTTATGTATATAATTCTTCTGTACGTGTGTATGTCACTGAACTCCTCCTAAACGGTTGGACCGATTTTGATGACATTTTTTATGTGTATTTGAGTGGGTCCCTGAATGGTTTAGATTTACAAATGGACCCGGTAGGTGGCGCTGCAATCGAGTTTTTAGGAAATTTTTTGACGACATTTTTGTGGCGACCGTAAATGGTGCCATCATCTTCTATATTGTTGCCAAGGAGGCCTTGCTGATTTGTTGATGTTAATGTAAAAAAGTCAGAGGACTGAGATTGTATTGGACATTGATAAAGGCTCTAATAAATTGATTTGATAAACGTGGAGATCTACTCACTTACCCATCTCCACATTGGTGATAAGAAGAATAAATAGTCAACATTTGGTGAAAATGATTTTGCCGCGTGACGACGAGCTTCAACACTTACGTGAAGAAAACGCTCAGTTCCATCAGCAACTAAATGATTCTGATTCAAGACGCAGCCACACAGACACCGAGCAGAACCCGTCTGCGGTTCGTCGCGTTGCCGTGAAACTACCACCATTTTGGCTCGAGAAACCGAGTCTTTGGTTTTCACAGGCGGAATCTCAGTTCGTGCTGTCGGAGATCACAAGCGAGGTAACGAAGTTTCATTACGTTGCCTCACATTTAGATTCTCGCGTGGCCTGTGAGGTTGAGGACATGCTAACGAATCCTCCGTCTCAAAATTCTTATTTGACTCTACGATCGAAGCTTATAGAACGTCTGTCAGCCTCTGAGTTCGCCAGTTACTGTCGGACGAGGACCTCGGCGATCGCAAGCCTTCCCAATTCTTGCGGCATCTTCGCTCCCTCGCCGAAGCGACCACTCTTCCGGATAACCTCTCCCGGCAACTGTGGCTGAGGCGATTGCCCCCGCACGTCCAAGGAATCCTGACCGCTCAGGCGGAATCACCCCTAGACAAGCTGTCGGAGCTAGCTGACAAGATCATCGAGGTGTCAACTCCTCATATGGCCGTCCATGCCGTTTCTCCCAACAGCATATCGACGGATGATAAGCTGCACCTAGCCATCGAGGGTTTGCAAAGACAAGTCGCGGAGCTGTCGGTCTCACTAGGTCATCGTTCCCGGTCGCGCGATCGTCGGTGGTCAAAATCGAGAAGCCCGTGCCCTCTTGAGGTGGTAGATGGTGTTGGTACCATAACCCCAAAATTTCACCCTCCACCCTCTCCCCCAATATTTTTAAAAGGAAAAAAATCATAAGTTTATGAATAATTGACCGTTAAAACCTTCTGAGAAGTTCATGAGTAATTGACCATCTGAGAATAATTTATAGTTATGTTTGTGTACAATTGGTGGCGCTGATGTCGAATTCTATGCTATTTGACGTACACATCAATACATGCGCAAGTCGACGCACTTGCGTCGTAGCTTGCAAGGCCATAGATACTTAAGGTTCAGACAACTTCGGCCGGCGGCCATATTGATGCCCAAAGCAGAACACTCCTGATTTCAGTACGTGAGAATGGCCGGGTACTGAGATGAATTTTTCACATGGATGATCGTTTAACCATCAAATTAGGAAAAATAGACGTCTACTGAAGCTAAATTTCTCTCTAAAGAGAAAATTATCTCATCTCTAAATTTCTCTAAAGTATCTATGGCCTTGGTAGCTTGGCGTTGTTTTGAAGAAACAAAAAGATTGAAATGTCAAAACTCAATGTCAAATGTCACTTAGTATGTAGTTTATCAAAAATTCGACTGTCGAAAAAAACGTTAGCTGAACCCGCAAATAGCTGGCAAGCCAACGTTTGGGCAGGACAACGTCTGTCGGGTCCGCTAGTTTTCTATAAAAATATACCAATTAAAAAACTAAAAAGAGATATTTTTGCGAAGCATGGCTATAATTTTGATCCAGCAGGTACTCTAAAAAAATAAAAATATGCACAATTCACGCATTAAAACCATGAAAAATTTTTAGTTCACAGTTCTCATTTCTTTTCTTTTCGAACAAATTACGATGTTGAACCTCTAGAGTGATAATCTTGGAATATTTCCTTTTTCAGCTAATCGAGACAACTGTTTTTTAGACTCTGACATATGATTCCTACGTATAGGGAACTGGAGTTCCGTGATGTGAACATTTACTCTGACAGTTGATTCCTACGAGGAGGACACTGGAGTTTCGTGATGTGAACATTTATCAGGCTTGGTTGAACCTAGATTTGAACATCGTTTCCGTCTTGATTGATCTCATCCTTTCCTAAAAATGGTCCGAAAGATAAAAAAACATTTGAGGTACCACCGACTGCCGGAGACAAAACGATTAGCAACTAGGTTGGGCCCATAATGGGTACAACATACGATATTGGGCCCATAAGCCCAATATCGTATGTTGTACCCATACCTAAATGTATTTCCGGTAAACGAATAAAAATAATAAAATACAACCACAATAACATGGTGATTGAATTCACATTTACCCAAAACTTTAATGGCTTCTCCAACTTCGCATTTATTCCCTATTAAAAAAAAACTTCAACCTATTATGACGATCGTTATCAAGAAATTCAACGGTGCTCGACGATGATGTACATTGATATGGTTTAAAAAAATACCACCACATGTGAAAAAAAGCATGGAATTCAGCAGAAAAATGTGAATGAATTACCATTGACCAAAATGCTACAAGAAACTACCGGAATTAATTTACGCTGCTCGTCCCTTATTAGGCTGACAAATAGGCCTCTTACCAACAAAACAGCTATTCATTCCTCTTGCATTATGGAAAATAAATTAAGCAGGGCGAGAATAATCCGTGAGTATATTTTCTCAGATCTTAAGATTTCATGCCATAAAGGTGCTGCTGTCACGTTTGTCCAAGGTGATCCAACTATGCCATCACTTAAGAGTAAATAAAATCTCAGAGGTAGACTTGGAATTCACGCTTTCCATGGCGCCAAGTCGCACACTGGCTTGCCTCAGTCGGCGGCCGACGCAGTTAAGCTGAAAATAACACGAGGCGAATTAACTAAAAACTAAACTCCCAACATATACAACAGCCCGGCTAGCTCAGTCGGTAGAGCACGAGACTCTTAATCTCGGGGTCGTGGGTTCGAGCCCCACGTTGGGCGATTTTTTTTTCATTGCGTATAACGAGATTGAAATCATCGAGGGCTCTCACTCCCTCCCACGTATTAGAATCAAGAGATCACTATTATTTCTGTAAGCTAGATAGGTAGTAAGATAGACGGCATAGGCCGAAATGACTGAGATGCCTTCAAATTCTAGCGTTAATTTTCAGGCGATAGATACAAAAGTTACAAATTCTGAAGATTCGAGTGATGTTTTGCGGAACCGAAACATCACTGATAATTCACAGATTTCAGCAAATTCCGCGTTTACAATATTTATTACTTTTTTAAATTTATTATTTATGTTTTTCTTAATCAGGTTGAATCAGAAACAGCATCATCAGGTTGATGGAGTTTGCTCAATCAGGTTGATGATGTTGTAACAAGCAAAACCATGGTCTTAAACGTATTTCACTCGGGGACTTAACTCAATTTTGTGATTATCAGTGACAGAAACTTATGTTACCCACATTATTTTTTACAGAGTACTGAGAGATATTAAGAGGTCAAAGCATGGAATGGAAGAAGTAGTTATGAGAGAGTAAGAGAAAGGGCGAATATAAGCTCGCCATAAGTCGCTGCTTATCCAGATGCAAAGGTCTCTCAGAGTGTCCTGTCCGGTTGAAAATTTTATCCGTGTGACAATGAAGGGTTTCGATGGTTCGAAGGGTTTAGGCCCGCCGTCCACCGTTTAGAGAAGTAAGCAGCAACAAATCTATGTCGAGAAAGGTGTATATTGGATATATTGTATCTAATTATATCTGCAATAATGAAGAAGTCAGCATTTACGACTTGATTACTGTCAAAATGGTGAAACTCCAAAAGTCGCTGGTTTTGCTAACGTACCTATTGATTCACCCTCTTGCACAAGACTTCACTATACTTGAATTCATAGTCATTATTGCTTTTATTATGTCTGAGGGTAAGAAAATATTTTCTTCTAAAATGAAATACAGATTCAAGGAGGGAAACTATTCGAAGCCAGACAAGCCTAAGCACGAATTTAGGGTTTCCATATTTTGAATGTATCATTTTTGCTCCCTCAAATAGAGATAAAAATTAGAAATGAGTGTCATTAAGCCTTTTACCATTATAATCTTTGTATTCTGAAACTGTCAAAAGAAGCTGGCTTAAGGAATCCTAAGTAAGCCACCTAACTCAAAGTTGAGACCCATAATAAACTAAAATACCAGCGCATATGCTTTTGAAAAAGACGAGAGATATCAGGTATGTGGATAATTAAATGAGTCACTCAATTTAATGCGCTGATCTTTTTGATGGTATACTATCACGTTTTCCCTTTGTATTTGATTTTTGGGTTGTGGAAAAATGCATGAGGATAGAATAATCCCGAACAATATGTTTTTTTGTAACACGGCTGCTAATGCGATTCACAGAATACAAGAGGATAAAACCCAAAAAAACCTGACGACTTTACCTATCTAATCATTTCATGCTTAAGTTCAAAATTAAAATAAATCATCTTTCACTGGTGAAGCATTTGCAGATATATTGACCGAAAGGCTCATCGTGCAGCAACTTTTCAAAAACAGTTCCTGAGCAAAATGAAACGATTAAGCCTCCGTTTTTTAAACGGATTCACGCCGGATGAACTGGAATATATCGATGTTAAAGTACAAATCATGTTTGATTGCATTCGGTATCTTTATTTAGCAATATCTTATTTTTTCTAACAACATGTTTTGGCTTATTGAGTTGCCTAAATTTTCAACAGTGCAGAATAAGGTTATCAGAATTTTGCTCATGGCTAAATTGAAGTTCAAATGATATAGTTAAAATACAGGCTAAATTTTGCGGTTTCCACCGCGTTGTTGTCTTTGGTGACAACAGTTTCATCGTGCAGTACGGAGTCTTAATTTCATAATTTTGAATAAAATTGATCTTCGTTAACTTTGTGGTACTCCTTCACAAAGTTATTGGCTTGAGACTGACAGATCTCAGAATATTTCAAACTTAAACATGACCCGGATTTTGGTGGCTAAACATCATCTTCTGTTGCTGCCTTGCCATCAAACTCCGGGTCATCTTGAAGTTTGAATAATTCTGTGATCTGTAAAAGTTTCAAGTTGATGCATTTCTAATAAAATAAATGGTTGAAGGTGTAACTTTGTGGAAGGTTACCGCAGACATGCCGAAAAAGAAAAATCTCTTCGTAAATTCCACTCTTCAAATTTTTATTACTGACCTAGGTTTCGATTGCCTTGCAATCATTTTCATAGGTACATATGTATAGCATGCGAGTCAATATATAGGGACCTGGGGAGGGGAAGGGATGGGAGGAGAAGTGGTTGGTTGACGTCATAAACGTGTGTCACGGCCAGTGGGAGGTGGTGGGGGGAAAGGGAGAGATAATAGGGGAGAGTGGGAGGGAAAATCACATTCATTAAGGAGTTTCACACTTTTGTTGTTGGTAGCATTCAAAATTTCAAACTGTTCATTCATTCAAATTCATGAACGAATATGTTGAATAAAACTTGATATTCGTTAACTTTGTGGTACTCCACAAATTTATCTCAAAAGTTCTAAAAAATTAATAATAATAATTAATAGTGATAATAAATATTTTAACTGTGAAATAAAACCTTAAAGCGTGGAATCTCCTAAGAGATTTTTCTTTTTCGTCATGTCTTAATACATTTCTTTCATATTGCTCCGGTAAAGTTTTGGAAAAAGTTGCTCGCATCGTCAGGAGACGCTTGCTGGAACGCAGGCGAAACAGTTGTCACCAAGAACAACAACGCGGTTAAAACCCCAAAATCCTACCCATGGCTGATATTATGAATAAATAGCGTTAACGCTATCTGCCTATGTTTCAAATAATAGCGTGCTATTCTTCTAAATAAAAGCGTAAAGAAAGTAATTTCTGGCAGATAGCGTTAATGCTATTTCATTCAGAATAGCAGCCTATATCATCGGAGCACCGCGGAAGTCTTTGCACCAATTACTGTTATAGCTATACATGTCACAGAACTAGCTGGGGACATTTCTGTTGGATCATGTGGATGGTGGATTTGTAACCATTTCTTCAACACCCAGAGTCATAATAGACCTTCACATGTGAAGCATGCTGTCATGAATTAAGCGCAAAAATCCACTACCCCGACAAATTCAAAAAAATTGTCCATGCCATTTCCAGGTCTGCTTATTGAAAACTGAACTTTTTACATCCTCACAATAACATCCAATGACGACCATCTATTACTTTAAAGTCCATCTTGCTTACTTTTCCGCAATGTTCACGTGGAATTTGCCACAGTATTACCCATTTTCTATATCCGAAATATCTGCCTCCCATGCCTCTAAAAAGACACTTTAAGTTACTGTAAAATTTAGGGTGATTTGGAATGACATCTTGGCATTTTTAGCAGAAATTCTGATAATAGGAACATTATTATTTGGAAGAAAAATATGCTATGATTACTGGAATTATTATAAAATAGATCTAATAGACCACAAATTTACGTGCTAAAATAGCTTTGAATCGCCACGAATATCTAATGAAATAGAATTTTCGAGTGAGCTGAGAGACTACTCCGTAAGAACCCACATTATAATGCTTATTCGTTCAAGTTAAAGTTCAATATTTTATTTCTCCACAACCGCTTGGTAAAATGTCTTTATGTCTTTATATGAAACAGCTTGATCAGAGTGGCATTTATATTTGGTTTTATGCAAAGAAAATGGTCCGCTAACTGCTTTGAGAATCTAAGCAGAACTACTTTGAGGGAAATATCGTCCAAGAATGTTTTTCGACTTACTGAAAATATTATAAACGTATGCTCCAATGCATATGCTCTAATTTGTTCTGATGTTATAAACTGGTATACCATGTAAGCTCGATGAAGTAGTCTGGATTTATTTGTTTTTCTGTTCATAATTGGCGCAAAATGAAATGGTTTTATGTTAATTTATTATATGTGCTCTATATTAAAAAATTTTGTTTCTTAGCAGCAATGCACTTAGTGTAGGTATTGAAGGCAGCCTCCCCACAGGGACCCTTGAGGCTGCCTAAAGCTCTATAATAAAAATTGTAAATTAAGTACTCTTGAGTATCTATTAGAGATGGGACGTTCGAATAGGCGAATTCTCGAATACCCCGAATAATGAGCTATTTGCACTATTCGATATTCGAGGACACAAATTAATAATTTCACCCTCTCGAATATATTACACGAATCGACTGTAATGTTTTTTTAAATTCGCGATCATCGGTTGGGTCTTACATGTTACAAAGCATTTGGTCTAGAATATTTGGCTGATACCAATTCATTAATTAATATTTAAAACAAAATTTCATCATTCAAGTTAAGTAGAAATATATATAATCCATAATAACTTCAGGAGAATTACATGAAAAAACAAATGAATGAATTTTCAAACACTCGCGAGGTTGGTTGATCCTATCTTTGATTCCTCGTTGCATGCTGAACTTACATTTTACAAATTCAATATTTAAAATAATTGCGCATACTTTATTTAACTAAAAGTTTGTGATTAACGTAGAAAAATACTAATAATAATAAAATCTTTAAATCTTCCACATTTTTATAATCTTCTTAAAAAACCATAACGCCCATGTGGTATTCGATATTCGAGTGAGATATTCGAAAAAAATATTAGATATTCGAATTCGAGAAAAATACTATTCGACCCATCTCAATCTACAATCATAGAGTAATAAATATATATTATTATATTATATGAGATCCCAGGTTCTAAATTAAATTATCATCATAACAATTTTTAATTTACTCTGAAATACACAAGCAATTAGTAGCAACTAACTCCCCGGGTGATCGAGGTGCCAGCATGAAGACCGCTCCGATACAGCATACTTTCCGATGGCCCAACCACCCACCCCCCCCCCCTCTCTGCCCGCACCACTCCGCTCCCTCCCGACTTTCATTCCCCTCCTTCCACACCCTCTTAAAAAAAAACTCTCCCCTTCCCCTCCTCTCAAACCATCCTCGACACCCATCCCCTCCCCATCCCTCCAAAATCTATAAATAGGAGAGCGGTGGTTTCCCAAGTAGTGGACTCCCGCTCGATTTCCTTCGCCCCCCTCTCTCCACAAACCCCTCGAACGGTGTTCGCGAGCCAAAATGAAGGAGAAGAGGAGGAGGGGGGGAAAGGATTGGTGGCGGGGGGAAGAGAGGGAGAGAGAGAAAGGGAAGGGGTGATCGCCGACAGCAAAAAAAAAAAAAAAAAAAGAAGGGCAGGATTTTCAGAGCCACGGGGCGGGGAGGGGATGAGTGGGGGGAGGGGAGGCTGTGAGGAGGAGTTGGAGAAGGGAGGGATGGAAACGTTCCTGGCCCGTGCGAGCGAAAGAATCGCGACAATAGCGCGTCGGATAGAGTCGAGGCCGAATCGCGTCCCCTCGCCGCCAGCGAAGGATTACTAGCAGCCGCGGCGAGTTTGGAACCGTTCGTCTCTCGTATTGGTCGTGCCTAGGTGGCCGTAGTTGTTTGCGTGAAATTTTTCTTACGTTTTCTTACTGGCGACATCTGATGACAAATGTGAAAAAGTTGCGTTTCGCCGATTAGGATTTAAGCCGTGGCAACTCGATGATATGTTAACTCGTAAACTTATGGTACATGAGAAATAATTTATAGTAATTCGGGTAATTATGCATGCATTTTCTTCTAAAAGTGAAATTTTACTATCTTCTAAATGCGAAAATATATTTTCTTCTAAAAGCGGAATAAATTTCCTACTATCAGAATCGCTACTAAATATACCAAGGTATCATTCGGGGTCCAAAACATGAAAATAAAAATAAGTTTAACATAACTCGAACCCAAGCTTTTGAGAAACATTCGTGCTTCTACAAAGATGAATCATTTCTGTATATACGTAATTTTTCGAGTAATTTTTTTGACATATTATGCAGTGCTTGCCATTCAAACATTTTATTTCGCTTATATGTAGTAGTATAAATAACGCGCAAGCGAAATATAGAGTTTTTCCGATTATTTGGGCGTAGGATCACTATGGTTGAGATAGAAATGGCGTGCTTCGCTGATTGATGGTAAAATAAGCTGTAATTCGCGGTAGAAGATATTTCAGCCATATTTAAAGCTGGCTTTTCACTTACGCATGTGTATTTATTTAGGCGGCAAGCGACAGCGGTGTCATCCGACGGGTACTAGAGCAATTAGTAACTGTATCTCCCGACCAGCGTTAAGGTAACGTCACATTTTCTTAAATCCTTACGGCATCGGACTGTCTTTCGTGCGTTAAAGGTATGTGCTGTTTTGTTCGATCCTCGCGTTAAAAGTGCTTTCGTAATGGCGACTGTTATCGAACACTGAGAGTCCATCATCACCATTTACTTGCCGGTCGTCGCGTATATGCGTAACCTGGTACCTTTTTGGGTCAAGTCGTAAAGGATATTGATCAAAATTGTAGCAATCGCTGTTGGTCCCATACATGATGTGTCATAAAGTGCGATAGATTGTTGGGACAAACTTATGTCTCTCCGTAGTTTTATAAAATCAAGTGGCCTATCAGCCTATACTTAACCTGTTAGCCACTTCTGAGGCGCATGACGTAGAAAAATGGTGAAACTTATGCGTAAGATTTCAAATAAAAAAAAAATTAAAGAGAGAGAGAGAGTGATTTATCGGTTAATCGGGAATATATGGACGAGCGTCGCAAAAAATACCAATATAATCACTTAAGGTAGTTTGAGCGAGATATTTCCCTAGTCATAATAGAGACCATATTCGAATCATGCGTTTTAAATTCACCAGCTGTTGTAGGACAAATGAATTATTGCATTGTTAATGGTGCAATAATATAGTATTATATGACAGAAACTGTAAGTAATTAAATTAAAATATCAACATAAGTCTTTGATTTGACTCATTTTTTTTTCATGTGGTACGTTCAAAATTCCGCAACGGGAGGCTCTTTGCGATTCTGAAAAAAATTACTCCTGTGACAATATGAAATTTTCAAAAATAGAGGGGAAAACATACAAACTACACCCAGTTAGCTTTTTTAGTACATCTAGGTGTCATAAATGCCTCATTTTTAACATAAGGTCCCTCTGAAGAGCAAAAATCACCATATCTCAGGTAAACGGGCTGGATTTATTTGTCAAAAATCTTGGAAAGTAGTTTATTAAAGGGCTGATACTTTGGTATCTTTGGAAGAATAAGATATATTTCGTTAAGATGAGACTAAATTCATTGATTTCTAAGAGAAATGATATTTCGCTCAAACTGCCGTAATAATGTTAAAATTTTGATATTTTACACAGTAAAATTATGTACTAATGTACTTCAGTGACCACTTAAGCTAAAAACGAATCTCATGTTTTCCTCGCGAAAATTTTGTGACCTCTCTTCAAAAATCCTCGTTTGAATCTGTTCTTCTCAATTGACAATTGCCTGCGGAGGATATACATTCTGTCATTGTATTGAAAAAAAAAATGTTCAGCCTCTATCGCCATGGTTGGCTAAACCTCTCCTTTGTATTAATTTGCTCTGAGATAATTGCTGAAAAACTTGCCTTTAAACTGTCGCTTTGCCATCAGGCCACATGTTGAAAGCAATGTTAATAGGGCTTCAAGCAATACAGCATATCGTATTCTGGGGATTTATGGTTACAAAAATTAGCTTTATATTTATAAGTTATAATTAGATACCTCCACAATGATAAACAACCAGTTCGTTTTAAGAATATAAAGTAAAAAAGGGTTTTTACCATAGCTTGTTATATTCTGTATGGTTTATTTTGGTGAGAGTATCAAATTTTTGATGTGTTTCGGCAGGCAAATAGATATTCGTACCAAAACGTTGAAAATCATGAAAAGTAAATGAACAAAGATATTATTTAACACTTTCCCGGCGAATTAAATTGGGTAACGAGTCGGAACCGGAAACGCCGGCTGTCTATAACTATCTTACCCGGTGGCGAGCCCGAGAAAAGTACACTAACAAAGATATTGTTCGAATTTGGGTCCAGGCGTTGTTCCTTTCGACATTGGAATTTTAAAGGCACGAAAAGTGATATTTTAAACTTGAAATCTGTTGAATTATACCTTGTTTTTTGTTTTCTTCCTACTCAAGGTGCCAAAGTGTCTCAATTTGAATTGATTAAGGAAATTGTTGGTATATCACACTGATATTTGCCGTAGAATGATAAACAAAACACTTTTTCTTAAAAAAGTTCTCGGTCTTGCATTTTAAATCCAGTTTTGAATTTTCATTACTTTTCATCCCTTTAGCACCAACACACATCCTCAGGTATATCTTTTCGTGGAGCCGCTGAGATGTAATTAAAGTTCAACGTTGGTACGGTCCCCTCCAAGCACTTAGTTATTACAGGATTGGCATTGTGTTTACCCAGCTGACAGATGAGTGCAAGTTCCGCAAACTCGACCGTTGCCAAGCAAACCGTTGCGTCGTATAATGCCAATGGTGTTTTATTTTAACAGAGAAGTGGGAGAACCCATGTCTTTACTCTTCACGCCTCGTTTGTACGCCGAGCAGTTATTGTGGGCAAGAGTGCACTTTTGCGCAGTTTCCGACTGTCACCTCGTTCGAGCAAAAGAGTCGACCGGTGACGATACAATCCAAGGTCCTGGCAAAGTCTCGCACTTATTTTACAACTCTTATGTCACATTCGGTGAAAGAACAAGCGTCATCAAGTCTAGTAGTGATGGAAAGAGTCCAGTAAGTCGGTAACGGGAAATGTTAAGAAGCAAGACAATGACTTGGTATGTATAACTCACCTAAAACACAATATCAAGTGTTTCTTTAGACTGTTAATGTGTTAGACTTTAGACTGTTAAAGCGTTTGCTTTAGGCTGATATTTCAGACCGAACCGTTTGTGAGCGTTAGATTAATTAGAAAATCAAGTTTCATGAGAGAAGTGATCATAATAGATTCTGTGGCAACTACATTCTCGTGAGTAAAGTTATGTACGCTAGAATATAAGTCTGCGTTGAAGGGTGCTTCAATGGTACTTGGAATAAAATAGAATAAGTTTTATTGTACTCTGGGTTTCCGCATAAGAGCGAAACAGAAAATACTTCCTTTTGAAATTCTGATTTTGACGAAAAAAAAGAACAAAAAATATACCTTGTAAACATTTCTCAGTAATGAAAAACAACAATTTTGAGGTCACAGCTAAATAACTCTAACTACAAAATGGAAAGAATAATAATCGAAGAGAGATGAAAAATAAACAACGATTTCTCCAATCCATATGTAAAACTTAAAATACAATGAAATGATATAAATTGCAGCTATAGGCAGATGTACTTTTTACAGTAATAAATAAATAGTTTTCCTTATAAAATAGACGGAGAGGAAGAATTTTTTATAGATAACAGCAAGGAATTCCAGAGCTAAGAACCAGGATGGGAAAAGATTTAAGATAAGTATTTGTCCGAGGTATAGGGCGCAAGAGGTAGGCAGAGTCAGTTCTCGTGGTTCAAAAAACTGAGACTGATTTGGGTTTTAACGTGGAAAAAAGTTAGGATGGATATTTATTGCAAAATGGAGAGAAGAGGAGTGAACCAAGTAAATATTTCCTCCGAGAAGAGGTTTTTAGCCATGACAACTTGGCAGTACTTGGCAAGGAATGAGTGATCATATACGCACACTATGCCGTGGCATTACAAGCTACTTAAAATTTTGTCCTGATGGGTGCTATGAAATAACGATAGAGGATTATAATGTAATTATGAAAGAATGAAATGATAGGATACCTATTTCATTCTTTGCCGGCGAATTCAATGATAAATTCTTTTCGGGTATTCCACAGGGTTTAATTATTAAACAGTTCCTTTTTTAATTGAACAGTACCGGTGTTTTTAACTGAAATGTAGCATTATTTTTTAATTTATCCCGATGGAATATCCCGAGAAGAATTTATTCAATACCTGAAAATTTGTTATTTGGAACGCAAAGACGTGCGTATTTTTTACCAAAACAATTTGTGGGCATCAGGCTCATATTAAAGCTGTTAATCATGAACAGTGAGGTATTTAATCTTCTGTTCGAAGAGTGTGCGAAGTACAGAAGGTAAAAACTTTGGCCATTGGATTTTGATTGCAAATACGCTCCCCGAAAGGATATTGACTTTTATTAGTATAGATTCTGAAGTCATATGGTTCTGAAATCGGAACTCAAGTCATACGAAAACCCGATGCCTGATTGGTGAATGAGGGATGATACGTCACGAAATAAATGTGCACCACCACTCTATAATACGATACAATTAAGTAAGATAAAGTTTTATTCCTCCAAAATAATTTCGCAAAAAAATTAAATGCAACTATATGAGATAGTTTAGGCACAAAGAGGGGATTTTAGGTATAACCGAAGTAAAAATCTTCAGAGAGGTATGAAAAAAAGTATTCTGACCATAAAAGGTAGCATTTGCTGAAAGTAAGAGAAATTCCTCCCAATTTAATACGCTTACAATCAAATAAAGCTATCCAGGCAATGGGACTTGGCAACAAGATAGGCTAAGGAACTGTATCTATTACAGTCAAGATAGACTAATAAGTTGAACCTGTAAATTAGATTCATTTTTCACTGGCTGTTTAATCCTAAGATTGGTTGACTGCAGGCCTCCACACTTCCCTATCCAATGCTAGTTTCCTTACCTCTTGATATCTCTTCCTATGTACTTTCCTCTTTATTTGGTCCATGAACTTATTCCTGGTTCTTCCTATGGGGACTTCTCCCTCTGATTTGCCCTCAAGTATGTTCTTCACAAACCCATTGTGTCTCAGGGTGTGTCCAATTCACCTCGCCCATCTTTTTCTACCGTGTTCCATATGGTCCTTATTTCTTTTACTCTTCCGTAAACTTCGTCATTTCTTATTTTGTCCGTCCATTTTATCTTCAGCATCCTCCTCCAGCACCAAGATTCGAAGGCTTTTAGTCTTTTCTAGTAAGCTTTTCCAATGAGTAAATTAGATACTATGACATTATTTGAAGATATATTCTTATAACTTAGTCATATGAGTTTCATTTTTACCGTTATACATACGCATATGAATAATATTACGACGGGAGACAATAAACTATGCGAGGAGCGGGACTCTTGGGTATGAATGCCATAAACACCGCAGGTATATCAGAGGGTCACGTGTCAGTCTCCTCTAAATGTGAATCCAAGGCGGTACTTTGGACTTGCCTCTGTCCACCCATTACGATTGCGAGTAAAATGGTCTCATCTGATTGGCATGGGAACCTATAGAGCGTTGGGTCCAGATCTAGCCTCGAGGTGACGTCGCGCTCCCTTCATAGACCTCCGAAGCCGGACCAATTTGGATCAAGAGAGAAATAACTGCGGGTTTTCCATTACCTCTAGAAGTACTGTGTGGATCGCGGCTACTCCTAACATCTGTACCTAACCTTCAAATACCATTATGTGAGGGTAAGACAATGGATATGTAACTTGAAAAAGTGGATGGAGGCAATATTCATCAATATAACTTCCTAAAATTTATTTCACTTTTCTACATATTCACCCTATATATCCATCCCATCTTTACAAGCCCTTGATGACCAGCAGCAAAGAAGTATTTTGTTTGCTGTCGCAGCCAACGAGTAACCTCTGGACTACGGCATCGTCATTTTCAAAACCTCGGTCACCCTAATGATTTTTACTTTGCTTACGACTGATGCTGATGATAAAATGCTGACGTTTGGGACATATTCATTGACTTACACTCGTTTTTATTCTCCACTGATACCAGGCCATTTTCAAATCCTATTCCATACATCCTATTCCATCCTATTCCATCTTTCTGTTAGCAATTCAGAGGATGGTGGCTATCTTTACCTAACCTTCCAATACCAATGCATTTACACTCTACAGATTCAGGCTTCACTTCGTGGAAGTAAATGGTATCCATATTTAGAGAATACAATTTCGTACTTTTCCACATATTAAAACACAAAATTAAATTATGTGGAACAGTACGAAATTGTATTCTCTAAACATGGATACCAATACATTTGTTCATGGCTAATAGGTACTTGGGTGTATTTAAATCCTATTCTATGTTTCATATCCTTTTGACAGTAATTCAGAGGATAATGGCTGGAAAATGGCTTGACACAGGGTGGTGCATTTTTTATCTTCTAAAGACGTTTTCTCGTGTTTATCTATCAATCGGCCAGCATATACATTTAATATACTCTGCATGACGGTATCAAAGCTGTGCTTTCCAGGAGAATTTTAGTTAGACTACAGGAGAGACACTAAGTTTATGAGGATTACAGATCTGGTTTCAACTAAGTGTGGAATAAGCCATTCAGTTATTCAATTCCTTACATGACTCAATAACGACCTAGAAAGAATATAACGAGGATTTTTTACATGATTTACAATGGGGTGCGAAATAATGAGTAGCAGAGAGACAATGATCGAAATGAAAGGTCGAGAAAACCGGAACGGACTGGCAAAGTAATTAAATTTTTCGGATAATAACAACGTCGACAATCAGTACACGTCTAATATGAGTAGTTTTGAATGCTATAAGGGCGCACTTTGAAAAAAATTAACTCATAAATCCGCGTCAAAACTATTCACTCTGTTTTCGAGTATTCCGCACGCATAATTCATTCAGGCTAGTAAAAAAGGAGACAGGTGCCGCCTAAATATAAGAGGATCCTTCTCAGCTATGACTAAGAATAACGCCGGGGAACGAGAGGAAGAGGAAGAGAGCTTTCTTTCTCTTTCATCTTTTTTTCCGCAGGAGGTCACTCACTCAGCGCCATGCCTCCCCGAAAACTTGGAAGGTCCTACCAACTCCCGGGCACGTTTCTCTCCCTTTACCCCTTTGCCGAAGCTGTAAGGCGTTTAAAATTACAACGTTGGCAAAACTGCGAGCCGACGAGCTTTCGACGAGTCCTCAAAGAAAGGAATCTAAATTGGCACTTTCCAGCACGCTGTCTCAATCCATCACGGCGACGAAGTTTGCCGTTATACTTATAGATTCTCTCTGAAGCGTGGTGGATCAGTGGGTGCGGCTACGGAACTCTCTGGATAACGCATTCAAATTCAGGAAAATTTATCGCAGAAATAAGCGTGGTAAAAATTCTAGCGCGGGTGGATTTTATAGATACCAGAAATCATGGGGGTTGAACATGCGCAACAGAGAAAATAAACCACCACCACAAACCTTCAATATTTTATTATGTATTTCACAAATTAACAAGACACAGAGTAAGGTGGCGTATAATATACGTTACTTAATGGTAGCATAGATAAACAGGATGGATAATAAAGGAGAAAGATAAAATTGGATACTTTAATCCGTAGAGGGAAATATTGGAAAAATAAGAGGAGGATAAATGAGACGAAGACTAAATTCCTAGTATACGGAAGAGAGAAACTGAATGTAGAAGTCACCCTGAGAGGAGAGAAATTAGAGCAAGTGGATTCCTTCACCTCATTCGGAAGTACCACCACGCAGGACGGAAGAAGTACAAAGAAAAAGAAGCAGAGAATAGCCCAAGCTAAGAGGGCGTTCATGGGAAAAATACAACTGCTGTGTTCAACGAGGATAGGACTACAATCCAGGAAAAAGTGTTTAAAAACCTTCGCGTGCAGCATGGCACTCTATGGATCGGAAGTATGGGCCATAGGATAAGTTGACCAGAAAAGACTAGAAGCCTTCGAAACTTGATACCGGAGAAGGATACTGAAGATAAAATGGATGGAAAATATAAGAAATGATGAAGTTTAGAGAAGAGTTGAAGAGGAAAGAACCCTATGGAACATCATACAGAAAAGGAGAACATGATTGGATTGGACATATTCTGAGACACAATGGGTTTATGAAGAACATAACTGAAAGAAAAATACATGAAAAAGTCCTCAGAGGATGAGCCAAGAATAAATTAATGGACCAAATAAAGAAGACAGTACATATGGTAAGATACCAGGAAGTAAGTGAACTAGCATTAGACCTGGAAGGGTGGAGGGCTGCACTCAACCAATATTAGGATTGAACAACATTTGAAGAGGGGAGGACTTTGAGAAAAGTAATATGTCTAATCGAACATTGAAGTATGCAGGAGAAGACATAAACACGAGATGCACCAGGTAAAAGAAAGGAATATGCATGCCACGGGGAAAAAAGCTGTCTCATTTTATGAGCAATGGATGGAAATGGAAGAGACCAAAGTTTCCGGTAGAGTTTGAAATAAATTCCCAGATAAACTGAAGAAAGGGTTAATAATCTTTTGTGTGGGAAAGGACATGCAACAAGTGAGAATTTCTAGGAAGAATGCGGAAGAACATGACACAGAGGCAAAGTGGAAGGTTTGAGATCTGATGATATCGATTATTAGAAGAAACCTAGACGAAAATAATCACAAGAATCTGTGGAAGTTGAAAAGTTATTTTTGTGTCACATCACGAAATACCAGATATTTATGCCGCATACCTACTTATTTGTAATTATTAATACTTTTATATGCATTTAAAATTGTAAAGTTCTCAGTTTTACAAGCTGAATTATCACTGCAAACACTCCCTGCATGGGACAACTGCGTCTTCATATTCCTACACGCTGACTGTCTAAAGAGTATCGGCAAAAATTGCCAAAGGATATCGTTACGAAGCCATTATTAAAACTTATCCGAGAAAACTTATGAAAGCGATATCCGAGTGCAGTTCAAAAATTTTATGAATACGTATAATAAACGATACTATGGAGAACAGAAAGGAACGTGGCTTACTTATGAGCAAAGTAAAAGATTTTGGGCCTGATAAAATATCATCTAGGTGCTCGTGCACACTTACCTCAAATAAGATTTACACGTCACTTTATTTCACTAACACTTACATAGAATATAATAGGGTCACCAATTCTTCGCCTGCGGAAGAAAAGGTTTTAATGCAACAATTGCTCGTTTTTTTCAAATTTCAGGTTCCTCATTCTTAAATGCATATAAATATCTTGGAATTACCTTAACATCTGATATATCGTGGGTAATACGCATACAAAGCATTTGTGGCGCAGCATTATAGAAACTAGGCTTAGTTAAACGTATAATAGGAAGATCCTTGGATGAAAGAGTCAAAGAGAGATGCTACTTCGCTCTGGTTAGGCCAATCCTCGAATATGCCGCGAGCATATGGGATCATGGTCAAATAGATTTAACCAAAAAAAATTATTAAAATACAAAGGAGAGCAGCGCGCTTCATTAAAAACTGCTGCGAGCGTACATATAGTGTCTTACAACTTTTAGAAGGATTAAAGTGGGAGACCCTAGAGACTCGGAGGCTACACGCTAGGCTTAGGTTGTTTTATATATTCAGAACTGATATTTTAAGACCGACATAGAGAATATTATCATGACTCTTCACCACACCTCTAGGTCTGACAGACGCGATAAAATAAGAGAGATACACTGCCGAACAGATTGGTACAAGAACTCGTTCTTTCCGCGAGCAGTAAGCGACCGCAATAAAAATTAAGCTCACTAAATACACTCCTATAATTCATGTCACCGTTTCATCTTCAAAAAACTTACACCTTTACACGGCTGGTGACCTAACAACCCCTGCCACACGCCCATGCGGCGGCTCGCGGGGTATTATGTAGATATAGATGTAAATATCAAATTTTTTTACCCAATTGAACTGACCAATGATTTACAAATGGTTAAGTGAAATGGAAAGAATCTAAGTGACTAATGCGTTGAAAAATAATAAAAGCCGAAAGTATAAAAAGAAATACAATAAAAATAAGAGGTTTCACAATAAATCCCCTTTAAAACTTCAATAGAAGGTATTCTCCTCGAGAAAAGTGCTTTTTCAGATCTATAGTAGGAAGAATTATTATCTTTTTCGGATTATAAAAAAAGAGTGGGGATATTTTGTAGCAATTAAAATAGCTGTTTCCAACACTAATTGATAACATTAACGTAATAATGACAAAAATCACGCCCTTGGACACAGCTAAAAGTTCATTAATACCACGTCAGATCTGGCGTGTTCTACAGCTTATAATTGCTTTCTGGCTACCACTCACGTTCGATAGGAATTCAGCGATTTCCTCACTAAATATAGAAGGAGGAAGAGGTATACTTATTTATAGCAGCACAGCCTATCCAGCACTTAGTGACTCATAATTAAAGTAGGATTTATCTCGCAAAATCAGCTGTTATCGAAGAGCCTGGGCTCAATAAATAGCCCATGAAATTCGTTCCGAAGACTGTCTCAAAATTTGGATGAGGAGCAAAAATGTAAAACAGAATATTGTATTCATAGAAGTATTTTTTTATCAATGCTTGCGCAGTCTAAAAATGGGGACGGCCTGTGTCTCAAAAAGAAAGCGGTATATACAAGCATCATGTCATATGAAAAGGGCATTAGTTACTGATTGGGTACCTGATTCATTGAATTAGATTCGGACACAATCGGCAATATAATAAATGTCCTAAATTTTTTCCATTTTTCTGGCCTAATCTCAATTTGAACGCTATATTTACAGACCACCTCACACTTACTCAAGTGCTATGAATAGTGATATCTTTCCATTCCAACGTTTCCTTTGTTCATCCACCCCTAGCAATTTTAATTAGAGAGAGATATCAATCTGTATCGATTCACATCATAGAGCTAAGGAGATGACTCATACACATATGTCGATATCATTTTTCATAATCTTCATTCTTAAAATCTAATACCCTCCCTATTTAAACTTGCTCCATTTTGCTTGAGGAATTTTATTTTGAAAAGAAAACTGTTTACTATTCATACATTGCTCGAGCCGATTTTTAAAAAGCAGGCATCAAAATTGATCGTTTTTTGTCCAAAGTTGATGATCATAAATGAAAATAACTTCATCAAAAGTTTTTTACCGGATGTAGAGGAAACAAAGACCCCACTTTTATGTTCCCCCAAAAACATTACTCAACAGCAGGGAATCACTGAGCAAATATCATATTTTTGTTGGCCGTTCAACTTGAACACATTCATGGTCCAACATTTGTTAGTGCTTTGTTTAATAGTCAACAGTTTATTTTTTATATTGATGCTATCATTTTCACAGGACAACTTCATCTTTATTCCCACTGTATGGAGAGAAAACGTTGAGTTTTCTTTGCAGTTTTCCCTTTCAGTGCTCTTCTTACAGTCACATATTCTTCGATAATCGGTAGTGTTAATTATATTGTCTTTATCCTCTTCTTCAGTGGCATAGCATGCCAAAAATTATAAAGGGTAATATTTGCTTGAAGATATTATTTGCCAGAATTATATAAGTACGGCTTGCTTCACAGAGATGTTCCACAGAGAAAAGCCTGCACATATAATAGTTGTGGGCATGAATTAAACGTACATAAAGAATATTTCAAGGGTTTGGGAGAACTTCCTAGATAAAAAGAACAAAGTAAATTTTGAATGCGGAAATAATCATGAAAGAAGTGATAGTTACTAGAGAGAGCATAAAAGAACGTGACGTACTTAGAGGCAAAGTGGAAGATCTTTTAGATCTGATGATATCGATTATTTGAAGAAATCCAGGCGGAAATGAGTACAAGAATCTGCGAAAGTTACTAAGTTATTTTTGCGTAAAATCATGAAGTACCAGCTGTGTAAGCGGAGGTGGATATTTTTCATAGGAAACCCGATTCTAACTTAGGTGTATCGTGGAGGGCACTTAAGTACAGTACTCCGTATGTTGGATGATACGTTAAACGGCGCTCCCCCTGGGAGGCAAATTCAGACACAAGTGTAGAGCAGAGTGATCTAAAACATGTTTATAATAGAAATATAAACTTTTGATGGTATCATCACGAGAAAAGAGACAGATATTAATAAACTTACACGTGAAAAAACCTCATTAGACTTCTGGCAAGGAAGTGCGAAAGGGGGACACCATAAAGTAATTATGCCCGAGGGGAAAATTTCTCAAAGCTGCAATAGCAATCGCCAATCATGTTTGGTGTTCAAAAACACCTCATGACACACGCCCTTGCGACGCCTAGCGGGATACAATGGGGATGTGGGAGAAGGCAAACTGATGCACGTGGATTATAAGCCCTATAAAAGCCAGGAGTCTCCGGCCGCGTGGGAGTGATGAGATGCAGCTTTTAATAGGGTTAATACTCGCTTCCTCGTCGTGAAAACATCTCGCGAACTTGGGATCCAGAGCAGGCTCGGTTCAGGGGAGGCACCCAAGGGCTTGCGGGATTTGTCACGACAACGGACGGGAAAAACCCGCCTCGTATATTGCCTCCACCGATTGCGATAACAAAAACAGACTTAAATAATAGATTGACCGAGTCTATTTCGACTAGCGAAGATAACTCAATCTAATCGAGACACACGTAACTGCCTTTATGAGGCAAGAATGAATCCAAGTTTCTATTTTGGTTCATTTTTGTATATACCTTAATTTCACATTAGACTGAATCTTTCTATGTAAATTCAAAACCAATATATTCTCCGTTGAAGTTATAAATTTATTACGAACTCCAACATACTACGGTCGATCAGATGATGAGAATATAGTTTGATAAATTTATGACAGAATAGACGGGTTTAAAATTTCTTTTTTCCCACGGTCGATAAGTGACCATAATGGCGGGCAATGAAACTTTGACTTAGTCGACAGATAGTATAGGTCACGATATAGTATATTATAAGTCAATTTGCTCTCTAACGCTTGTTCATTTAATCCGCCACGTAGTGCTAAAGTCCCTTTACGCATGATCCCTGCATGAATCATATATCTCGTTTACGTAGTTTCATTATACATTAATTCAATAATATCTGTAGAATTGGTAGCATACCTATAGAATAACGTATGTTGGAGAAAGTTACATGTACATTATAGTGCATGTTGGTGATAACTCACCCACTGCCGAACATCCTTAAGGTGGCTTGCAGGGTAATGTGTAGATGTACATTGTACTACATTCAGTGCGAGCCTGAGTCATCTTGCGCGGAGAAATGGAAATTAGTGCTTTTATCTACATGTAGTCGAAAAATGGATATAAAAAATGGGTGACGGAAGCCGTCACCAATGAAAATCTCGTGAAAATACTACGAAATGAAACTCTACTAGTCAAACGAAGGCTAAGGCATATAGGGGCGTTACAAGAGTTCCTTAACTTAATAATTGCAGATTAAATAAAAATGAGCATTTAAATTTGCCTTCACGATCTCTCACGATCCTTGCCAGGGAGCACGATTTTCGGAAGGTTTTTTTGCCTTTGCCAGAAAATCTGGCCGGAGCAGGTCATAATATATAGTTTAAATAGGTTCATCAGCCCATGCTGCTTGTAATAATGTTTCTCATGTGCCAGGTTACCGTTTAAATTCCACAATTATCGAGGTAGCTGGGAGACCACCCCGTATTAAAATACTCAATTTCAATATTTAATCTTTATACGATCGCTCGGTAAAATGTTTTCGTATTTTGCTACTTCATCGAGGAGACATCTTTAGTTTTATGCAAACCAGGTAGTCTGCTCACAATTTTGCGAGTCCCGGCCAAACCATCTACAGTCTTTTCTCTTAAAAGCATGTTTCTCTAACTACATTTCGCGGTCGTGAAGTTAGTGGAAAGGTTAAACTAACTTCCTTCCTCAATTTGGGGAAAGTAAATGAAGACTAGCTCGCCTCAGCGTGGATAGGAGCTCGGCATGAGGCTCCTGAGTCTACGTCTAATCTATGTCTACAAAGTATAGGCGAGGTGAAACTTGACGACACTCACTCGTGAATATCATGAAACTAAGGAGAAGAGAGCACTGAAGGAGTGTAGGACAAAGCATCTGAGTCTTCACTCATAGTACCTTCCGGGAGTCATTCGGTCCTTTCAATAACTAATCATCATTAGATTCACACTCAGTGACCAGTAATGCTCCGCTGGTGAACGCCGCCAAATTTCTCTTTACCAATTACGTATAAACTAATCGTTAATTCGGTATACAATAAAACCCGAACAATGGCAGGAGCTCAGGCAGCGTAATCGCTCAATCCGAGGGGGTAACCTGATTTGGATACCGAGGGGTACGCAAGCCAAATAAAGAATGAAAGGGCTGATCTACGATCTGGATGGGCAATCTACATGGAAACAGAGTCCCACACAAAGGGTCACCCATGTGCTCAACAAATGTTAGAACTCAATATGTATATCGTCAAACTCAAAATCTTAATTACGAAATTTCAATGACAACTACTCTGAAACCAGGCACACAGTATGACTAAAATCCTAGCCTTTGCCATTGGAGAAGGTAATTTATCACTTTCAAAGAGCCAAAGAGATTGATAGACGTCTCTATAGATTATTATCTTTAAAAGAGGACTTATTTGTCTCAGGCGTCACATCATAGACTTTACTACACGATTTAAATGAAGTGATTTTGTTATTCCACATAAATTTTATTTAAGACGACCTGGATTTCGACGTGGCACATCATCATCAGGTACACATAACACAGATGTGTTTTGTGTCGATCGTCAAAACACGGGTCATCTTGAATAAAATTTATGTGGAATAAAGAGTCACTCCATTTACAATAAATCACTACATTTACGAAAAGAGGATAATATGGGTACCTTTTAATCGCCATACACATCCAGGACACACAAAAAATCACGATGGACTTAGCTCTGCTCCAAAGACCTACTTACCATGACAACTCAAATTTCCTCACACTTTTTCTGCAACGCAAAGTTCTTCCAAACGCTGCACATAATATAAGACACTGTCTCTGGCGTTACTCGGTGGAACTCTTTCCAAATGAATGAAAAAAACACCTGGCGGCACAAAACCTACGATAAATCCGAAGTCCCCCACCAAATAATATCACTGCGTACGTGCCATGATACCGCAGCCAGTACACAACCACAAACAGGCAAATAAAACTAACTATTCGTTGGGTGGAATGAATTTTTTGCTTACCCACAAAACGACCATTATCGATATTTAATCAATAATTTCAATGCTTCTTTCTTTAATGACTCTTTTTGAGAATTACTAATTTCTTGAAAAGTCTAAATTAATTACTGATACTTACACAATGCGTAATGGAACCATCGGTACCAAAGCATTTAGTTAAAGACAAATATCACATGTACAAAAATCGAAATATAAATAAACTTGTACATTTTATTTGAAAGGCTTTTATTGGGAACATTGATTTCCTTCTCAACGTAAATGTGGGGGCATAGCTCAGTGGTAGAGCATTCGACTGCAGATCGAGAGGTCATCGGTTCAATCCCGATTGCCCCCTAATTTTTTTTGCCTTCAATACAGAATTAGACCGAGATGTAGGAGGCTGACAACATAACAAAGTTTCAGAGAGATCATATTCGAATTTAACGTTTTAATTTATACTCAAAATAGTATGAAGCTCAAATTATCATCCAGCTTCGCAATTAGGACTAGGATACTTTAGTGGAAATGCCATCTCCGGTCAACTTCATGAACTTTGGAGCACCAAGAGGAAATGGCTCTGCATCGCTGTGAAATTATTCAGTGCGGGCTTGATTCTTGGCTTTGATTACAATTTCAAAAGGGGATTTGGGGTTATTATAGGAGGCGCCCATCCAAGCGTAAAGGGCCAATCTTGACCTATTGAGACGAAGAGTTTCGAAGAGGAAAGGTCTCACCGATATCCCGTGACGCCCCTCCTCGCCCTTTTGTCGCATCCTCTTTTGTTTTCCTTATCGCGGCAGCGTTTCGGAGTCGCCCGAGAACACCACGTGGAGTAGGCGAGGAAGGGAACAGGAGGGAGAGAGAGAGAGCGAACGAGGCAGAGAATTGAGCGATTTTCAGAGATGGGCTTTACGAATCGACTCCATCCTCGTGGCCAGGACATTCATTGGGTTGCACCATCGTTTTTCTGCCAGATTAAACAGTTACGGTAGTTCGAACGAGATAGTTTCCTAGTCATAATAGAGACCATATTTGAATGTTACGTTTTACTTTCACCAACTGTAGAACACGTGAATTAAATAACTCCATTATTATTAGTGCAAAAAGTAAGGTTTTATATGATAAAAATTCTAAGAAATTAAATGAAAATGTCTAATTAAGTCTTTCACGTGACTCATTTTTTCGCCCGGTACTTTCAAAACTCCTTCAATGCCGACTGTTTTTTACCATGAAAAAAATTCCTGCGGTGAAAAGATGGCTTATGTAAAAAAAATACATATATGAGACTCCAGGCAAACTACTCGTTGTTAATTTTTTGATAAGACCTAGGTGATATAAATTCCTCATTTTCTTAAATAGTGTCTCTCTGGAGCGCATACACATGGCATAACCGTATAAAAAGGCGGGTATTTTTCGTCAAAATTCTCGGAAAGTAGTTCGGTAAGGGGCTGATATTTTTATATATTTGAAAGGCTGAGATACTTTCGTTTTCAATGACACCAAATTCATTGATTTTGAGGTGAAATGATATTCCGCTCAATCTATCCAATATAAGATGAAATAACAATAATTTTCTAGCATTAATGTAATTCAAATGAATATTAATAAGCTAATAATGTATAATATACTTGAAAAATAACTTGAAATGTATAAAGTCCAATGTCTTCAAACATCTAATATTCAGCTTACCGACAGGTGACAGGCTAATTCTGTTCAATTGCTCATAAAAATAAATAGTACGGAAAGACAGTGTTTGTCAAGACTTTTACAATGACTCTATGATGAATGATTATTCTGTTTGGCAAGGTTTAGAAATTATGGTGTGTATTATATTAAGAATAAATAATTTCTAATGAAAGAATTGGAATAATTGCCCGTGAAACGATTTTTGTAATAGTCAATCATTGAAATTCTATCTCGTAAAAAGTGGTTTCGCTTTGATCTCATTTCACGATTACCTTCTAAACATCCCTATTTATTTGAATACGTGGACAACTCACATTCCGAGGATTGTATTGATTTACTCCAGCTGCTGAGGTATTCTCACCGAATCTATAACAGATTGAAGAACGAACTTACATGACATCTACGTACTTACATGAGGGATAGTTTAGGGATGGGCTCGGAGAGGGTGAATCAAGAAGAGGCTATCCAAAAGCCAACAATGTATACCGATATATGTCTATATGTCGCGTGTATCAATAGATTAGAGACAAAATATTATGAACATGGTCAATAGAAACCTTGTCGCTAAAGATTAAGCAATAGTATTGAAATATACGAGGGTCGTTCCGAAAGTAATGCCTCCTATTTTTATTCATGGAAACTACAGGAGATACATAAGTCACAACAGCACAGCTAAATAGAGCAATATTTCAGCTACAGATTGTCATTTTTCCACATAGTCACAACCATTCGTTATGCACTTTTGCCAACGATGAACCAGAGCCTGCATGCAGCGCTGGTAAAAATCGGAACCAGCTGAGGGTAACTACTTCCTTACAGCTTTGACAACAGCATCCGAGTCTTGAATGGAAACAATGCCTTGGAAACAATGTTCCAACATTTTTTCGAAGGCATTACAGCCGACATTCAGGTTTGCATACAATTCTCTGGTCGTTATCCACCGATCAGCACGGATGAGTTGATCAAGACGCTCTTCATTGCGAGGGATGACAGCTGTGCAGGGTCGACCGGGCCGTGGCTTGTCATGCACACCCTTTTCACCACCTTGAAAATGCCGAACCCATCGTCTCACGTTGCTCCCGTCTATTGTATCATCTCCATACACCTTTAGCAAGCGTCGAGGCATTTCAATTGGCGCAATTTCTTCAGCAGTGAGGAATTCAACTACACATCGCTGTTTTATACGCGCGTCCATATCAGACTCCATTTTGGAACACTCCTCTGCTGGCGCCAATTACCGCAGAACAACGGAACTACTTGCAAATGATAGAGGAAGGTTCAAGCATTAGCACTGCACCAACGACATCTGGCACGAACATCCAAAGTCACCACAAAAAAATAGGAGGCATTACTTTCGGAACGACCCTCGTATATTTTCACATATTTTAGTAAAAATAACCAAACTCTCATTAGCTTTTTAAGCAATACTTAGTTCTTACAAAAGTAAATGTATCTAGTGGTAGCTGAGTACATATTTTTGGAGTAAGAAAACGATATAAATGCTCTCATGTATCACCTCTAGGTTTAGGAATTAAGATACATTGATATCATCTCATGTTTGTAGTTAGAGGGTAAGGTTTATTTTAAATAACCAAACTCTCATTAGCTTTTAAAGCAATAATTAGTTCATACAAAAGTATATGTCTCTTGTGGTAGCTGAGTATATATTTTCGGAGTAAGAAAACGATATAAATGTTCTCATGTATCACCGCTAAGTTAAGGAATTCAGATACATTGATATCATCTCATGTTTGTAGTTATAGGGTAAGGTTTATTTCACCTTCCGGGAAGAATATATATTTACTTTTCAATCTACACTGCACGTTCACTCTCGGTCATCTCCATCTGTCACGCTCGTCAGAGGAGCAGCGACATTTTTTTCGCTCTAAAGATCACGCAGCGAAGAAATAAATGTCTCTCCGCGATTCAACTTAACGGATGATGGCGGGGGGTTGTTCTCGCACAAGCCCCTGGCGACGGCGGCGCCAATTAGGTGGGGGCGGGGATGGAGTTAGAGGAGGGGACATCCAAACCGCGGATCCAACAATAGTGCGGCTCAAAGAGTTCACACCCAGGATACCTCCCGACTCACTCCGGGTCGCGCGTATGTTATTCGGTAAAGACATGTGGAAGAGCCCGTTTGAGGACGTTGAGGAGATGGGGAGGAGGATGCGGCTTAACGGAAAGGCGAAATCCTAACCTCCCGCCAATTGCCTCGAATGTGGGTATTTCAGGGCAAGCGGACGAATCTAAGAGACGGAAGGAAGGTCGGGGTGAGGGGAAAGATATGCATTGACTCGCGAGACCTTTGAGTGCGAGCGAGATGGTTCCGTAATCAATATAGAGACCATATTCGAATTATACGTTTTCATTTCACCATGCTGTGGGACACACGAATTAAATATTGCTTTATTAATAGTGTAATTATATAGTTTTAAATGACAGAAATTGTTGGTAATTAAATGAAAATATCTAAATAAATATTTAATTTTACTCATTTTTTTCACGCGGTACGTTTGAAACTCCATCAAAACGGAAGGTTTATTGCGAAGAATTTACTGCGGTGAAAATATGGTTAATTTTAAAAAATAGTTGAAAAATCACACCAACTACACACTGTTGATCTTTTTACGAAATCTAGAGGTTAAAAAATTCCTCATTTTTAATACAAGGTCTCTCTGGAGTGAACACACGGACCATTTCCCGTACAAAATGGCTGGTATTTTATGGAAAATATCTCGGAAAGTAATGTGATAAGGGGTTGAATTTTTGACATCAATGGAAGGGTGATATATTTTTATTTAAAATGAGACCAAATTCATTGATGTCTAGGAATAATGATATTTCGCTCAAACTGCCTTAAGGGTTGTGGACGCTGCGCCAGAAAAGGAATTTACCCGGCGGTCGGCGTTTTCGTCTGTTGCATGTTCATCAATATCAGTAGTCATCGAGCCGGAGATGGTCTCCACAGCGTTAGTTGGGATGAATTTTTTATATAATGAGCGTTTATAATTACCATTAGAGTCATGAAAATTGTGTACTTAATTCATTTCTGCGAGTGTTTGTGCTCTTTTTTTGCGCTAGCTCCCTTAATTTATTTAGCACTATCCACACCGCCAACAAATTGATTCTCAATCTGCCGAGTAGTGCTGACACCATGTTTTGCATGTTCCCTGCATGACTCTCGTGTCACATTTTCATAGTTACATAATGTATTTTTTTGTAGTTTCTGTAGCATTTGTAGTATACCGTTAGTGTGATGCTTGTTGGTGAAAGTAAATTTCTTCACTGTAGATCATGTTGGTGATAAGTCACCCCTGCCAAACGCCCTTGTGATGGCTTGCAGGGTGTTAAGTAGATGTAGATATCACTTCCTTGCGGTTCTCATTGACGTCCTTTATAGTTTACTCGATGTATTCCATTTCTGGAATTCCTCAGAAATGATTTCCATCCATTCCTCATCCAAATCTTGTCTTCAATAGGCTGATTTGTCGAAAAATAATAATAATAATGATAATAGACTTATTCATTCCACTCCAGCAACAATACAGCCAAAATACACGAAGAGATTGAAATTAGGCACCCCAGAAGAAAAATTCTCATATTAAGGTTGCTATTCTTTGCAGTGGGGTCATGGCAGAGATCGGAGGTCACAAGAAAATTTAATCCAATACACAAAAGGTTACTCCACTCAATATACGACGAATATCCTCACTCGGTATATCTATTAAATCTTAACTTATAGAAATACAGTTTATCGCAATTACAATAAATAAGATACAAAAAATCATGAACTTGGTCAATAGGTATCTTATTGAGGATTAAGCAAGAGATGTTAAATATATTTTCGTCACCTATTTGAAAAAAATTACTGAGCACTCAATTCCTTTATAAAAATACTTGGTCTTTACAAAGGTATATTCATTGAGGTAGCTCAGTGTATATGTTTTTGGTGCTAGAAAGACGTTTGCTTGCATCATCTTTAAGTTTAGGAATTGATTTCATCTCAGCTTAGTCGTGAGAAAACAAGGTTCCTTTTTGTGTCCAATTAATATATCCAATAAGTCTGTCTCACCTTCCACGCAAAGTTTCCTTTATAGTTATTTTCCAACACACCTTAGCTAGAGACTCTCTTTGTTCATTCAATATTCATCATTCTTTGAAACACAACATCTCCATTGTTTCCAATCCCATTTATTCCGCTGCTGTATTATGCAGGCTCCTTTTGTCATGTGAGAGAATTCTCCAAGTACACGTTTCTATCAGGTACTTTTCACTTTCAGATTGCTATTACCAGCTGTAAAAGACTCATCTTTTGGAGGAAAGCCCTCTTTACTTAGGCTATTCTGCTCACAATATCTTTCTTGCTTCTTCAATTACTGGTGATCCGGCTTCTCGAATAACAAACTTATTCCACTCACAATTGCAGGCAAGCCACTAAGGAAGTTCGAAAGTTTCAAATACATTGGAAGTATAGGGGAAGAAAATGGAAAAAATTATAGAAAAATAAATGAAAGAGGTAGGCAAGCAGAAGTATTCCTGAGAAGTGCCAGGGGTATGGTATGGAGCAAAGATACCCAACAACAGAGTGAAGAAATTATCTACAGAACATACTATGTCTACATCCTGGCGTATGCTTTTTAAACATGGGCAATGAAGAGAAATGATGAGCGTAGATTGCAGGCAAGTGAAATGGAACTCCAGAAAACATGAGCCGGAAAAACCAAAATGGACAGGATTAGGAATAAAAAAATCGGTGAATTAGTCCAGGAGGAACTGCTTAAGGAAAGGACTAAGACATCTGGGCTGAAATGATTTGGGCATATGAAGACGATGAAAACTGACAGAATGCCGATAAAAAACACAATAAATGGAAATTCATGTGAAACGACCTTGAGAAATATCCTTGGATAGACTGTTGAAAGACAAGAAAAAAGTTGTAGAGAAAAGGAACGAGGATTGGGAAGCAGTGAGAGAGGAGAAATGGTGGGAGGATAGAGACAAGTGGTATGGCTCGTGTAAGAAGCTGACCCGGTCAGTGGGTGGATGCTGTAATAGATGATGATGAAGATGTCACAGCTGGAATTCAAAGTCACTTAAATATCAAGAGAGTTTTTTCCAGTAAGAAAGCTTGCCACCTAAACGAATATCTTTCATCGAGCATATGATCGCATATTCTAACGTATCGAGCGCTTCACACATTCTCATTCTTGACAGCCATAATATGAAGGGGAAGTTTTGTTTGATAGAGAAATGGCAATTGAAATATTCAATGGAAACTGGTACAATCAGAGAATAAAACTGAATAAAAACTTGGCAATGCCCACTGGAATTTTTATTGGTACGACACGTTTTGACGCTTATGCGCCATCATCAGGTGCAAAAAAAGTTTTTTTTTGTACCTGATGATGGCGAATAAGCGTCGAAATGCGTCGTACCAATAAAAAATCCAGTGGGCATTGCAAAGTTATTATTCAGTTTTATTCTCTTTATAAAAAATGTCCCACAACATCTCACCGGACTTTGTTGAATTTATTGGTACAATCAGCATAATTAAGGCAGTAGTCATTCCTTTTTTGAATGATGTCTTGATTTACTGGCAAGACTTCAGCATTTCGTCGACTGCGAGAGGTTCTTAAACATAGAGAGCTTAAAAGCTGTGGAAGTACAATGTGAGGAAGAAGAGGAAGTTAAATACAAGATAAATAGCGCATTCCGTAGCGCGTTGGTCGTGATGAATTTGTTTTATATAATGAGCATTTATGATTAATATTCTCATCATTAAAATTGTGTTCTTAATTAATTTCTACGACTGTTTGCATACACTACTTGCGCCAGCTCTTTATTTCACTTAGCACTATTTTATACGAAATCTTTTCCAATTATAATAAAAAATACGAGAGGAAAGGCAAATGCAACCCTTTATTTCAAACTGGAAAACACGACATGGATAATGATTTCATGCAATCAGCTAGCCACACTTGAGTGAAAAATGCAGCGAAAATTACATTTACCTACGAATACAACCATTGCGAGTTAAAGACTAATATGTTTTTGATAGTATTTTCACAATACTCACAGTTAGTAAAAACTATGAACGGGGAAATTGAGGATATGATGAATTGGGGAATCTCTTTATATCATTTCAGGAGTCCTACCGCTTTTTCTATCTCACTTTCCTTTACTGTTCCTGCTTTAAATAAAATGACTTGAGCATAATTAAGATTCATTATCCTGATTTCATTACTGTTCTGTCTCATCTGTGTAAAATTGACCATACTAATTGCCTTCGCAAAACTCAATAAAATATCAGCTGGATAATGGATACAAGATGGTGTCCTGCCTAAACGTCATTCAAGCACCAAATCAATATCATAAGGATAAAATATTTCGTTTTCTCTCTCATGATTAAAATTAATGGGGACAAGCAATTTTTTTTCAATGCAATTCCACCTGCTTAGAAGCTCCTGGGTATTGATTTCTATCTCCAAATATAAGAAATACCATGGGACTTCATTAAACAATTTCACTGTCAAGGGTAAAAAATGTACTTAAAATTAAAACGCCCTTGCAGGCGTCATGTGTCAATCCAAATTTATGTTTCATTCCAAAGGGAATACAGAATATTTGAAATTTCTGAAAGTCATTATTTTTCACAGCCCAAAAATGATTATGTGGAGTGGAACGCCTGAAAGGAAAATATATATTCTGGGCGATAATACTCTTGAACACTGGTTTTAATTCAGTAGACCCAGATATCCATAAATCTCCTACAACGGCGAGAAATGGTGAATGGTTTAACACCATACCATGGAAACACCATTTAGGCTCTACGCTACAAAAGGATTAGGAATGAGAGATATCGTTTGAAGTACTGGTGACAGACTTGTATTTGTGCTATAGAATATGTACCTAACATCAACTTCTTGCACTCAAGAAGTTCATTTTATGAAGTGGAAAAGAAAGCCGACTACAGATTGCGAGAGTAAAGAATTTCGCTCAATCATCTTCGAATTACATATGTGAATCAAATTAGAAAAAAGAAGCATGAAGATTGAAAATATCAATCCACTGTAACAGTGACATTTTTATTCTGTCTAGTTAAGACCGGAAGTATCGGTATTCTCGGCATACCGGTTTATATCTACCAATAGGGCTAAATGTGACCCGTAATGGATAGTTTGGTTTCTAAAGGACATACGACGTTTTTAATTTAAACAATATGCTAATCGTTTCGAAATCATTTCTTAATTGGAATTCTAAAGGAAATATCATTGCGATATTACTTTCCATTATATTGCAAGAATAATGATTCACATCAATGAGCTATAATTTCCTATTTCAATAGAACTGATGAGGCGCGTGAGGACTCAGGCCCGGGATTTCTGCCAAGGTCCCATGCGAAGTCCGGGTCTATTGGGTTTCGTGCAGCGATTCACCCTTAGGAATTATCGTTAGGCTGCCGAACTGTCTGCACCATTTCAACGACAGACAGTAATACTTCATCGATAATAATGAAATTCTGATGAAATAGGAGAGAGATTGCCGGTGGTAAAAATTAACAATGGTACTAATAGGTAGAAGGTAATGTAAATTAACAACCATTAGTGCTATCAGGCTCTTATTTTCACATTCTCCGGCTAAAAACATTTAAGTCAAGAAATATACAAGAGCTGGGATGAATCAGTCGTAAAAAATGGATTGTCGGAAATGAAAAAGAGACAAAATGACACATCCGGTACTTCTAGTTTTTAGCTGATCAGTGGCATCTTCAGGAATAGTGTGGAATTTCCTAACCATAACCTAGTCATTCTTCCAGATTCTATTTGCAAAACTACCTGAACTAAAGATATCTAAAATTGCTGATTACTAATTTTCAATTCCTATATTCCTCTCCAATTATGAAAATTTACAACGTACGGGGCTCATCCAATAACTAAAACTTAAAATACATTATTTGACAGTCGCAAGAGAAAATTTATCTTACGGTTTTCAGAGGATTTGGTCTTAATGAATTGTAAATTCCACTATAAATTCTATTGTTGACGATCATAGTTTTAAGTGTTACTGCTCTGTTACAAAACTACTGTTGTGTTAAATGAAATAATGATAATGGAAAGTAGAGTGTTAAAAAAATTCTTGTTCCAAGGTAAATATATGTTACTTTATTACTTATTGATTGATTACGCTACTTATTCAACGTTTTACTCCTTGGTCTTGCTGATAACGTTTATACAAAAAAATATATGTATATATAAGCTAGCAACAAGGCGTTGAGGTGGGGGATGGATAGATAGGTATATCAGTGGACACTCAAAGAAAGGCGATCCATGGCGACACCGGTGTCCACTGCCTCAGCGGGAGAAAATCACAACTGAATATATATATATATAAAGCTTCGTCACAGGGTGACACTAAACATAAAACATATAAAATGGAAACTCACGAGTTTAAAATTTTCGGTGGGTCGCCCGCACCTTCATCAGTGATAGAAAATTCTATCACTGATGAAGGTGCGGGCGACCCACCGAAAATTTTAAACTCGTGAGTTTCCATTTTATATGTTTTATGTTTAGTGTCACCCTGTGACGAAGCTTTATATTGTTTGCCACGTTCGTGGAATCTTCGCAAGAACTATATATATATATATATATATATATATATATATATATATATATATATATATATATATATATATATATATATATATCAGTTTGCCAGAGAAAGGCAGACGCTAAACACAGAAAAACTAAAAAAATGAACACACTTACAGCTCTCACACACTCATCTTCCTTCCGTCCCCTCACTCTCTTGCGTTTCCCATAATGTTGTTTATATCCTCCTTTGCCAATTATGCCCTAGTTTTTACATTGGTTTGACTACCACTCCTCTTAACATCCGCATGAATGGCCACCGCTCTAGTTGCAATGAACCACCTTCTATTTCTGTTTCCCTCCCTGTCGCCACCCACGTTTCTTCCCACAACTCCACCTTTAATAATATTTTTAAGGTTGGTATTCTCGCCTCCCTTTCCCCTTCCTCCTCCCCACTCCAAATCAAAGATCTTGAGTCCTCTTGCATTTATTTTTTCCAGGCCTTCTCTCCGCCAGGACTCAATAAATCCCACTAACTTCTTCCATCACCTCTGCCCATACTACTTCTTCCTTTCAAATTTATTCCACTTCCCGCTTCCCGCTCCCACCTCTCCTCTCCCTCCCCCTCCTCCCCTTCCCCTGTCCCTCCCCTCCCTCCTTTCCTTCCACCTCAGTCCTCCCTTCCTTCTCAGTCTTCTACGCTCTTGCGAACAAGGTGCTAGTGGCACCGAAATATTAAGAAACTCTGTGTGTGTGTGTTCATTTTTTTTGTTTTTCTGTGTTTAGCGTCTGCCTTTCTCTGGCAAACTGTTTATATATTCGTCACTTGAGTGATCCTAAGTGTAGTTATATATATATACGAGTAAATGGGTGCTTGCTGTTAGCAAGCAAGGGGGGTTTGTACATTATTTTAAACTTTAAGCATCGAAAAATGAATGCATCATCCTTACAAAACTAATGAAAGCTCTCAAGTATATGTGCTACATGCTGGCAAAGAAAAATATTATGGAATTCTCGAAATGAATTTCATGATGTAAGGATACCTGACAGTTCTAGTACAAATCATATTATATCTTATCCGGTAATTAACGACATTTCAAAATACTATAGTCAGTGAAATGAAAGGAACGTGGAACCACTGCAAGTTCAACATAACTTTATTTGATGGCCTTTCTACGTTAGATATTCCTTTCAGTAAAGCATACTTAATAAGGTCTAACATGAAAACTTTATAATAGAACTTCGTTCCGAATCGACAATTTTAATATGCTAATTTTCATGTTCAATTTTTCTTTTTCAATCTTCTACATGAATTGCACATGCTATAGAATGAAAACTAAAATACATGAAGATTGGTTGGTCAAAGTTGGTCATCAAAGCTACGGTAGAGGCCAGGAAGAAGTGGTAGAAATTATACCCAGTACTTAGCAGCGATGTATTAATAGCACCTGTCCATTTAATGATGCCTATATGGGTGCTTGCAATTTGCAAACAGGGGGGGGAGTGCTAGATGATGATACTCTTTAAATAAGGAAAAAAAATGAAAGCTCTCAAGTCTGCGTGCCACATGCAAGCAAAGAAAAATATAATTCTCGAAAATAAATACGCGCCTCATGAGGTATGGATACCAGACAGTTCTAGTACAAACTTATATTGTATGTCATCCGGTTATTAACGACTTTTCAAAATACTATAATCAGTACACCGAAACGAACGTGGAACCGCTGAAAATTTTTATCATTACCTTATTTGACGGCATATAAGACGTTCTTCTACGTTAGATATTTCATTTCAGTACAGCATACTTAATTAGAGCTCACATGAAGAATTTTACTATATAAGTTCGATCGGAATCGAGATTTTTACTACTTTTCATGTTCAATATTTTTTTCTCTTCCAATCTTCTCCATGGACTGCATATTTTTTTAATGAAAACGACAATATCATGAAGCTTGGTTGGTGGAAATTGGCCATCAAAGGCATGGTAGAGGCCATGAAAAGTTTGAAGAAATTATACCCAGTATTTAGCAGTGCGAAAAATGGCATAGAGAAGAGTAAATTACATGCATTTAGGATACCTAACTCATATATGTAAAGCTATCGATTGCAATATCTCGAAGCCGTATCGACTTTTTTAACTTTTCCGATTTTACCCAAAATCAACACATAAATATAACCCTCCCCTGAAACTGGCCCGCCTAGCTTAGTTCCAAACCTGAGTCGACACTCGGCTAGGCGACAATGGAATAAATCCATAGCAACGAAAGTGAAAAAAATTCTAAAATCCCAAATAAAAGTTTAAAAATATCAGTTTAACGGTAGGTAGGAAAGAATCGATTGCAAGAATAAGATTTTTCAAACATTTAGCCTCATACTTGTGAAAGAATCAGTCCTGTAACTTAATTATTTCATATTTTAATGAACGAAAGAAAAAAGGTCTACACTGAAATTTTTCGTTTTTCCCGTATAATCCGATGTAAAGCTATCGATTTCGATAAATCGAAGCCTAATCGACTTTTTTTACTTTTTCGATTTTTTCCCAACTCGACACATGACTCCAACTCTATCCTGAAAATTTCACCCACCTAGCTCGTTTAGAAATGCCCAGGAATTTTGATGAGTCAGTCAGTCAGTCAGTCAGTCAGTCAGTCAGTCAGTCAGTCAGTCAGTCAGTTTTGTAGCTTTATATATATTAATAACGAGTAAATGGGTGCTTGCTGTTAGCAAGCAAGGGGGGTTTGTACATTATTTTACACTTTAAGTATCGAAAAATGAATGCATCATTCTCACAAAAGCAATGAAAGCTCTCAAGTATATGTGCTACATGCAGGCAAAGAAAAATATTATGGAATTCTCGAAATGAATTTCACGGTCCATGAGGTAAGGATACCTGACAGTTCTAGTGCAAATCATATTATATCTCATCCGGTAATTAAGGACATTTCAAAATACTATAGTCAGTGAAATGAAAGGAATGTGGAACCACTGCAAGTTCAACATAACTTTATTTGTTGGCCTTTATACGTTAGATATTCCTTTCAGTACAGCATAGGTACTTAATAAGGTCTAACATGAAAACATTATAATAGAACTTCGATCCGAATAGACAACTTTAATATGCTAATTTTCATGTTCAATTTTTCTTTTTCAATCTTCTACATGAATTGCACATGCTTTTGAATGGAAACTAAAATATCGTGAAGATTGTTTGGTTAAAGTTGGTCATCAAAGCTACGGTAGAGGCCCGGAAACAATTGAAGAAATTATACCCAGTACTTAGCAGCGATGTATTAATAGCACCTGTCCATTAAATGATGCCTATATGGGTGCTTGCAATTTGCAAGCAGGGTGGGGGGGAGTGTTAGATGAGGATACTCTTTAAATGAGGGAAAAAATGAAAGCTCTCAAGTCTGCGTGCTACATGCAAGCAAAGAAAAATATAATTCACGAAAATGAAATACGCGCCTCATGAGGTATGGATACCAGACAGTTCTAGTACAAACTTATATTGTATGTCATCCGGTCATTATCGACTTTTCAAAATACTATAGTCAGTATACCGAAACGAACGTGGAACCACTGAAAGATTATCCTAACCTCATTTGGTGGCATATAAGACGCTCTTCTACGTAAGAAAGTTTAGTTCAGTACAGCATACTTAATTAGAGCTCACATGAAGAATGTTAGTATATAAGTTCGATCGTAATCGAGATTTTTAATGTACTAATTGGCGTAATCAATTTTTTTTCTCTTCCAATCTTCTACATGGACTGCATATTTTTTTAATGAAAACGACAATATCATGAAGCTTGGTTGGTGGAAATTGGTCATCAAAGTTACGGTAGAGGCCAGAAAAAATTTGAAGAAATTATACCCAGTATTTAGCAGTGCAAAAAATGGCATAGAGAAGAGTAAATTACATGCACTTAGGATACCTAACTCATATATGTAAAGCTATCGATTGCAATATCTCGAAGCCGAATCGACTTTTTTAACTTTTCCGATTTTACCCCAAATCAACACATAAATATAACCCTCCCCTGAAACTGGCCCGCCTAGCTTAGTTCCACACCTGAGTCGACACTCGGCTAGGCGACAATGGAATAAATCCATAGCAACGAAAGTGAAAAAATTTCTAAAATCCCAAATAAAAGTTAAAAAATATCAGTTTTACGGCAGATAGGAAAAAATCGATTGCAAGAATAAGATTCTTCAAACATTTAGTCTCATATTTGTGAAAGAATCAGTCTTGTAGCTCAATTATTTCATATTTTAATGAACGAAAGAAAAATGGTCTACACTGAAATTTTTCGTTTTTCCATATAATCCTATGTGAAGCTTTCGATTGCAATAAATCGAAGCCTAATCGACTTTTTTAACTTTTTCGATTTTTTCCCAACTCGACACATGACTCCAACTCTATCCTGAAAATTTCACCCACCTAGCTCGTTTAGAAATGCCCAGGAATTTTGATGAGTCAGTCAGTCAGTCAGTCAGTCAGTCAGTCAGTCAGTCAGTCAGTCAGTCAGTCAGTCAGTTTTGTAGCTTTATATATATTAATATATATATATATATATATGATTCTATCACTGATGAAGGTGCGGGCGACCCACCGAAAATTTAAACTCATGAGTTTCCATTTTATATGTTTTATGTTTAGTGTCACCCTGTGACGAAGCTTTATATTATATATATATATATATATATATATATATATATATATATATATATATATAGATATATTTTTTGCACTAGTATCAACCATTTTCGGGTATACTGCTGCGTGATGAACTTTAACGGCTCAACGTTTCGTTCCTCCTGCTGGGAATGTCGTCAGGAGACGTCTCCTGACGTCGTTCCCAGCGGGAGGAACGAAACGTTGAGCCGTTAAAGTTCATCACGCAGCAGTATACTCGAAAATAGTTGAGACTAGCGCATCTAATCGCTGCGAAAATCTTAAAACAAAGATATATTTTTTACCAGAAAAGAAACATTTTTGGCTTGGAAAATCGAAAGGGGGAGTGTAATGAAGATGGGGATTTAATGAAAGCATTTTCTCGGGGTCATCTCAAGCCTTAATGACCGCCCATAGCAAATGATCAATCCACCCCTTCCGTGACCTCTGGTAAAGGTTCCTGATGACTATTAGTCGCCGCACATCCTAATTCACTCCTCCCTCCGTCGAGATATGAATACGTGAATGAGAGAATTAGCGGTATAAGACTCGTGAATGGTGACGGGAAACGAATGAATCAGAGGGCTTAGAGCAGAGAGCGAGGATGTCTCAAGATAATCAAGTTAAGAGATAAGAGAGAGAGAGAGGGAGGTAAAATGGATTATCTTTTCCCATTTGGCATCACAAAGGGGATTCCATTTTAACGATAACTTGATTCCTGTTTCCTCTCTACCAGATGGGCAATGTCTAGTACCAATGTTCGGATCGAGCATACAATCCTAATTCATATCATAGGGCGCTCAATTACGGCGAGGGTATAGCTCAGTGGTAGAGCATTCGACTGCAGATCGAGAGATTATCGGTTCAAACCCGGTTGCCCGCTAAGTTTTTATTCAGATTGGTTGACCGAATGACGTCAACCGAGCTCTGATTTTCTTGGATAAACGTTACTTATGAACCCTGTATCAAAGCACTTACAGAATTTTACCCTTAATTGCCTTTAACTCTTAGAAAAATTAATATCAAATAAACCTTTCAAACCTTTTCTCGAGGTGACATAGTTGTAGAAAACTAAGGTTCCCACATAAAGCTATTTGCCTTCACACCTTTAGCCGAAATATCATTGTCCATGCTATGAAGAGACATTAGCTTACAAGTGCAATGTTGTGGTCTTTGTTACATATTGGATGAGATGAATTTAATGATATTCCACAAAATGTTGTATACGATCAAAAAATATTTTTAAAATCAGCTTCGCCCAGGTCTCATGATACAAAAAACTCTCTTTGTTTTGCAAGTAAAAGGAGTTAAGTGGAAAATTTGTTCACGTTTTTGGTCGGAGGGAATAAGAATTTATGAGTACATTATCATTAACAAGGACCCGAATATCTTATGTTCTAATAGAGTTTTGATTTCTTCTGTATAATTTTAGTTTCAAACATAAACCAGTGACTAGGAAAGCTGCATTCTTTTTTTCAACCCTTTTGAGAGAATCTGCCGCCATCTGGAATTTGGCTCAGAATCAGGCAAACCTTTAATCCAATCTTTCCTGAAGTCAAATTGAAGAAATACGCACATGTATGGTTTATAAGCCAGTTTTGCACTTTTTTCCTCCCAATGTTGCATAGTGTTTTGGTTAAACTTTTTTTTCAGCATTATATTATAGAAGATAACAATTTAGATTCATGAACGAAAAGAATCAAGAACGATGTTATAAAATAATCTCAGTTTGTGTTAAAATCATTGGGTGCTGTAAAAATATTAAGTTATTTTTGACGTAATTTTTTAAAAACATTTCGCAGAAATTAGCATCAGGTTCAGCATTCACTCAGGTACAACTCATGCATCGATTTACTTGAGGGACGATGGAAACAGCTCGAGGAGACTAGATTACGTAATTATATAATATTGCAGCAAGCGATAAATAATACGAAATCGTGGCGAAAATTGCCTTTTCCCTTCTGTATTCATAAAGTACTTTAAAATATAAAACATGATGGCATCTTGGTACTAGAATACATTTGCACATTCTTTTAATTCTAATTCCCACAGTTCAATTATTTGTTTTAAATTATAAAAGAACAATCATTTAAAAAGTCCTATGGACTCCTTCTCTTTGCTCCCAACTGTGTATCAAAATTGATAAAGTCAAATATCTTGGAGTTACCTAAACATCAGACATATCGTAAAAAACACACATATATAGCATATGTGGCAATGTATTGAAGAAACTAGGATTTGCTAAGCGTACAATAGGAAGGTCCTCGGAAGTAAGCGCAGAATAAAGGTGCTACTTCACTCTGGTTGGACCACACCTCGAATACGCCGCGAGCATTTGGGACCATGGAGAGAAAGATTTAGCTAAAAAATAAGTGGCATAAAAAAAACTGCGCACTTCGTTAAAAATTGCGACGAGCAAACATAAATCGTTTCTCAGCTTTTGGAGGGATTATGGCGGGAGCCTCTAGAGACTCGCAGGCTACACGCTAGGCTTAGTTTTCTTGAAAAATTCGGAATAGGTGTATATCAGAGATAGACAGTATCATTTTGACACCACACTGCATTTACAGGTCTGACAAAAGCGATTAAATAAGAGAGATACATTGCCGAACAGAAAGAATCAAAAATTCACTCTTCTCACTCACAATAAGTGATCATACTAAATATTTAGATCCTCTCGAAAAACTTCCATAATCCACTTTACCATTTCACCTCTCAATATCTCATCCTTTACATCTTTACACGGCTGGTGTCCTGAAACCCCCTGTTTGAAAAGAAAAACTATGCAAAGTCCACTTAGAGAAAATTTAATACACGACCCGAGTTTCAACACATTATGTCATCTTCAGATGAAAACATTCAAACAAAAAAGTTCAACGCATTATGTCATCTTCAAGTGAAGATGACATAATGTGTTGAAGCCCGGGTCGTGTATTAAATTTTCTCTAAGTGGAATTTGCATAGTTTTTCTTGTCTAACATGAAAAATTTCACATTATTCACCCTGAAACCGTACAGTTTGTTAAAACCCCCTGTTACACGCCAATGGGTTTGCTCGCATTGTAGTATGTAAATGTAGAATATTTATGGAATATAGCAATCAATCTATCTGACGATACTTTCCCTAAGGGAGGTATAGGGTTGCAGATTTCCACTTTGAACAAAGGGAGACCTAGGGAGTAAGGATGAAGCGGGATCTCCGTGACGGACGAAGAGAAAGGTCACGGGGGAAGCGACCGATCGTATTTTGTTTTCTGCCCCATAGAGTCGAGGCAAGGGGGTGGGGGGGGAGGAAGAGGCTGGGAGAGTAATGGGATTTAAGGGGCAAAGGGTCCGCAGCCATGTGCCATTTTGCCGTGCCAAGCAGCCGGTTCCCCCCCTCCCTTCTCATCTCTTTATATTTCCCTCTCTCTATCCCCCTCGTGACGTGGAACGGGGAGTCACGGCTTTAAGCACCCCTCCGGCTGAGTCTCGATAGAGATTGATGCCCTGCATTCGATCGGCCCGGGAGGGAAGCCAAAGAGGATTATGGACACTGGGGAGAGGAGGAAAGGTTCTGAGACTGAGGGTGGGTTCACATGTAGGCATATTACGCAAAAGTAAGCGAAGCGTTTCGTGCGCAGCCAATCAGGCGCTTCGCTTCGTACGAACCGCCTTCGAACGTACGTTCCGCCATGCATGTGGAACGAATCGCTTGATTTCCCGGGAAACGCATGCATGCGAGCCAGTCTTGACTCGTAATGGAGCCGCCCTGGACCGTCCAATGCTTAGACCACCAAGCTAACTAGTCTACTAAGAAACCATTGGAATCGGCGGGGGGTTTATATGGACAAACACACCCCAAGGCATGACCCACAGGAGCAGCCAATAGATGGCACTAGGGCTGAAGTTCACCCAACACAGAGAGACAGGCAGAGAGAGAATGACAAACACGGAAGGCGAAGTGAAAGGATAACACAAGCACACAGAGAGTGATGAAAGAAATACAACAAGTGTTTCGGGGAACACAGATCCCAAGTAAGAAATGAGCCGTTCAGGCCATACAATCAATCATTCATTCAATGTCAGACCGCTCAGCGGCAAATCCGATGGTACATTTTTACTTTTCTGTTTGAACAGAAATATATATAAAATAAAGATAAAACATGGCTTTCCAATTTTTTACAGCGCAGCACAACAAAGGAATTGCCTCCCATTTGTTACAGATCCTGAGAACTTTGTCACCATATCATGTTTTTTAATTATTTGTGAAACTAATGCGACTAAATGCTGAAAAACTTTTCATCCATTCGCAAAAAATTGGCTTTTCAACCTACCTCTTCAGTGAGTCATCGGAGTACATCTCCATGTCCACGATTCGAACGCTTTTGCAACCAGTGAAAACAGATTGATAGCAGAGTTTATTCGCGTATTTGAAGTCAGGGTAAATTATCGAAGCTTCGAGAATAATGATGGTAGCCCGGGGTAAAAGGCAACAGTATTTATTTGTATTCCTCTTCTATTTATAGGAATTTATCCGGATTCCATTCCTCATTCCCACGGTATTCCGCAGTATTTCATCATATTCCTCGACCAGGCGCAGTATTTATTAGAATTGCTTCAGTATTCCATGGAATATGAGGAATGCGGACAACGATGCCCAGCAGTATTCCAATGGAAGAGTATTGTATTTATCAGTATTTGAGTTGGTACAGTATTCCTGGAATATTCCATCGTATTTCCTAAGAAATATGTAATTAATAACAGGGCAATCGTGTACTTGGACTTTATTGACCAACCCCAATTACTGACATCCTCTGTCGTCTTGGCGGCTTATTTATTTACTTACTTAATTATTTCATTGATTACATCAGCCCAACCTCCTCAACCAGTCGTTTGTAATGGAACTATATAGGCATGTCTCGTACTTAACGCGATCGTATCTCGGGTCCCTCGTGACTTCCGGCAACGCAGCACTTCAACATTTACCGACAAACGACTTGTTTTGGTGCTACGTTTATCTTTTATTGTGAGAAGTATCGGCTTGGAGAGGATATTATGTGCTACATATTTTTTCTGTGTTTTAATATTCGAATTCTATCGTAAATAGTGGCCAAATGTGTTTTAATATTGTAGCGGTACATGTTTCCGATAGCGTCTTCAATCACGGCTTTTTTACAGTATATGCCAAAGGCCTTCGATGGAGAACATTTAATTTGAACGCTTTGTTGCCGCATGATACCACATTCGTCATCACTTAAATACTTTAGTCAAGAAGTACATCTCGGATTAAGTAAATATATTTATGAGAAAAGGCATCGCGAATGTTTGTGATTGTGAAAATTGTGACTCACCTGTGAATACCCATGTTTATTTCTTGTGAGCGATGACGGATTTTGCGTTTGCACTTGTGTATCTTACCTATTCATCATTAGCAGTTTATTTCAACCATCGTCTTCACGATGATATTGATGATAAAGTGGAATAAGTGACTGTATTGGTGTGAGAAGTGTGTTGTTTGGTTTCATATACCAATGAAATGATAAAGATATCTGCGTTATCGTGCTATGTATGTCTAAAGATTTATAATTAAGTAGATTTCTCTACTTCCGAGAATTATTTTTTTTATTTATCTCCTCTTTTAACGGTGATTCATTTCATAAGACGAAAAAGTGGATTTTTTCTCTACGTGATATTTTGTCGATGTCCCGTCCTCGGAATACCGATAAGTACTTCAGGAATATTGATAAATATAGCCAGAGGAATACCTGTAAATACGGATAGAATACTGATAAATCAGAATGAATAAATGGATTGAATATATATAAATACTAGGTACATACTAATAAACACTTCCAGTGTAATTCCCATAAATTTGTAATGAATACCAATAAATACTCCTAGGTAGTATTCCTCCGTCTCAGTGGAAATACTCTTGGAATATAAATAACACCGAATACTGATAAATACCGTAGTAATACGGTAGCCATTTTACCTCGGGATGAACATCATTAGGCATTAGTAAGCGGAGCCACTGCATTAATAACAAACAATTCGCGGTAGACATAATATTTTCCGCAAAACATTGTTTCTTATGTTTTTCTTCCGCTTTCGCCATCAATGGCATCCTCAAAAAACAAATGAGTAACAAAGAGTGCATAGGTAAAAAAAGTTTGAATTTTTGTACGTGCATGGCAGTTTCTTTACCGCTTCACTTACTGAGATGCATCTATTGTCCTCGCCTGGGAATAACATAGAGGCCGAAACCGGTTGAACTATATTTCCAAGCATTTTTTTGCATCTTTTGAGCCTAAAAGCCCACCGCTTACTGTTCTTTAATCCCTTTGAGTTCCAGTAACGCTTGCAAGCTTTCCCAAAAGCCCCATCAGAATTCCTAGAGACCTTTTTTTCCTATTGCTACAAGGGTAAAGAGCAATGGAATAATTGGGACATAATTTTTTGTCTCTCAACTTATGTTTTGACAAAACGTTTCCTCATATTGATCCAATTTTCGAACTTTAACGCTCGTTCTTATATACCGCCATATTAATTTATACTAACCGGAAATTGCCGAAAATTTTCGCACAAATTTACGAAATTACGCTTGGCAGTCATGGGGTTAACATTTGATAGATACCTAATGTTAATTCATTGAAATTTGTTGGTCTTCTTGTTAGCCACGCCTGTTAATAGGACTTCCAGGTATACAAGGAAGTTGAAAATTAGCACGAATCGAGGTCGTGACCGAACACCGACCTAAAAATAGTAAAACTGGTAACCATAAATTACATTGGGATCTTTTTATCTCATAATGTGAACTTTTACTACTTGCATAAGTATTAAACCGGGATATGGGGATTCGTATTTTGTTTTTTTAATTATTCGAACTCTTCGAAACCTGGGTCGTGTTAATAAACCTCCAGAGGAGTATACAAAGTTAGTTTTATTTAATCTACCATGAATAACTTCCATAAAGTCAAACCTGGAAACATTTTCTTTGTGAGAAGTGCTAGTGCGGCAGAACAGGCTAAACTTTGATTTTGTATTTGCACCTGAAGATGAAAGGAAGTGTCGAAACCTGGGTCGTGTTAATAAACCTCTAGTGGAGTATACAAAGTTAGTTCCATTTAATCTACTATGAATAACTTCCACAAAGTCAAGCCTTGAACCATTTCCTTTGTCATGACATAAGGTTGAAATTTTTGCCAGTGATTGGCGGGAAAAGTTAAGTTCAAAATTATTGCCTTCGAATTTCCCAGTCTCCAACTTGACCAAAAAATTGCGCTCTTCGGAATTCGAGACAGTCCATTATCCCCAATTTCAGCAGCATAAATTTACATATCTTGGCAACCTCAGCATTGAATTTATTTAGGAATTCACACGTGTGGCATATGAATTTCGGTAAAACAATGAATTCTAGAGTTAGCAGCAAGATAGCCTCTCCATGAGTGGTTTATGACTGCTCCATCCGATAGTAATAGTTTAAGTTTTTCGCATCTCACATTAAATGGGCTCAATTAATCCCATACAAATATTATAGGTTTTTCTTCAACCTCTTGTATTTTAACGGGCGCTCATTCATTGCATGTTAGAAACCTCCATTATGGGCCAACAAAAATCACATTCATTTGGAGTGCAGAACGCGCAAGGCATATTGGAATCTAAAATTTAAAAACACTTTAAATCCAAACAACACTTAAATACAAACTTTATGGTTTCCACAATATAAATAGTGGAGCTAAAACGTTTGTTTTAGGTGTTTTAAATTTCATTCGGCACAAAAATCTCGTCCAGGGCGGGCAACCAAACTCAACATCATTAGGACCTATACCGTGAAAATAATCAACACAATGGCAATTTGTCTGCCAAACTGATAACATTAATACTCCAGTTAATTCGACGGAAGTAGGGTAATGGCTGAAGGAGTTATATCACTGGCGTTTTTATTTTCTAGGTGAATGTGAAATAAAAATAATTAACGAGAGGCCCGCGAGTTTGTAAAAAGTGAATTCGGGACACATACAGAACGTTAGTGGATAGCTTTACTAAGAGAGCCATATTGATTGGCTAACTCTTGCAAAGAAAATAAGAGGCGATTTTTTAAATCCTTTCGGGCAGAGTCAAACAAAGGGTACATGGCAGACAAATTTCAAGCTATCCGGGACTAGCCACGGAGTTCCACTTTTACGGAGTCACCCGCAATGCACACATGTGCGAATTTCCACAGAGAAAAAATCCAGTCCCGTAAAGGTCACAAAAATCCGCAGGGGAATATGACGCCTCGGTAGCTTAGCTGGCTAAAGCACTCGGCCGGAAATCGAGGGATCCGGGTTCGTATCCCGGTCAAGGCGGATGACTTCTTTCTCTGTGTAAAATCCGCACATGAGTGCATGGCAGATTACCATTACACTATTCGGAAAATATGTCACAATTGCTTCAAACACGGCAAGGACGTTAATCATTAAAATTTGTATAAATGAGCTCAGGCGCCAAATGAACACCCTCATTTCGTCGTTAATAACACCTATTTGAATATAACAGTTTAGAACAAGTAATGCTGATACCAATTTTATGCCGAACAAGGAATAAACTGCGTGACTGGAAAATTGTGGGAGACGAAAAAGAGAGGAAACTACTGGATAATTTGAAAAAGTATGTACTTTATTCTACAGGCTGGAAATAAAATTAGAGGAAATGGAATGACGCAATAAAAATGTACCGGTTTGAATGACTTTTTAAAATTTGATTTTTCCTCTTAATATCATTCCATGTACACCAATAATAACATAAAAATACTATCGTTGCATCATATTGAGTATCATTGCACTGATTAACGTAAAACATCACATCGAATTTAAGGCCAAAAAATTATACAGTCTGTAGAATAAACTACAGGGGTTCAGGGGCGATCGGGTGACCCTACTTCCATGTCTATGTATTCTCAAGATTAGTAGGTTTGGATCCCTTATCAGCTGCGTAGATTGAACCCTAAAATCCCCTACGGCTGGAAGAATGCAAAATTGGAGAAACAACACCCACTTTGTAACCTTAAGGACAATACATAAGGTCAACTCTAGACTAGTGGCTGCCCAAACCCCAAGTAAGATTGAAGGACGTCTAGAACCAGGAAATTTGATAGCAGAAATCTCTAACAAGGGACATGTTGACTCTCGGCTCGTAATTCAAGTTTTGCAAGGGCTGAAACACGTCTTCTTCCCTGATAACGAGTCCAAAGTGCATCCATGCTAAAGTATACGATACAGGTCTCATATCCTAATAGGTTTTTAGACAATTTCAACACAAACTAAGATTTACCTACACACATATCTTAGAATTAGGTAGGAGGTGGTAAAACTAGACAAATGAGGTTGGTATTTTCAATGACCCCATATCAACCATTTCCAATTTGATGAATTTCTCTGAATAATGATGATGTAATAAGCGTCTAAGCCAGAGAGAAATGTAAATTATTCATCGCAAAACCTGGAAAACACTTGCAAATTAATATCCGAAGTAAATTTCACTTTTTCAGGCATCACTTCATGGAAATATCTTATATTAGAACCCATACTAGAAAGGTGCTGTACTTTTCCACAATTATTCTATTAGACCGAATTAGACTCGAATTTTAAGTGGTGATTTATTCCTTTTTTAGGGAAATCTTCTAACAGGATTTCAAACCGCCTTCTGAATTCCCTTGAGATAGCAGTCTGCTCTCCCCTAACCCTTTAAAAATTTTTAGTAAACGGAATAGACGAACAGGATAGATTACTCAAGTCTGGTATTTACAAAATAAAATGCAATAGTTTTAACATAACTTACATATTGCAAACTGGTCAAAATTTCATTAAATGAATCAAAAAACATTGCAAAAGTTTATTGTGTCAAATTACGAAGCACTTTTTCATAATGGATTCTAGTATCCAAAGACTGATTGTATGGATGAATAACATGTATCATTCGTATGGATGTCTGAACAAACTCTTAACTATGATTTACAAAATATTTGAGAAACTGAAAAGAAAATATGAAACCAAACTCATTAGTACTCCTCAGTTAGTATTGGTGTCAGATGACGCATGAATAACCCATATACCTGTATATTTTGTCTTGGATCACTCTACTCAATATATGTCCTTTTTGAAAATCCAAAACATTAATACTTGGATAGCACGTGAATTGCTAAGCATAGTGAGACCAAGCTAACATACAAGTCACCACAAATTACCATATTTCTCTGGACCCTCCAGAAAGTGTACTTCCCTAACTTAGGTTTGCCATTACATGTTTTCAAAAGTTTCCTTCTCTTTTTACTTTGTAAGCAAAGGGTTAAAACGGAGAACTATGTATAACTTCAAAGAAAAAATATTAACAGGGTAGAAATATAAATTATATTGCGGAAAAAGTAATTATTCGCTATATTAAAAGATTTTTAGAAATATAGTTTTTAAGAAATTAAAAAAAGAAACAAAATAGAACTCTTGGTTCAATTAATTATGCTGCTCATAACCTAGTTATTACCGAATAGATACTTAGAATCGACTGCTTACCTTAAAGGATAAAATCCTAGATGCATGGAGGGTTTTCATTAGCCACAAATGGGAACATGAACGCGGAAAAAATTTATGTGTCTGGAATTAATAATGCGCTCAAGGGATCGCAGAATATTGCATAGGCAGGAGAGCAGCCCGAAGGCAGCGTGTGTTTGTAGTTCCACTGAACTGCGCTTGCTTCTTCTCTGGATTTTAGACATTATTAAGACTGTGCTCTAATAATTCCTGTCCCAATTCCGGCCCAATTTGCCAGTGACCGTGGCTTATTGCTGGGAGCACGTTGGAAGTTACAGTAAGTTGATGATAGCGTGCCAGCGACAGCTGTAGGAAGAGGAATTTCATTTTGATACACACCCAACGTTGCCGAGGATCCTGATGCATGGGATTTTAGGATGATTACAAAATTTTGACTCGCTCAAATGTTGAACGGCTTATTTGACTCTGGTAAAAAATAATAAAGGACAAAAAAATTTTCTCTCGATCAGGAAATGTTTTGGGGTCAAGCATCGGCTTCAAATTACGAAAAATAGCAATTTTATTTTTTTTAAGCATATACGTAACTTTCAGGGACTTTGTGGTCAAATCGATGGTGGTTCCCCGGGGTTTCAGCGATGGTGCAACACCGATTACGCCTCCGCCCGATGCGCCCGTCTCACATATACTTTTACCTAATATTACCTCTAAAATATCCTGTTTTCGCCGCGTTAAATCAAGTTGCCCGTCCTTAAGCTTTTGATACGGATACTTTTCATTTACATACTTCCGATTTAGAATCAAAATAATTCAGTTTTATTTTTTACATTTTACAGAATCCTATTTAATTTATCCTCAAAAATTTCAAAAGTTGTCAATAGAAATGTAAAAGAGCCGTTTGAAGGTAGAGGATCTGAAACTCAATTATTTATATTCTTTTAATGAAAAATATAAACTGCGTTGATGAATAATGTAATTAATTCAACATCATGATGAAAACCTTTAATTTGGTCAAGTGATTACAAAACTTTTCTTAAAGCTCAACATACCAAGTACTAGATAACATCCAACTATTATGTATCTTTGCGGTGTGATCAACGCATAAAAGAAAATATCTACAGTAAGCAACACCCTGGCCATCACAGGAAAAGAGCCAACGAGAATTATGAACTATATGGATAAACCGGTGAAGAAACAAAACATTAAGATTGATAAATATAATATAAAAATTCTCTTAGAGGCACAGGAAGAAATCACTGGGCAAACGTGAAGAATTTTTCTTCCAGGGAAGTAGGGTCACCAATGATGGAAGGAGAATGAAAGCTGTATGGAGCGAACCCAGAAGGCATTCTACCAGAAGAAAAGTCAAATAAAACCAGCAAGGAGGCCTAGGCAGTGAGGAATCACATCACTAACAGGTTTGCATGAATAAAGCAACCATGTCGCAGTTGGGGAACATTGGACAAAGTTGGTGACAGAGTTGGCTGATTCGATTAGTGATTTTCTGCTGCTCAGTGTGTGCTGTCCATATAGCTATTGATTGTAAAATTTTTCATTGGAACATCCATTGATTATTAGATATCCCATTCGGAAACCCATTGTTAGATACCCCGAAGGGGTTCCTTTCTTGGGATACCCAACGTTGAAATTTTATACACCTTCATGGATGCATTATGCATTTTCTTAGAGTTTTTCCTCATTTGTATGTGATTATATTCAAGAAAAGTCTCGAAAAATACTTTGCGAAACTGAACTTCAATTTAATTTTTCAAGATTACTTATGACTGAAATTTTGTCCACTAAACTTTATAAATTTGCGGAACTAAGAGTTCATTTTGAAATTCAATTAACTTCGCAACCTCCACTTTTGTTTATTGGCAACAAGCCCCGATGAATTTCAACACTTTCGCGTCATTATCACGAGAGCAGTACCACCCACTTCATACAATTAGCCCTTTGAGTTCCAGAGGGCCGATCAATCGACCCTTGGGGCATGTGTGACATTTACTACTGGCCGATCTATCGGCCGCGTTCTTTATTAGTAAATTTCAATAAAAATATTTTTCCCAAATAAAAATTCATTGGGAACAACATTACTGACTCGTTAGAGATATCCATTGAGTTAAAGGAGATAATATAAAAAAGTGGGCCTTATGATAAGCTAAATAAATCTGTTTACAAATTTTAAACTAAAGATGTAGATTAGCATAAAAAAAAGGCCAAGTATTTTTTGCACGTACCCGCTCAAGCATGCTAGCGCTAAAAGATTCAAGGAAATCTTCTCCAAATTCTCCTTAGCATTACATCCGAGCAAAAGACGATTTCGAAGAAGGCAACGAAAGAGAGGGGTTCCCTGAAATCTAAAAAGAGCGCGGCGAAACCGCTTCCATCCGCTGACGTTGGTATTGCGGGCCAGCTTGCTCCACTTCGATGATTCTTATCTCTTTATCTATGTAGGTTTCCGGCGTGAGCACCGAGCGATGGAGTCGGTACGTGAGCACATAAATAAAGTGAAACTGGAGCACCCAAGTGAGATAGTGAGGAACCGCGATGAATGGCCGATTGTGGGACGGAGACGATGGACGCAGGAGTTAACTTGGCACCCCACGAGGTACCATCGCTCAAAGCAATCAATCCTCTTTCCTCTCCATAGATATATAGGGAAGAAAAAAAATACAAGATTGCCAACTGTTCGCAGGAAACTGCTCACGTTTGAGACGACACCGAAGCACTTCTCAGTCATAAAACACTTCCTAGAGACGTCACGTCCCGGCAGTTTGTTTTTAGACGTATCGCGCCACGTAAGGATTTTGAGACCAAATTGATAGTTTCTTATTTGTGATGCCTGATTGATTCATTTTATCAGCACTAGTAGTTGCGAGGAGTGCCACCACCCGCGTGCCATCAATTGTAGTTTTTGGCTACTTCTGATATTTTTCACAAAAAATGTCATTGATTACTATTAAAATAATTGATTTCGTACTATTTGAATTATAGATCATTACTAAAAAATGTCCCGCCAAAAAGGCCTACAAAGCTAACTCATGTATCAAAAGTATTGGGAACACTCTTCAAACCTTATAAAGAATCCTTTATTTGTCCATTAGTAATTATTATAAATTTCGTTGAATGCTGTAAAAATTGACAGATGCGCAATTCGGATACCTGATTGATTCTTTTCCTCAATTATAGGAGTTCTGAAGAGCCACCTCCCGCGTGCCATCAGTTGCAGTTTTTGGCTGCTTCTGACAGTTTTCACAAAAAAAATTTATTGATTACTTCGAGCTAATTGCTTGATTATTACTAAAAAAAATTCCAGACAACGAGAGCTACAAAGGTAACTATCATATCAAAGGTGATAGAAACACTTTTCAAACCTCAAAAATAATAGTTTATATTCTATTAGTTATTATAGACATTTTTTTTTATTGATGTGAAAATTGATAGTTTCGCATTTCTGATGACTAATTAATTCTAACATATTTCACAAAACATGTCATTGATTACCTCACGCTGTTTGATAATCACTAAAACATAGTCTTGCCATAAAGAGATACGAAGGTAACTCATGTATCTAAGGTTGTGGGAACAATCTTCAAACCTAATAAAGAATCATCAAATTTTCAATGAGTAATCATAGAAATTTCATGTAATGCTGTGAAAATAAAAGGAGCTGTTCTCGGAATCTGAAGACAAGAGCTGAATTCCTTGAGGAATAAATAAATATCCTTGGCTTTCAAATTTTCTGGAAATTACCGAATTAGCTTCGTGCCCGTCAATAGCAGTGCGGTGTTCAATGAGCCAATATTTTACCCCGTTGAAATGCCACAGAAATCCTTTTAGTGAAGGCTATAATAATAAACGATCAAGATTGAAAGAGGATTATATCACCATGGTTTTACATCCCTACTGTGGAACAAAGTTATCCATTACACACTTCGACCTTCTAAATCTCAAAGGAAGCTTGAAATAATTGCCTTATTCTTTGGAGACTATAAAGGCGGGCTTACACATGGAAGTCACTTCCATGACGGTAACCTTGGCAGTCGCTTGTAAGTGACACTTCAATGTGTAAGCGCGCTTTTCCATGGCAGTAGGGGTCGATAGTGGTCGTAATCGACCGTGGATTCTACTTGCAAGAAAAAATAGACTGGTTTCTATTTTTCCAGTAAGTAGCATATCGATTCCGCGATAAAATCGCATCGCATCCAGTGGAAACTTGGTCACATGGCAGCAAACGGAGAGTTAAGATGTAATCAAAGAATAACTTAGTAAGAGGAGGACTTATTCACTACTTTTACCAATCGAACTCAGATCGATAAGAACTTGGACCGATCTGAACATTTTAAGCCAGCCAACTTGGATCGCCTAGTTCAAGACCGCGACGCTCCCATTCCCTCAACGGTAATGCTTTACTAACAGAGCACTCTAGCGGTCAGGCGCTCCCCAACCACGATAACCCCGCCAAATTTAAACCGAAGCATTGAAACCTTGAGCGATAGCATATAACATGACCTCTGCATTCTTCCGATATTGGTCCAAGTGATGAAAATTCACGAGGTCTCCTGATATTTGATTTTGTTTCTTAGGTTTGGTACATAATTTCCAATGAAAAGAAACCAAATGGAAATTACACAAACTTTGTTGTGAATAATGATACTGAAGACACAATTTACATTATTACAAAACCTTCAACATAACATTTGAAACAACGAAGTGGAATTCATTTTCAAACTTGGCATAAAATCACATAAATCCTCGCACAGCCATACTATAGGACCATGGGCCAAATTAATTAATTAGATGTCAATACAAAGGTAAGAGCAGGCTTCGGTCATAACTGTAAAACATCTAACCATCTTATTCACAACTTACTTACCTCGCTAAATCACTCGGGAAGGTGAAAAATGCAATTTTTTTGTCTGATCTGCAGCCAGAAAAATTATTGCACCAACTGGCTGAGCAATAATGCCGCCCGGGTCGCTTCTCACATTCACGACTTGCCGCCATGTTTGTTATTTTGATACGGACCATGCAGGCCATGTGAATTTTTCCTAACGAAATCATAACATAGTTTTGTGTTAACAAATTCACTGAGTATAAACAATTAAAATAATTATTAATAAATTAATAACCTATTATCGTCTAATTTAAAGATCTTTTTTAATTTGCGCCTGAAGTAGATGACGCTAAAGTCACTAAGTACGATATATCGCAGCAAGCGACGTAGCCTTGGCCTAGTTTACCAATGCAAAATAGATTATCGATTGAAATACCGATTTGAATCGGTTCATATCGAATATCGAATTAAAATCCCAGACTGGCAGTGGAAGTGGGCCGGGTTAGCATGGCAAATCGATCTGAATTTACCGTACCAAATCGATACTGAGCCGGCCAAATCGATCTGAGTTCGATTGGTAAACGTGTTGATAGTTGCTTATGTAAATATTTATTTGTTCTTGAAAATATTTCAAATGCTAACGATTGCCTAAAGTAAGCTTTATGACCTATTTGATAAGAATTATTATTATCATAATTGGTAAACGTGATTTGACGTAATCATAAATAATTATTGTAATTCATACAAATTTATTAAATCCACGAATGTCTATAGGACTCAAACAGCAATATACGAACGCCATTTCTGAAAAATTTGGGCGAATTTTGTAATTACAATATTCAATGTTTACTTCTGCCATCGATTTCTTTGGGAAAAGCCAGAGGTCAGATGTAAGCAGAGTGATGCCCTGCAAGCGGCGATATGATAAGAGATATTGTTAGACTCGCTACTTCCAAAAAAGTCAACTTTCATGTTTCAACCCGCCTTAATCTCAAAATACTTAACCATAGCAGCGATCGATTGCTACACTCGATATCTCTTTGAGCAGCCACATTGAAAACGTGGTTTCATTTTGAAGTCTCCTGCGGGCACGTTAAAGCGAAAATGCAATCGGAGAAGCTGATCAAGTTAATGAATAAATTTTCTATAGAACCCTTACACACACAGAAAGCCTTCCATTTTCATTCTTATTTAGCTCAACGCACTATTTAGAAACATTGATGTACAACTCAACTGAACTTACTCGAGGGAGCTGACGACAACTCTTGAAACTCACTCTATCGATGGGTCTCATAGATATTTTTTTTGCTTGCCGGACGATTCTATTGGCCCGTATGTCCCCGAAATCCCGATAGGCTGCTGTGCCTGTCAACAGATTTTCCAGGGACCGAACCAACAGAACTTGACATACATCCATGCCCTGGGAGGTGAAAAACCCACCCAGGCGGGACTCGAACCCGCGACCCTCGGTTTAGCAAGCGAGGACTTTACCCCGCCGCCACCGGGGCCGGCGAGGATTGATAAAAGGATCGACTATGGAGGTGATTGGTTAGAAAATTCGCCCACTGGCTCTCTTCCGGAGCGATAATATGCCAATTTACCACGCGTGTAATGAAATTGGTAAAATACTGGAAATGTTCGACCTCAGAAGTAGAAACTTTAACGCGGGAAGATAATTAAACGAAGACACCTAATTTGAATTAGTACACGTTTGTGAGGGGATTGATCTACCGGAAGCAGTTAATAAATCCTTACCCAGTGAATGCGAAATGTCTCATGAAAGATGCAGGGATTTTTTTTGAAATGATACCTTCATCTTTATTCAGATTTTTTATATTTATTTTCTTCCGTTCTCATTTTTGCTCTAGAAATCTGGCCCACGGCCTCCAAGCGAAGTAACTTAAGTAAAATAAGCGGTGTAGATAATTAGGAATGCGCCCAGTTCCTCCGTTTGTTCACTTACTTCCTCTTTGGAGCTTGATTTGCTTGTTCCTCTACAGCAGAGAAAGCCCTCCGCCTCGATTTCACGTCACTCAGTTTAACGAAGGAGTCTGAGGCAAAGAGGTCATTATTCTATGCTTCCGTCTCCGGTGCACGTCTTGAGGGGCCCAGGGAGAAGGGGGATGCTGAGGAGAGACGACAGTTGGGGCGCAACCTGCAGGACACTAGCGAATGCATGAGCCCCTAGGCTCATTAGTGCCCAAGACGGAATTGCCTACAAGTCTAATACCGCCCTCACGTCCACGACGATGCAGAGGAAGAATAAAATTACCCCGACCGACTTTGCCAAAACGTTTCTTAAGATGGTTGGAGGGCGAATCGTGAGTCGTTGCGTGTATATTTTAATAACTATTCATGTAAGTCGAAAAAAACTCTTGGACTACACCTAACTCAAGTGCACCTATTCAAACTGAAGAAAAACCATACATGCTGTAAATAAACGACGAAAGATATATATTTTACGATTTTCTTCTCAATTCAAGCGTTGTCATGACTTGAATAATGGGCGTGGAATTATAAATTTAAGCGACAACCTCACGTGTTTGTTATAAGTCATGATACCTTGATATTCACTAGGAACAACTATAATATTATGAAAAGCATATTTTCGCGTTTAGGAGAAAATCTGTAAATATGCCATCGAAGTCTCTCGAAATAAATGTCAAGTGCCATAAAGCTACTAGTAGACTGGATTGAATTTTTTTAATTATTGTTTGGATTGGATTGGGAGGCGACCGGCAGCTAAGGTCATTTATGCCGTAGGGGATAGGTAAGGGAGGAAGGGTGGATAGAAACCCGGCGTCGGCATTAGTCTGCTCTTGACGAAAGGCGCCAAGCGGACCACGGTTTGCCGTCTCATCCGACAGACGGAGTACTTGTACTTGAATTGCCCTCCAAAAGACACTCGAGTAGGGATCGGGTCTCCTCTTAAAAAACATCCCCCTCTGCAGGGATTGGACCCTGGTCACCCGTATGGTTAGCCAGTACTCTAGCTACCACACCAACCCGATTCCAGCTGCTAGTTGAAATAGCGATAAATTGCCAAGAAACCAAATCAGCAACATGCCATTTTTTCGCTTATATCTGTAAATATTACTAACAAGTAGAATTATGCAAAGTTTAACGCTAACTGTACCCTTTTGTAAACAAGAATTGTTCCAACCACCTTAATTTAACGGAAAGATATATACCAAGAGTGTCCTCATTTAACTGCCGGAAAGATTAATCAAAATATCATTGGAAAAGTGAGTATGAAGGGCTGTACGTCTAATTTCCTTGCTAATATTTCAACCCTAGAATTGCGTGAATAGTGACCCAAAAATCCTCGCAAAAAAATTAAAATTCAACATAATTTTCCAAAATGTGAATCCATGCAGTTGCGATCAAATCTGAATTCCCATTGACGATGTTTTACCCTTTCCAAGACGCTCGGGAAACATGGGATGATTCTCAATATGTTTTTTTGGGGAAGAATTCGTTAAGAAGAAGAAGTTGTTAACAAATCTAGCGAATTGAAATTTCTTTTCTATTCTCACTACTTATCTTTTTGTTCCGAATTCTATAAATACATTTAATCAAGTATTCTGAAGAGTGACAGATCGAAAATACGAAACTCCATACGCGGCTCAATCTGGAGGATGGTATACCATGTTGACACATGTCAACATTACAAAATCCATTCAGTTACCCCTATACTTCATTGGATATTTTGAAATTGTATAATAGTAAAAATGTTGTAAGAGCAACTTGATGTTTTCAACAGCTTTTGATCATTTCAAAAACCTCAATTCGAGAGTTGCAGCTTGAGCAAACATATATGTGAAATTTGCGATGAGTTGTGGAATTCCGCAATGACATGGGACATCCTACACACGAATACGAACGATTCGATACTTCATGAAATCACCTGATTTCTTAAACGCCTTAGGAACAGAAATACGCGGTGATTAATGTATTCTGGATAGCTTATCGGCGAGAGTTCTCGGTGCGAATACAAATCGATTCCCAACCTAAGAAAAGAAGGATCCCGATTATAATGACAGTGCTACTCTTTGGGATATTATGAATAAAAGAGGATATTCGCGACATATAATGAAGGCAATCAAAAATGTGCACAAAATACCTCAGTCAATATTGACAAAAGAAACGGATTAGCAGCGGCAGTGAAGACAAACAAAGGACTAGTACAATGCTGTGACAAGGTGATGATCGTTTATTTATCCAGATTTACAACCTAGGAGTTAATTCGAGAGCAGAAGGATGAAAAATTTAAGTTGAGTACTTAGTAAGATGTCCACAAATGGTAGCGTCCAAAGTATGAAATGAAAATGGTACAATTCTTCTACTTTCAGTGAACCCTGTTTATTGACAGGTCTCAATGGAACTGTAGTCTCCTGACATTTCTGTTTCGGTCGAGACTCTTCTTTGCCCTTTACGTCCCTCATCTCATCACATCTATCATCAAACCAATTCTTTTCCTTCTTCTTCCTCTCTTTTTATTACTCTTTCCTTCTGTAATGACTTCTTGCAAACAATCTCTATATAAAATGTGGTCCATCCGATTTTCCTTTCTATTCTTTACATATTTCAATATAGTTTGCTCCTTTCCTTTTCTTCTCAGTACCTTCTCATTTTTAACCTAATTTGTCCATCAAATCTTCTTCATCTTTCGCCAGAGCCACATCTCAAAGCTTTCTAGGTATTTTCCTTCCTCTTCCTCATTTTCCACGTATCCGATCCATGCATAACCATACCCCATATAAAACACCTTGCAAATAATACAATTGAACCCTGTCTGATACTCCCAGTTCAATTGTGAGCGGCTAAATACGTGCCAACGGATTCATTCCGAAAATACCACGGAGTTCGTTAACCATGGGCTCACGCTTAACGTATTAAAGCCCGGCTAGCTCAGTCGGTAGAGCACGAGACTCTTAATCTCGGGGTCGTGGGTTCGAGCCCCACGTTGGGCGTAATTTTTTTTCCATTCATGAAATTCAAGTCCGCACCGGATGAGAGGACGGCGACGGAAGTTTTTCCGAGATATCCGATTTTTTTAGTGATCTGCACCATAACATCAGTCACAAGCTTCACTTACCTGCATTACGTTTTACAAGCAATAAAACAAGATATTCTCAACTTTTTTGGCTTCGGTTGATAATTTTTTCTTACAAAAATTTCTTCCCACACGGAAAATAGGAATCTATGGATATCTATATATTGTCTACACTGGTCTATGACTAGATGTAGATCTAATAGATGCCTATTAGGTGTCTGTAATTGGTCAGTAACCTGTCTTGAAATACCCATCTGCATATGTACACCTAATAGATATCTAATAGATGTCTACGATAGATATTATGAGAACAATGGGACTACAGCATTAGCACCACTCAGATTATAGATGTCTATTTTTGGTTTAGTCACATCTATGCCTAGATGTAGATCTAATAGATGCCTATTAGATGTCTACAATTGGTAGGAGTCATGTCCGTGGCGGAAAATTAAGGAATCACTCCTTCGAAGTCAGAGGTTTCTGCTAGAGGCTTATAGAGGCGTACGTGCTCACACGACAAATACCTTTGACTGCTGCTCATTACTCTTGTTAGCTTTTTCATGAATAACTAACCGCGAATTTATACCTATGGAGAATTATTCACTCAGATAAGAAACAAGCCGAAAATCCATCTCCCACGGATTTTTCGCTGCACTTATTTCTTAGAACTAAATAATCATTAAAATAATACAGGTTTACATTGTTTACATAACAGTTTTCTTCAAATGGGTATTTTAGGACTGGTCAGAGACTTTTATTTTCCGGCAGTTACCTTGCAAATGTGCAGACCTTGCCTCTCAAGCTTCTGAGAAATAGCAGAAGCGCACTCGACCCTCAAACGCCAACACCTAATTGACATCTAATGGATATCTTTTTGAGGTTCATCTTCATCTGTGCATTTTTAGAAAACACATTGCCGTTTTCTTTCCGGTAGTCTTCAAGGGAATAAATGCATACCTTCTATTTCATTGTGCCAAATAGCAAAGTTCATTCAAATCATAAGCTCCTACCAATTATAGACATCTAATAAGCATCTATTAGATCTACATCTAGGCATAGATGTGACTAGACCAAAAATAGACATCCATCATCTGGGTGGTGCTAATGATATAGTCCCATTACCCGATATCTAGTAGATATCTATTAGATATTCTTCTACAGATGGGTATTTCAGGACTGGTTAGAGACTTTTATTTTCCTACAGTTACCAAGCAAATGCGCAGGCCCTTCCTCTCCGTCCGGGCTTGGCTCTTCATCTCCACCGACGTTCCGATAGATTTTTCCATCGTCTTCAGGTCCATTGAATCATCATCACCGTCCAACAACATTGTGTTCACCAAAGGTCCTGACTGAGGATGAAAATTATTTCATCGAAACGTCGACGGAGATGGAAAACCTAATCCTGACTGAAAACCGAGAAGGGTACACTTCGATTTCATTCTCTGGGAAAGAATCAAATCCTAAAAATTCCGGGTTTCCGGAACAGGCAAAATTGCCTAACCCATCAACTAAAGGTGAGGAATAAAAATGTTGCACGCTCGAAGGGGTAATCGCCTACATTTCCTTAATTGAGACAATAAAGTGAACCACTAGGATTAAATCCTACCCACCAATGGTTGAAATTCGCCATGAAAAAATCATTTGACCTGACCAGGATACGAACCCGGATCTCCCCGTTGTCGGTTAGGTGTGATAGCAAGTTACACCACCAAGTCTGACACACTTTAACGCCAACTGGGTCCTCTCCATTGCAAGTTAGTTAGATATTTTAGATATTTATTTGATCAATGTACAAAATGACTCACAGTCCTACGAGAGTACAATGCAAACATTGGAATACATAAAAAAGTAAATTAAGTTCAGTTCCATCAGCAAATAAGAAAAACTAGTCAAAAATTAATTGCACCATCATGAAAACAGAAAAATAATCAAAAATAGTATAACAACATAATCAACAGGAACCCAGAGACATACAATATTTTCGAGCATGGTGTTAGAAGGTTTTGACAGAGATGCAGTGAGTGACTGTGGATGGTAAACTGTTATGACAGCAAATATCCATAAATCACCTCTTTCTTTACCAGTTCGGTGTTGAGGGACTCTTAGAATATCTGGATTCCTGAGAGGGCGACTGTGAATGGTGTGAACAAAAGAAAGCTTATTGTACAGATAGGAAGGTGTGGGTTAGGTGTGTTAGTCAGTTACACCACCAAGTCTGACACACCTGACCGGAAAATGGGAGATCCGGGCTCGAATCCCGGTCTGATTATTTTCATGGCGAATATCAACCCTTGGTGTATATGCACCCCTGAGAGTGACTTTGTACCATGTCAACTGTAAAGGCAACGATTGGAAATAAATCCTAACCGTTGGAATACAAAGGAGAAATGAAAGGTTACCATACGGTGATTACAGATGACTGAGATGCCATTTGGACCGCGTTATTTAAACATTCTCTTCTCTTTTTGATTTCGCAATCATTATCTTCAATTGACGCATGTACGTCTGGGTTATATACTTAAATTTGTTTTAGGTAAAATCTGTTATCGTGAGTATAATTAATGCAATTAAAAGAGGTGAATTTATACATGTTCCATATATGCTTTTATACACGATTCGATCCTCTTTAAGACCTCATGGCTCACCCACCCAGGTCATTTTTTTCTTCTCCACCCGTCCCTGTCTCGGCACATGAGACTTACTCTTGGAACTCGGCGCATAATAAATCAGATGAGGATAGGTCGGGGACAGATAGTGGGACGGTGTGGGAAGCGGAAGAAGGAAGAGGAAGGAAGGAGGGAATAAGTGAGAAACACTGAGTGGGAAGAGGAGGCTGGAGAAAAAAAATTGGGGAAAAACAGTTCGAAACAGTCGGCCCCTAATACTCGAAATACTCTTCGGAAGAGACACTTGTGCCTCCGTATGGAACTTCGTGTCGAGCGGCGAGTAGTTTGAGGCGAGACTGGGAGGCTCCATCGAGTGAAGCGTTAAAAACTTGTTCCGGTCGCCCTAGTCCTTCTAACTCCCAAGAATCGTTCGAGAGGAATCCACTCATAGGCGGAGGGAGACAGAGGGAGAAGGGCCTCGTTGGATAGGCTTAACCCTCTATGGACGAGCGAGTCAAATTTGTAAAGTTTCAAAATCAATGAAATACCTGCTTTCTAAGAGGATTTTCTATTTAGTTCCTGCGCCAGGCAGAATTTTAAAGCTTTGGGTTTAGTGTGTGTTGTCAAGCAATGTGAATATATGAATGTGTGACGCTATTGACTGTCGATGGCGTGTCTGGTGGAGCTCGGAAATAAATAGTTTCAGCAATCATATGAAGAAAAAATTGAGAAAGTTTAAAAAGATACGATATGAAGGTAATGTTGAAGTATACCTTATGTAAATATTATTATGTAAAGTAATATTTTAAATTAAATTATATAAGGTAAAAATACGGCACATTTCAAAATAAACATTATAGTCAAAATAATTGCTATTTTTTTGAAAAATGCTTTAATTGCACTTTAAAAAAACTAATATAGTAGCAGTATTATTTTCAACCTGATGTTTCATTACTCCGTCCATTGAGGGTTAACTCGGACTGACTTGGCGCTAGACCGGAGCAATGATCTTGAGAATGCCGTCCGCCAGTTCACAACGACAAGGTGGTACCACTGTGAGATGACTGAAATTTTGTTCTTTTTCTGAATATTAATAAAAATACGTCCTCTATCTGATATGCACAGAACTGTTATAATGGAAATCATTTACGTTATATAAAAGCCAAAATTTATTTCATAATTATTTTTTTGAATGCTAGCTGCTGAAGTACAGCCAATTTATACAAGGATAGGCAACCCAGAAACTAGAGAGTATTTCTTCTGGGGTGACTAATTTGACCCCCTATTTTTGATTTGTTTAAATATTTGTACATTTATTTGGGTGAAATAAATTATACTGTATTCTATTCTATCCTAAATTAACCTTTCCGTGGCAGTAGGTGTCGATGAAAGTAGTGATAGACCGCGGTTAGGGGTTGTAAGAAAAATAGGATGGCTTCTAATTTGCATGCAAGAAGTATGTCAATTCTGCGATTAGTATCATATCTGATGAAACTTTGGTCACATAGCTGCAAATCAAGATGAAAAATATAAACAGCAAATAAATTAGTAGAAGTGGGACTCATTTCTGAATATAATGATAGTTAAAAGTACTTGAGAACGTTTTAAATGTTAAAACACAAGTTTTAAAATCTAAAGAACGCAAAGAAATCCTTAAGTTTCACTATGGAATAATATTAATAAGAGCTGATCCCATTTCTCACGCTCGATACACTGTGTCGCACATATTTAACGTAATTTATATTTTTTAAATTCACGAATGCCTGAGGGACTCATATAGAGTATGCAGAAAAACGCAATTGATGACAAATTTAGGCGATTTTCGAAACTGCCAAATGCATGGCTTTTCCCTCCGCCCTCCACCTCTTAGGGAAAAGCTGGAAGTTATGTGTAAGCAGAACGATACCCAGCAAGTAGCAATACGACGCGAGATATCTCCAAGCTCGCTACTTCCAAAGAAGTCAAATTCCATGGGTAATACTCATAGATTCTAGAATATTCGTAGAAAACTTAAGTGTTATTAAAGTTAGAAAATTAGCTACTTCTCTCTTCCTACACCCCATTAGGAAAGTTCTACATCTACATAATACCCTATGAGCCTCCGCATGAGCGTGTGGCAGGGAGTGATAGGTCACTAGCCGTGTAAAGATGTAAGTTTTTGGGAGATAAAATGGTGACATGTATTATAGGAGTATATTTAGTGGAGCTCAGTTTTTATTGTGGTTGCTTACCTTATTGAGTTTTTGTACCTATACGTTCGGCTGTGTATATTTCTTATTTTATCGCGTCTGTCAGACCTAAAGATGTAGTTAAATGTTATGATAATATTCTCTGTGTCGTTCTGAAAAATATCGGTTCTGAATTTCTCAAACCACCTGAGCCTAGCGTGTAGCCTCCGAGCCTCTAGGGGCCCCCACCTTAATCCTTCTAAAAGTTGTGAGACTATATGTACGCTCGCAGTAGTTTTAACGAAGCACGCTGCATTCCTTTGTATAGTATACATTTTTTTGGTTAAATCTATATGACCAGTGTCCCAAATGTTCGTGGCGTATTCGAGGTGCGGCCTAACCAGAGCGAAGTAGCATCTCTCTTTGACTTTTTCATCCGAGGACCATCCAATTATACGTTTAACAAAACCTAGTTTCTTTAATACTGTGCCACATATGTTTTGAACGAGTAATCCCCAATATATATAAAAAGTTAAGGTAATTCCAAGATATTTTACTGGATCTGAAGATTTTATGCTTACTCCACCCACAGTATAGGTATGGCATTTTTGTGATGACTTTCGCAGGAAGTGAACAGTGGTGCATTTGTTGATAATTAATTCTAACCCCCACTCCTGCCACCACTAACAGTTGTTAAGGTCCGATGACAGATGTTCAAAGTCCGCGTCTTGGCTTATTTCACGGTAGATAACTGTACAATCTTTTTATTTTTAATCTTAATTTACTGCTAACTCTAGAACTTTGGTCATCAATATAAATAATGAATAAAAGAGGGCCAATCACACTACCTTGAGGAACACCGGATGTGACTTCGACCATATCAGAGCTAAAACCATACTTTTATTACATAACTACATTTTATTTTCGATCACTGAAAAAGTCCCTTATCCAAATCAGAATTTTTTCTATTTATTCCGTAAGGTAAGTTGGAATACATCATCAGCACTTGAGATTCTTGTGACGAAGGCTTAAACCGAGTAAGAACACGAGCAGTGAAGATCGTTAATATACGTAACGGGCCGTTACGATAATCTTGTTAGTGTAACATGCCCTCTCCTACCCCTCCTGTTCGCCTCCCACGTTTGGAATAAATCTAACTATTTTTCCATTCTTAGTATAGCAATACATGCTTAGCAACAAAATAGTGCACTTGCTTTCCATTCACTTAAGGCCCTGCGCACTATTAAACGCACTTCAAAACAGATGAGAAGCTGAGTCGATGCGCGCAAACAGCAGAAGAGCGTCGATAATTACAAATCACACGGTTTTGGGCTTGACTTGAAGAAAGTAATCCATTTGTGGAAGTATAAGATAATTTTGTCCACTCCAATTGTGAGAATGAATTGTCACGACCCTGGTTTCGACACTTCGTGTCACCTTCAGGTCGATTTCCCGGGTCGTGAAAATGCGATCTCACAAGTGGAGCGAACAAAGATATTATTTTTTTCGCGATTGTTGCTTTCATAGTTGATTTTGAGTGAAAGCGTGAAACACTGATGATATAAAGCAGTTTGTCATTCTGTAATGGGAAGCCTACGTTTTTTAATACATTTATCTTTACGAGTTCACGAGATTCATTCGAGTTCGCACTGAAGATGAAACAAAGTGTCGAAACCCAGGTCGTAACATTAAATTCTCACTAGTGGAGGGAACAAAGTAATTTTATTCTTCTATTGTCGATTATTGCATTCGTTATTGTTTTTTAATTGTTGATTTTCAATGAAAATGTCCAAAATCGATGACGTAAAGTAGTTTGCCACTCTGTGATTAGAGCCCTACGTTTTTAAATACATTTAATTTCGCGAGTTCATGGAAATTGTTCAATTTCGATCCAAAGATGGCACAAAGTGTCGAAACTCAGGACGCGGCAATAAACTCTCGAAAAAAAAGGAGCGAACAAAGTGATTTTATTCTTCAATTGTCGGGTATTGCATTCGGGAGTGTTGTCCTCATTGTTGATTTCCACTGAAAACGTCAAACATTGATGATATAAAGTTGTTTGCCATTCTGTAACGGGAAGCCTACGTTTTAATATGCATTAATTTTGACAAATTTGATAACAATACACAATAAATCAAGATAATTTGATCTCTACGGCCTCTTTAGATAACAAAATAAAACGAGTCTCCAATGGCCGTCAAAATTGGCACCACTCGTCAATTAAACACAACCATTGTTGTGTTGGTTTGCGGGAATGAGACCACACCCACACCAAACCATCACCACGCACCACCAACCACAATCTCTCAACCAGAATACCCTCCTGTGGTAGTTTACGGGAATTTTACTCCCTCGCCAGTGACTACCGCACACGCTTGTGTGTGTCTGTGATAGTCACTGGCGAGGGAGTAACATGCCCGTAAACCACCACAGGAGGGTATTCTGGTTGAGAGGTTGTGGTTGGGCTCCGTTGTGGAATTCCCAATTCCGAAAACCAACACAACAATCGTTGTGTTTAATTGGCGAGTGGTGCCAATTTTTACGGCCATTGGAGACTCGTTTTATTTTGTAATCTAAAGAGGCCGTAGAGCTCAAATTCTCTTGATTTATTGTGTATTGTTATCAAATTTGTCAAAATAAATGCATATTAAAACGTAGGCTTCCCATTACAGAATGGCAAACAATCGTTTCATTTTGTAAAATACACAACAAATTCGGCCGTGAGTGTTGTGCACCCATAGAATTCTACTGACCGGCAGGTTACTCAACGTTTTACCAGCGCAAATCGTACAAATTATCGACGTTGGTGCATGCTGATGCGTACTGATCTGCGCCAACTACTTCACATTGAATGGGAATCTCACCTCATCCACTCCCCACACTTCACATCACGCCCTCACTCTTTCGAGAACTCTTCCTCTCAAATCCTCATCAGCTTCCGAGATGCACGTATGAAACTCTCCGACTGCGAAGACCCCTCTCACGTAATTGAGCTTCTTTCAAGAACACACGCCGCCGTCCGCACGCTCCCCGCTTAAACGCTTTCCCTACCATAAATATCCTCCGGGCAGAGCGGTCACGGAGAGATTGGCACAGCGACTCTGAGAGATAATGGTGACGATAATGAAACAATAAGAGGAAACCCCGGTGTCTCTTTCCTTGAAGCTTAAAGCAACGCCGTTCCCCTGATGCAACAGGTGGGTTCTTCGCGTCCACGCAAAATATCTGGCATGCCCGTGAGCGTTTAAGATCAATTATGAATTCTTTTTCTGCTACGGGCGCGAGTAAATTTCCGGATGATTTATGCCCTCAGTGACAAGGGCGTATAAAAAACATGCACCAGTCGTCGAAAAAGACAATCGGTGATAAATGCAAACATTTACTCATTGATGGCACCCGCAAATGTTCCTGGCGCAGGTCTGCTCAGCCAGGTGGGGAGGTTAAAGTTATGGGAATGAAGTGAAAGGAAGGGGATGAAGAGAGGGAGGCAAAGAGAGAGAGATAGAAAGGCAGATTAATCAAGGAGGTCGGGTTGGAGTGGTGGCTAACCATACGGACGGCCAGGGTTCAAATCCCTGCAGAGGAGGATGTTTCTCAGAGGAAACCCGATCCCTACTTGAGTGTCTTGTGGAGGGCACTTAACAAGTACAATACTCTGTCTGTTGGATGAGACGTTAAACCGAGGTCCCCTTGGCACCTCTTGTTAAGAGCAGGCTAATGCCGACCCGAGGTTTCTATCCACCAAGAATCGTCAATGGGAATTCAGATTTGATCGCAACTGCATGGATTCACATTTTGGAAAATTATGTTGAATTTTGATTTTTTTGCGAGGATTTTTGGGTCACTATTCACGCAATTCTAGGGTTGAAATATTAGCAAGGAAATTAGACGTACAGCCCTTCATACTCACTTTTCCAATGAGATTTTGATTAATCTTTCCGGTAGTCAAATGAGGACACTCTTGGTTTACATCTTTCCGTTAAATTAAGGTGGTTGGAACAATTTTTGTTTAAGAAAGGTTGCAGTTAGCGTTAAACTTTGCATACTTCTACTTATTAGTAATATTTACGGATAAAAGCGAAAAAATGGCATGTTGCTAATTTGGTTTCTTGGCAATTTATCGCTATTTCAACTAGTAGCTGGAATCGGGTTGGTTTGGTAGCTAGAGTACTGGCTAAGCATACGGACGGCCAGGGTTCAAATCCCTGCAGAGGAGGATGTTTTTCAGAGGAAAACCCATCCCTACTTGTGTCTTGTGGAGGGCACTTAACAAGTACAATACTCTGTCTGTTGGATGAGACGTTAAGCCGTGGTCCCCTTGGCACCTCTTGTTAAGAGCAGGCTAATGCCGACCCGAGGTTTTTATCCACCCTTACTCCCTTACCTATCCCCTATGACGCAAATGACCTTAGCTGTCGATCGCCTCCCCAAACCATTCCAATCCAAGAATAATTAAACTTTTCCGCGAAAAAAACAAGGGACATATATTCAAGGTGAGCGGTTAAGGTAGTTTGAGCCAAATATCGTTTCACCTAATAATCAATGAATTTGGTCTCACTTTAAAGAAAAGTATCTCACCGTTCCGAAAATACTAAAAAATAAGCCGCTTATCGAACTTCTTTCAGAGACTTTTGACGAAAAATTCCAGCCCTTTAATATGGGAAATGGTGCGTGTGTGTAATACAGCGAGTTCCTTATCAGCGAAAAGTTTTTCTGCGATCAATTAAAAAATTACAAGCGTCACGCTGGAAGGTATTTTACTGCGATGAAACTTGGTGTGGCGCTAACCATACAGTAAATACACAATGCAAGAGAAATTCAACGACGGGAGCAGATGATTTGACATCGACCGTGGAATGATTCAACACGTAGAGTTCTTCGAAGAATAATGGAGAATTTTCCCATAATATATTTCGTGTAGGACGATACATGATTGAACCAGAATGGGATAAAATTAAGATAATTTACCAGTTTTAATGAATTAAAAGTGACTAATACTTTTCTCAAGAAAAAATATACAAATAAATTTACCTGGTCAGTTAGAGGTCACCGGTCTCTCATTGATTATATAATAGTTAATCAGAAACTAGCCACAAGGATAACTGATACCCATGTATATAGGGGGGCAAATATCTACACAGATCACTTCCTTGTTCAAACAAAAATACAACTATGGACCAAATGGAAAAAAAACACCTGAGAATGAAGCCGATGAGTGAAAAAAACAAAACCTTCAAAACATACCTTCTCAAGGAAGACGGTATTCGAAAATTGTATCAACATAGGCTAACACAACTGCTCAAACAAACAAAACCAGACCACCATGTCAATATAGATTGAGAAAAAATTGAGAATGCTATTACACAAATATCTAATTCTTCTAATTATGGAGAGAAGAGGATAATGTGGTCAATTATGAAGAGAAGAGGATTACCTAAACACTTAATAAAAGTTACTCAAAGCCTATGTAAAAACACCAGAATTGTGATTGATACTGGGAAACAGATGACTCAAGAAATTATCATTAACCACGGTGTCAGGCAGGGTTGCAGTATGTCGCCAAATTTGTTTAACCTATACATAGATGACCTTATAAGGAATTGGAAGGAAGATAATGTGACGCCAGGCATAGAATTGCGATCCTCTGAGTGTTTAACCCTTTGAGTGCGGCATGACGTGATATCACGTCATGGTTGTCTTTACGCCGGTTCTGATGACGTGATATCACGTCAAGGGTGCCTGAAGTGTTCCAGCTTTCACTGAGGAATCTTCACTAGGCCCCCTAGTGAAAGCTGGAACACTCGAGGCACCCTTGACGTGATTTCACGTCATCAGCCCCTGCGTAAAAAAAACATGACGTAATATCACGTCACTCCGCACTCAAAGGGTTAAACACGTTGCTATTCGCTGACGACCAGGTTATTATTCAAGATAGAGAAGATAAATTACAAATGGCGGTTCACAGATTACATCAATTGAGTAATGAATACAACCTAAAAATTTCAATTGCAAAAACAAAAACAATGGCATTCTTAGGAAACAATCCAATATGAACGAAAATTGTTATAGATGATAAAATACTCGAACAGGTATCCCACTTCCAATATTTAGGATGTGATACAACTTATGAAGATGATAAAGATATCACAAATAAAATAAACAATTTTTAGAGGATATGTGGGACAATGAGAAGAACTTTAAAAGGCTAAACAAGAAAAGAAACCCAAATTACGTTCTATAAGGTGATGGCAGTCCCTAAAATGTCGTATGGGTCAGAATGTTGGACAACAAGACAAAAAGAGCTGAAACCAATAGAGTCATCTGAAATGAAATTTCTTCGAGCAGTGAAGGGGTGTACAGGAAGAGATAAATTAAGGAGTACATCTATAAGAGAGGAACTAGGTGTTCGGGCAATATCAGATAGGTTGGTGGAGTACAAAAATAAGTGGAAAGAGTATGTACAGCGAATGCCTAAAGAGAGGTTTCCAAAGCAGGCTTTGGAATATAAGCCATTAGGGAAAAGGAGTGTTGGGAGGCCAAGGTTGAGATGGTGATATGAAACCGGAAAAGGCTGAAAGCCTCATCCTGGAAAGACGAAGGAGAAGAAAAAGATAGAGGGAAAAGCCCCCCGAGGAATACCTAGGAATCAGTCCATGGACCAAATAGAGAGGAGAGTATATACGAAGAAGTACCAGGAGGAACGGGAACTAGCACTAGATAGGGAAGGGTGGAGGGCTGCAGACAACCGATCCTAGAATTGAACGACCAATGAAGATGACGAGTCCAATGACCGTTACTTAAGGCCAATTTGTCTCCTGTGAGGTTTTCTGCAACTCCCTTGTGGTCCATGCATGGAGACCCAAGTTATTTCATGCAAGTTTTTGAAATGGTATGGAATGTAGTGGCCATTAATGTTTGCGGTCCACTCTCTAATATTTTAAGGTTCTTCAAGGAAAGACTGAAATGAGGAACAACTGTTGTTTGCGGTTTGTCTTTGCTAGGCACAAACATGGATATGTTTTATTGCACAAAAATTCGATATATTAATATATATTACCACCTGACCAAGTATTAACATGTAGCTAATATTTTCTAATTAATAAATTCTTATAAATAAATTAATGGTGCAATGATATAATTTTATGAGACTGAAAGTGTCAGTAATTACATAAAAATATCTCTATCAGTCTCAGACTTGGCTCACTTTGTTCACGCGATACCTTAAGAACTCCTTCACAACAAAAGGACTTTTGCGAATCTGGAAAAATTACTGCGGTGACAACATGATTTACGTTTTTAAATAGTCGGGAAAGGATACAAACTACACGCTGTTAATTTTTTGACGGTATCAAGGCGTTAGAAATTCCTCATTTTTCAGATAACGATTCTCTTGAGTGCATGCACGGGCCATTTTCCATGTTTAAGGGCTGGAACATTTTGGTAAATATTTCGGAAAAAGGTGCGGTAAGGTGCAAATATTTTGGTAATTTTGGAAGGATGACATATTTTTCTTTAAATTGAGACCAAGTTTATTGACTCCCAGGGGGGGGGGGGAATATATCTCTCCCAAAATACCTAATTACGGCAATTTCCAAATGTCACATCATCATCAATGGTCGTCCGATCCTAAGATTGGTTGACTGCAGCCCTCCATCATTCCCTATCTAATGCTAGTTCCCAAATCTCCTAGTATCTCTTTCTATGTATTTCTCTATTTATTTGGTTCATGAACTTCTTCCTGGGTCTTTCTCTCGGGACATTTCCCTCTATTTCACCATCAATTATGTTCTTCACAAACCCATTGTGTCTCAGAGGGTGTCCTACCCATCTTGTTCATCTTTTCTGTATGGAGTTCCATATGCTCCTTTCCTCTTCTACTCTTCTGTACACTTCATTGGTTGACTGAAGCCCTCCATCCTTCCCTATCTAATGTCAGTTTCCTTACTTCCTGGTCTATCTCCCTGTGTACTTTCCTCATTATTTGATCCATGAACTTATTTCTGGGTCTTCCTCTGTTGACTTTTCCCTCTATTTTACCATCAATTACGTTCCTCGTAAACCCGTTGTGCCTCATGGTGTGTCCAATCCTTCCGGTTCTTCTTTTCTGTATGGTGTTCCATATGGTCCTCTCCTCCTCTACTCTTGTGTGCACTTCATCATTTATTATTTTGTCCGTCCATTTAATCTCCAGCAATCTCCTCCAGTATCAGGTTTCGAAGGCTCCTAGTCTTTTTTGGTCAGCTTTTCAATGCTCCATGCTTCCTATCCATAGAGTACCTCGCTCCACACGAATGTTTTCACATACTGATTCCTGGTGTATAGTCATATCTTCTTTGAGCACAGCAGTTGTATTTTTCCTATGAACTCTACCCATGAACGCAGTTGTACGAAAGCAGTTGTATTTTTCCTATGAACTCTACCCATGAACGCTTCTTAAATTTCATTCTATTCTAAATGTCATCAATTATCAATTCTCCAAGTGTACGTCATCTAATGGAGCTAATTCTCATGCATCACTGCCTCTAATTTTGCATGCCGCGACATGACATACTTGACTATTCCTTGATTTACCTGCGGTATAATTGGCTGAAATTTGCAAATTGGATATATGTTTCATTAATGATTGGGATTTGAGACTAAATATATTCCGTCCAGCAATGACCTGCTGCCAAATTATGTTTTGAACACTCAGCATGCCCTCCACCACGAGTATTAGTCGCCAAAAAAACGCATGAAACCAGTAAGGGAAACTAAAATTACAAGATCAGAGTATAAATCCGGCGTAAAGCAAATGAAACAAGGCATTTTCAATTACGAAAAGCCCTATCTGCATGTGACATAATTTTATGCTATTAAGACGAAAAAATGAAATGATAAAACGAAGGAGAAAAATGTGCAAGAGAGGAATTAAAAAAATTAAATTATTAAATCGTAAAGTCATTTTTAAATGCCTAAATTTGGCCAAAAATTACTACTAAAAAACTTGCAACCCAAATTTGACAAGTAAGGGCTAAAATGTCACGCTACGTTCTCAGTGTAGGTCTTTCTAAAACTGAAATTAATAGTCGAGTATTAAAACATTTCATTGTTTGTGCTCAAACTATGCAAAAATCAAGAATACGTTTAATGCGGATATTTTTCACAGACGAGGTCTTCGCTGATTAAATTATTCAAAGATAATTAGCTGATCGGCTGTTTATTTCAGTGCCTCAGAGAGAGGTCGCTGTTTTTAAAAACGTGAAATTAAAAATATACGTTCACGCAATTCAATTTTCCAGATGGCCTGGCAGCCAAGCAAATATTCTGCAGAATATTAACGCACACTATGGGAAAGATAACAAACAAGCATTGGTCATTCCTAAGGAGGAATATTTCAGAGAAGAGGCCATCGTCTTTAACTGATGTCGTCAAAGAGAAGCATATCCAATACCGCTCGCGGACTGATTGCCAAACGGATTGTAGCAAGCCAAGTCCTGGGCAAAGCTTTTAGCCATGAGAATCACTTAAAATTCACTCTGAAGTAGCATTTAGCGAAACAAAAAAGAGACTTTGACAGAAAAGTAGTTAATAATAAAATCAATGCCTCCGTAGAATCCTGAGTAGGCAGACTAGCCCAACTATTATCCATCAACCCTATAATTTATAGTACTCACTAGCTCTAAACTTGGGCGCAAGTATCCTATGTATCAATAAAAATCTTACCGTAAAAATATACAATTTTCCGCGTGAATGTGACGGTTTAATCAGTTTGTCTCGAGTGCAGCGCAATTCGCGGCTTATGTTAACAACTTGCTCCAGCTTTAAGTAGCAAAAAACATGTTTTGTGGATACATGTTTACACATAAATCATTCCATTGCCGAGGATATTTCACTATTAATGCCCTTGTTTACATGCTGATGCATATTGTTCACAACTGTTCCATATTATTAGGTAGATTGCGCATTTTCATGGCTCTATTATCACACTTATGTTATCATATCAAACGGTTCCATCTACTCTCTTCTTTAAGAGGGAAATGCCATTTTAACCATGCCCGATAACCCATCTGGGTTTGAACAGATATTATAAAGTGAGACTTCTAATATCGAATGGTGTAAAAATATAATTATACCATTAGTTATTTAACGAAGATATTGTAACATAACGCTGGCCTCGCCATTTTTCTTTAACTACCTCATGGCTTATTATAACAATAAGGGACCCACCATATTGTGTATTGAGAATAAACAATAGACCGAGGGAGTGGAAGCGTCGGCAACAAAAGGAGCTAAGGAGTGTAGAGGAAACCGTCGGAGAGTACGGTCGTGCCAGGACAGCACGCAGGGATTTTTGTAGACAAAACCGTCGGAGTGTACGGTCGTGCCAGGACAGCACGCAAGTTTTGGTAGGAAGAAGTTCCAGAGTGTGGCGTCGTGCGAGACATAGCCCACGTAGAAAAGGAAAATTGACAAAGGAGCTGGAATTAAGGAGAGGAACGGGAGATCTTACAACAGGAGACCCAAGAGCTGAGGGCCCGCCAAGGCCGAACACTACGCAGGCTGAGAGGATTTTCCAGACCACAGAGGGACAAGCCAACCTGTGTCGTCGAATAATTGGGTTGTAACTATAAACTTTTATTTTCATATAAGATACAAGAAGCCATAAGGCAAGAGGTTTTTAATTGGCCAAGAATTAAGTTTGTGACTGGATGTTGTGAAAAGTTTAAGTGGAGAAGTGTGGCAAATAATTGGACAATATACTCAAAAGAAGGAATAATTATTCATATGCCAAATTTGTGTGTAAATTAGAATATACAGTTGGTCATGACCTTAAGATATAAGTAATTATTTTCATAATTTAAATTGTCTGTAAATTGAATATTTCATTTTGTTAAGTAAATTGCAACCGTATCTCTAAACCTGCTACGTTTCATGCATTTTCCTTTCCGATGAGCGAGCTTGGGCATAATACAAAGTAGAAGAACAATAAAGAAGGAAATACGTGTTACAATATCTTGCATGAAAAATGATGAATTTTAATGCTGAAATGCATTGCTTTAATGGCAGTGCGATGACATCTCTTTTAACAATTTTTATATGCTTTTCTTTTGACCGCTTTTCCCAAGATCCACGGCTACCACTTCATTTTACCCAATACAGTTACCACTTTATTCAAATAACGACATAAATTGAGTTAGACTAATGGTAGAGTATCTAAATCTCGTCGCGTGGGCGTCGCATCGAGTCTATATCCAAGAGAATTTCTTTTTAGTAACCAGCTGTAATTTTTTAAGTCCTAGTTGATAAAATGTTAATAGAACAACTTTTTTTTAAACAATTTTCAATTAGGACTAAAAAATAAAAAAATTATTTTTAAGCATTCTTTTCTAAAAAGATGTAAAAAAATCTAAAAACAGAAATATTTTAACATCGCACAAAAAAAAAGAAAAAAGAAAATTTTCTCGAGTGAATGAAAATTCAGCCTAGTAATGGAAATAATTCAATTCGATTCAAGGAAATTAGCCACACCTATAATTGATTGATAAGACCATAACGAAAACGTGGGGCGCGATCTCATTTATATTTTGCACCTTAACTTAAGTAAATTTAAAGGTTTTCTATAAATTGTATATCGAAGCTCTCTATTCCACTGAATACCAAAATCTTCATGTTTAATGAATTTATGTTGATATCGAATATGAAAGAGTACCACACGCTTTTCGTTGGTCTTATCATTGTGTGGCTAATTCTCTTGAATTGAATTAAATTATATCCAGTAATAGGGTATATTTTCATTCACTCGAGAAAATATTTTTTTTCTTTTTAGAAAAACGGACTGCAAATTCTTATTTAAATCTTAATTTCTACCTAAATAATGCTGTTCAAAAAACTTTTGTAGCATGACCTACATATTGAGACACCTAATATATTTTTTTCAGCTTATTTATCGATGATATAACACGAATATTTAGTATCCATATTTAGATTTTTACAAATTTCGTACTTTTCCACAGACTTCTGTGGAAAAGTACGAAATTTGTATTTTTCAAATAAGGATACTATTAACTTCCACGAAGTGAAGCCTGAACCTGTAGAGTGTACGATTATTTAGGTTAAAAAAGTCGACTTCCGGTTTTCGTCGGAGCACATAGCCGACATATTGTGATTAATGCGACAACGTTGCTACGGGAAACTTCAGCAGTTTACCTTGTTTACCTAATCTATTATTCAATTTATATCATAATTAGGCATTTATTACACATTCTTGGATGCTTAAACCCGGAAGATTATTTTACTCTTTCCATAGAATGTTAAAGAATCTTGATATCAAGGCCACAAATCTAAATGAAATAGCGTTAACGTTCTCTGCCAGAAATAGCTTACTTTACGCTTTTGTTTCGAAGAATAATACGCTATTCTTCGAAACAAAAACGTAATGAAAGCAATTTTTGGCAGAGAGCGTTGACGCTTTTTCATTCAGAATTGCAGCCCAAATCCGACCAAAGAGTAATGGAGGATGGAGTCAGTATAATTACTGGTTATCATGACGTAGTAAAAGTTTCGGTTTAGCGCTTTATCCTATACGATTTCACAGAAAGAAGTATTTATATGAAAATAACAAGAAGTTAAACTCAGAGCTAAGCTTAGACTTACGTTGCAAATCAACGAAGCAATTTCTCAACATCTTAATACAACAGTACTTCAAATCGCAGGTTCCTCCTCAATTAATGAATACCCAAAAGTTTCACTGAAGTCTCTCCATATCATATCTGAGCAACAGCGCATTGGAGGGCGTACTTTAGATCGCCCCTCAGTGAGTCATTATAGCCAAACGCCAGCATGAAGAGAATGTTGCAACATTCTGGCGCAAGGGGCACATAAACGCATACATCTTAGCCGGCGAGCCAGGTGCAACGTGGAAAGTGGATATTTTGAAGTGCATGCGGCAGTATTTTTCGCCAGGTGGACCATTTCTGACACATTCTCCAGTCTGAGTAAAACGCTCAGCGGGCTATGAACAGCCGCTGGTTTTGCAGTTTCCCAACCTATCGACTCTCGAAATAGAATCACAGCTAAGCACAAAAGAATTGGGTTGCAAGCGTATTGAAACTTTATGGAGTGGAAACGTCATCGTGCATTGTGTTTTAAGGTCGTTTCCCCGTGACTGCGTGAGTCACATCAAAAACCGAATCCTACCCTTCCGTTTTTGTTGCTTGAAATAATTCGGATTCCTCTCACGAAAAGTCTTAGCTGTTATAAAATCAAATGTATACATATTTACATAGAAAGAATACAAAATACGCAGATTGAAAATAATATATTAATTTTAATAAAGAATTACTGCTGACAATATGTGCCGAGTAAAGTGCCATAAACTTACGCATTTTCACAAAGGTTTCCGGAGTTATTTCCTTATCGCTTAAAAGCTAAAACAACGTTGTTCCTTAATTTGCGTTTCCTTAATCGTCATTGTTATTCGATAAACTCCCTGAGACAATATCGTGTAAGCCTAAATGTTATGGGAGTCGTACAACACTACCATCTTTGCAAAAGGTTCAGTCTACTAACGATATTACTCCATTCAATGGGACATGGCAATTATAATTTTTCTTGGACCAATACATTGAACGTTTTAAAAACAACCTTCTGAGGAGAATAGTAGTAATACTAGCGGTGAATAGTTGTTCCTTATGCCCATTTTACACGAAACACGTAATTGTACAATCTAATGTATGTAAGAACGTGAACTTCAAATTTTATCGTACTAAATCGTGTAAAGCAGGGACTTGCAAGAATAACTGCGCGAATCTACGAACGTTAGACAAAAAAATAGGCCTTGCTCTAATTCAATAATTATTTCACGTTAGATTGAGATAAACACGCTGCTTTAACCCTCCGGAACGCGCAATCAAAAAGTCACTTAGGAACGCGCAAAGACCTGAGAGGTCTTTCATGTACTTTTCAGCAAAAAATTTATTTTTCTTACCTTCATGGAATGCAAATTAATACCGAATGAATTCTTAAATACCGAAGTGCCCTTTTGGTGAGAGAGGAAATGTAAAAACAAGATGGACCTCACAGGACGTTCCATAGGATTAAATTGAGCACTTTCATGCCCTGTGTAAAATGGATGAAATTAGTCCACAATCTTACATTTCACGAAATGCTTAAAAATTACCCCATAAAGGGTTCATAAACCGGCTTCCTTATCGAATGACAACTATTTTCATATTGGAGAGGGAGAATCAAGCTTATTAGGACTTCGTTTTCCAGCGTCAATCGTTAAGAAAAAAAAACACCTGATCACAACCCTAGTAAATACTCGGACACCACGAACAGATTTGTAGAGATGACAGAAAAGATTAAAAAGATGACAAATAGTTGGCTACATCACCACACACAATTCAGGCTTAGAGAGGAGAGGTGAAAATAAGGGGTACTATCGAATTACACATTGAAAATTGCCATGGAAATAAGCTGTTTCAATAGACCGCGTGTAAACAGCAATTCAAAATTCTGATCACATTCAGCAAGACCGCCGATGAGAATAGAACATTTTATGCACTCAATAGCTTCGCTATTCAATTGCAGTGCTATTGAAAAGCTTTTCACGATGACGGAGGACATATTGGTCAGCGAATACAAAAGGAAGCTCGGCACCGTTAGTTGGAAACATCTGCTATTGTACGTCGCATAAAAACTTCGTTCATTTCACAGAAATCCGATTAGTGTCAAAGGACTGGTCCAATTGTGCTTCTGCAGAATAAAATATCAAAACAAAATCTACAGCTCGCAAAAACGTATTCAAAACCGTACCATCCTATCCCTGGCATGGCTTTTACGGATTTTATTTAATTATGCGGCCGAAAACTCACGAGAGTGGTAATAAAATTTGTATTCGCTATGGGAAAGACATGTACGCCGATCCTCCGAAGTGCATTATGACTGCGACAGCATTGAAAGCAAAAGATAAACATATAACAAGAGAGCCCGAGCAACCGTTATTTCTCTCTAGGGAGGCGATCACTGGAGAAGCGGGCTGAGAGCCACTGGGAGCAACAAAACCGTTCGTACGATATTTAATATCAATATAAATCTCACTCGTAAGGGGAGGTATTTTTTTAAATTAATTTAATTTAATTTAATTTTTTTAAATTTTTTTTCTTTAATTTTTTTTATTTAATTATTTAATTTAATTTAATTTGAAGACAGAAGCAAAGGCCAATTTATTGTGCAAAATTTCGCTCAATAAAAGGATTCAACGTGTTACGACGTAAATAGAACATACTTCTACTCTTTAAGTTATTCAGTTTAACCCCGGTTTAACAAGAACTTGTCTCTTCATGAGTTTGGGGAGTAAGCTAAGTATGTTTAATGTAAAACTTGCAATGCAAAATTATGAGCTGGTATGAGCGGCGATAACTTCACCTTGATTCATCCAGCTAAATTCCATAATACCACGGCCGAAATTATATATCCATAAATTATTACTTCTAAGTGATTTTAAGGACTCAAAAAGTTCATCAGGCAGCCGGTTCCAATCATGTTTACCCCCATTTAAAAACGAGTACTCGGCCACGTTAGTTTTTTGTTTCCTTTTTAGCTAGTTTTTAGTTTTATTTTATATGGGTGGTCATTTCTAACTATATGATTAGGTCCCTCTATGGTTTCATTTAATTCTTCCCAGCCCTTGTCTCCTGCGACAATCCTGTATACTGCACAGAGCCTGTTGATTTCTCTTCTTGTTTCAAGAGAGTCCCACCCCGCAGAAGGCAAGGATGTTCCATATGGTCCTTTCCTCTTCTATTATTCTGAATACTTCATCATTTCTTATTCTGTCCGTCCATTTCATCTTCAGCATCATTCTTCAGCACCAGGTTTCGAAGTCTTTTCTGGTCAGCTAACAATAATAATAATTCCATCAGCAGAATTTTATCACCATTTGAAAGAGTCGGAATTTAGTATAAGACACTGTCTCTGGCGTAACTTGGTGGTACTCTTTCATTAAGAATGAAAAAACAAATGAAAACCTACATTGGACAAACCGGGAGGTATTTCAAAATCAGAATGAAAGAACATAGATAATGGAAAGCCATCACAAAGATGGGGTGAGCTTCTTACGGCTAGACAATGAAATAAAATAAAGGATAGAAAATCTCCAAAAGCCGTAAACAATTGGCACCCTTCGTCAATAAACACCAAATTTGCTGTCTTGGTATGCTGGGAAAACCACAGCAGCGACCAACCACAGCCTCTCAACCAAGGATACCCCCCTGTGTTGGTTTACGGGAATGTTACTTCCTCGCCAGGGACCAAACACAGACGCACACACACAACCAAATACGATCCTTTGCAAGGGCTAATGGGACCCCGCTAAGGATGTTTGGGTTATAACCTTGGATCCTTCACGGGGCTAATGACGATGGGTGCCAATTGTTTACGGCTTTTAGAGATTTTCTATCCTTTATTTTATTTCAACATAGATAATGTTTGTTAAATGATTACGGTTCCCATGGAATAGCTAAGCATTTAAGTGACTAAAGCAGTTGGTGTGATTTTAAACCTCCGATTTTACATTTTATGAACAAAAGACGTAAGCTGAACTTTTTAGGACAGTTCGAAATTTTGAATTGCTCCACTAAACTTTGTAACGATTATATGTCCCCCTTTCATTCACCTCTTCTTCACATCTCACTACCATGCCCCTACGACTCTCAACCTAAATTCCCAACCTAAGTCTATTCTACCTAACCTAAATTCTACTCAACCTAAATTCTCAACCTAAAGTCTATTTCTCCACCCCCATCCATTATTTTGATTTTAAATTTTCGGACGTAAACCCCCATTTCTCCAAGGTCACCCCACCCCCACATTCACAAACAGCTTTGTCAGTTATTCCTATGCTTCCCTTTACTTGTTTTCAAAATTCCTCCACTCCCCATATAAGTGTGATATATGTGTGATATGAGAACCTGTATAAGTGTGAGCCACCCAACTTCTTGTGTGTGATGATGGCGGAATATGTCGAAACTTAGGTTGTATTGTTTCAATTTTTTAAAAGTATTCTACCGATTAAGGTAGGTTTTATTGTATGCCAGAGAATCTCGTCCCATTTTATACTTGTTCAGGGGACTAACTCCCTCTAGTGTATCTTTTTTCGCCTCAGCATACGATCTGCCCTTCTTCATCCTGTCCATGAAACCTATCCTCCTCCTCCCTCTTCTTCGCTTGCCCTACATCCTTCCCTCTATCACATTCTTGAGCAACCCATCGCCCTTTATAACACCCTTCAGACATCTACTATGCCTATCCCGGATTTCATTCAGAAGTTTCCTTTCCTTTCCGACAATCTCAAGCACTACTTCGTTAGTCTTTTCCGTCGACCTTACTTTCTCCATCCTTCACACCCACATCTCAAATGCCTGCAGCCTATTCTCTCGTCCTCCTTTCTGAGGGTCCACGTATCTGCACCATACAACGCTATGCTCCATATTAAGCTTTCCACCAGCCATTTTCTTCAAATAAAGTGTGGAATCATAACTAGGTGTTTTTTTCATCCATTCGGAATTTGGTATTTATCTTGACCTACAAGTCTTGGTGGAACCTCAACTCAATCTGTATCTGAAACTCAACATCTGTACCTCGAGTCAGCCTTCACGTCTCTGTCTTTAGAATGTTTCTCCGTCGGCCTCCATTTGTACCAGTGTTATTCCGGTGAAGAGCCCGTCGCTCGCATTCAGAGACGCGCCATTCCCATCCCATCGCTCTCCGTTAAGCCTCGGTTTCCCATCCACTCCTTGATGATCCAACGCAGGGCGGAAATATTTTCGCACGTTTGGCGTCGGAGTGATTGGTGTGCTTAGGGTAAGAGAGCGAGCGATGAGAGAATGAAGTAAGCACCGCGTTAAAGCTTTCAGTGCGCTTTGCCCTGGAGTTGGAGAGGTTTGGAATTGGTTTCAAAACCCGGGGATCGAAGAAACCCCCGCTTATTTTCACCGGATAGGTGTTGCACCGTACCGAGGTCATCCGGCGACTGAAGGTAGTTTGAGCGAGATAGCTCCCTAGTCATATTGGAGACCATGTTCGAATGATACGTTTTAACCCCAACAGCTGTAGAAAGCATAAATAGAATAATTCATAATTAATTCATACATACATACCAATCACGCCCTTCCCTTCTCGGATAGGCACAGTTTCAAAGTTTCACTCATAATTACATATTTGTACACCTAACTCTGCTTCAGTAATTTCCTCCATACTGACCTATTCTTTCAATCCTCTTTTGCCTCATTTACCCCCATAAACTGCTTTATACACGCTCTCCTGTTTTATAGTCTCCTAATACTCCTCCTAAGAATTTCCTCAACCACAACTTTCTCGGCCTACCTCTGTCTCCCGCACCATTCATTTCACTCTCATATATCTCTCCCGTTATTCGACTCTTATCCATTCTCTTAACATGGCCAAATCAACGAAGCACATTCCTTTCATATATGTGAATTACTGGAGTATCTAACCCACATTCATTTATCACCCACTCATTCCTAATTTATCCATCCTACTTTTGCCGCAAACACTCCTCAGATAACTTATACCCACGGTGTTTAATAATGATATTATTTCATACGAGGGAGAAATTCTATGTAATTAAACAAAAGTACTGTGAAACCCCACTTATCGCCACTCCTACCAGCGACCACCCTTCTCAACGACCATTTTTCAGCGGAACCATCAGCGGTCGCGAAATTCAGGTTTCACTGTATGTGCACATAAAATTATGTTATATGCATTGAAACTTCGTAGAAGCAACTAAATTATGAGGAAATGAACGCAATCCCTATTGGTTTTGACAAAACCATAGTTGCAAGAATTTTCCGTTTTTTTTAGCTGCCCGTTCATTTGAAAAATATGTACTCCTAGAAACTGAACCCCCTGTCGAACGACCACCTCTCTTAACCACCATTTTTCAGCAAAACCGTCGGTTGTCGCTTAATACGGGTTTCACTGCATGTACATAAGTTACGTAAGTATTTATTTGACCAATTATTTTTGTAACAGATATTTTTTGCAATTCTGAAAAAATTACTACGGTGAGAATATAATTGATTTTCAAATACAGTTGAGAAAATATAAAAAATGCTCACCATTAAATTTTTGGTGTGATCTAGGTTTTATAAATTCCTCATTTTTTTTTAAATAATGTCTCTCTGAATTGCATGCACTTATCATTTCCCGCGTAAAATGGCTGGTATGTTTCGTCAGAAATCTCGCAACGTATTTCGGTAAGGGGTTGATATTTTGGTATCTTTGGCAGAGTAAGATATTTTTCTTTAAATTGAGACCAAGCTCATTGATATTTTGATGAAATGATAATTCGCCCAGCAGGCGCTTTTATTAATATTGAAAAACAAAATTTCATTACAAATAGACAAACGCCTGGTGGCAATGAAAGTGGACTTGCACATAAGATGATCTGATCACATAATTATATGACGAGGAAAAAAAATAAATATATAACAAGGATGGATTATCATAAGTTACACAATAGAAATTAATTTTGTCTTAAATATTCTAAACATGTACTTCTAAATGATTTTAAGGATATAGATAAGGGCTCAAAAAGTTCATCAGGCAGCCGGTTCCAATCATGTTTACCCCTATTTAAAAACGAGTACTCGGCCACGTTAGTTTTTTGTTTCCTTTTTAGTTAGTTTTTAGTTTTATTTTATATAGGTGGTCATTTCTAACTATATTATTTGGTCCCTCTGTGGTTTCATTTAATTCTTCCCAGCCTCTTTTCTCCTGAGACAATCCTGTATACTGCACTGAGCCTGTTAATTTCTCTTCTAGTTTCAAGAGAGTCCCACCCCGCAGAAGGCAAGGATATTTTCCAGCTGGTATCGAAGAGACGAAATTTTCAGCACGGTCATCCAAAACTGTGGGCGTTTCTTGCATTCTCGGGTATGCATCTACAGATACGAAGGGCTGTGCAAGTCAACGGGATTATTAGGATGTGTGACACGGGATGATATTAAACCAGGCATGCGGTAGTGAGATGTAAAGAAGAGGTGAATTAGAGGGGAACATACAATCGTTACAAAGTTTAGTGGAGCAATTCAAAATTTCGAACTGTCCTAAAAAGTTTAGCTTACGTCTTTTGTTCATAAAATGTAAAATCGGAGGTTTAAAATCACACCAACTGTTTTAGTCACTTAAATGCTTAGCCATTCCACAGGAACCGTCATCATTTAACAAACATTATCTATGTTCTTTCATTCTGATTTTGAAATATCTCCCGGTTTGTCCAATGTAGGTTTTCATTCGTTTTTTCATTCTTAATGAAAGAGTTCCACCAAGTTACGCCAGAGACAGTGTCTTATACTAAATTCCGACTCTTTCAAACGGTGATAAAATTTTGCTGATGGAACTATTATTATTGTTAGCTGACCAGAAAAGACTTTAAGACTTCGAAACCTGGTGCTGAAGAATGATGCTAAAGATAAAATGGACGGACAGAATAAGAAATGATGAAGTGTTCAGAAGAATAGAAGAGGAAAGAACCATATGGAACATCGTTGAGAAAAGAAGAATCAGATGGATTGGACACACCCTGAGACACAATGGGTTTATAGAGAACATAATTGAGGGCAAAATAGAGGGAAAAGTCCCCAGAGGAAGACCCAGGAATATGTTAATGGACCAAGTAAAGAGGAAAGTACATATTAAGAGATACCATGAGGTTAGGGAACTAGCATTAGATATGGAAGGGCTGCTGTCAACCAATCTTAGGATTGTTAGGATAGAATGAATCTTAGGAATCGATGAATTATGTAGGGCACGATTAGAGGGTAGGTATTTTTTTCTCCCTTCGTCACCTCATTTGTTTTTCATTCCAAGGCATGTTTTTTCAGTGAAAACTATTCAATTTTTTAAATCATTCATTTTATCTCTTTGTGGAAATCAGACTCTGGGGATCCAGGTGACAGGCATTGGGAGGGGGATGACCCGAGGAGGGGCTGCTACCACAATCCAAAATCCCCCCCCCCAAAATCCCACCACCGAAAATTTGGCCTTTCCTCCCTTGCCCTAGCATCCCGTCCCGTTTGGCTTCACAATTTCCTGTCCGAGTATGTCTGCAGCCATCGGTGATGTATTTAGTTGTTCTGCCAGGTCAGTTTGTCCTGCAGTAGAGATTAATTACTTATTACATTATTTCCGTATTTTCCCGTATTTTAAACTTTTCCCATCCAGGTTCATTGTGTTCTATTATTCGTCCAAAAGCCTCTAAATTAATGGATTGTGTCCCTGTCTAGATGCCAAGACAATTCCCTGGTTAAGCTTTTTTTTCAAGCTCTACTCATAAGCACCGAGATGGTTTACCCTCTCTATTTCTCCTTGGGAAAAAAGGTGAATTGCTAACACCAGCTGCTTTTTGCTAGTGTAATAAGGAAATAGTCAGTGATGATCTCTTTCTTTTTAATAACAAACTGCTGAATCCCAGTGTATACATCTAATATTTCCAGAGATGTTATGCCCACTGATGGAATACGTTTTCTATTGAAATTCAAAGTTACGGAGGAACCTGGGGTTCGAAGTACTGTTTTCTTAAGATTTACTTAATTTGCTGCATTGGTAAATTTAGGCTTAGTACAGCCTTTTATACTTTTTAAATGTCATGTAAGTACTTCTTTTGGTAAAATCTAAAAGGACGAAGTGTTAAACCGAAGTTTTTACTACGTCAGGAAAAACGGTAACTATGCTGACTCCATCCTCCATTGCTATATCGGCAGGGCTTAATATGATGGTTTTTAAACGAACCGTGGGAATGGCGTAATAATCTTCAGGCTTAAAACATTTAACACTTCACAAATTTTATAATTATGATATTTATTGAAAATTACATTTGGTAAACACTGTACAGAGCAGAAGTTTTCCTTGACAATGTTGCGGTATTCATCACATAATGTCGCCTGTGTGTCCATACGAAAACTGGAAGTCAGTTATTGAAATCTATATTTCCGTGATACCTTATCTATGACCTAAGCTGATGTAAAGCTGATACATTAGGTGTCTCAATTAGTAGTTTATGTTTAACAAGTGTTTGAATAGTATTATCTGGACAGATATTGAGATTAAAAAAGTTACGTCAAGAGATGCTATCGCACCGCCATTAAGGCAATGTATTTCAGCGCTAAAATTCAATCATGTTTAGACCAATGTATCTTCGTTTAGTGACCGATAACCTAGTAATATTTTACACTATTACATAGTGGAAGGATTTCTTTCTCATACACATTAAAATAAAGGTTCCTCCTTGAGACAAAAAGGAAGCCATGTATTCCACGAATATATATTGTAATGAACACGTTTTAAGGCCGTAGATGCCGATTGCAGAGCCATTATTAAGGATTTATCACATTTTCACTTCAATTTTTGCGGTAATTACTTAATGAAAAAGAAAAAAAAGACGATTAGATGTATTCAGTTTATTTTTAATTTAAAAATTTTTCAAGATTTTGCGCTACCTAGAAAACAGTTTACCATGTACATTGCATTTTTTATATAGAGAATCTCAATTTGTTCACATGGTAATCCCATTGAACATCATGGCATTCCTAGTTCAGTATGCGAGAAAAATAGCTTATAAATGTAACATTTTGTTGTTAATGGCGAATCTAGGACATATTTTCGTTTGGAACAGAGTCCAATGCAGTGAAATAGAGAAAAGTTCCTAATCAGGACAGGGTAATCAAGTAGTACGCGGCCTACGTATTACTCACGGTCTATAACAGTACATACCATAATCTAATAAGTGAAGAATTATATTTTATAACATGCTGTCTTGAAATAAGCGGTCTTATAAGGTCCTATTAAATGAGTACCGAGAATCTCGAATAATTTCTTCAGGGTTAAGGTGAGGAAATAAATCTCTACAAAGCCACTGTCATGCTTATTTCAGTTGTAGTAGAACGATTGAGATAAATCTTAGTGGAGGCAGAAATACCTCCATCGATATTGTATGACCGCAGCTACCTTGCTTTCTTAATAGGAATCTAACTTCATCTCGGAACACCTTGCCCCTCCCTCTTTATACCGTCCAGAAACACCAATGTCTTCCTCAATTTTCCCCGCGTGCCCAAAATACTTACCTCTGGTAATCGAGACTTCCATGTAAATGCAGGTTGGTGCTAACCCTAGTCAACTTTTTAACCACGCTGGAGTCACTAGAGTTGGAGCTAGTTACCATTATTTCAACGCATGTAAATGCAGGTTAGTTCGAATAGTAGTTAAGTGATCTAATTTACATGTGGCTTTTACTAGAAGCGTACAGTATATTACGAACTTTTATTTGCAACACGTGCGACTTACCAACCATTTGATACTCATAATTCACTCTTAGTTTGTCATCGGGTGCCTTTCAAGACGCCGAAATGCCAGGATTTACTCAAAAACTCATTCTCAAGGAGGTGAAAACTTGACCAGGAGACACACAAAGCCATGGCTTTGGAATTCAATGAAAGAAACTTCACTGCGTTAGATTTTTTGTTTGAAATTTGTGAGAATGTTTGAATTTCCCAAATATAGTAAACACACCAACATAATTTTTGTTCCTTAGTTAAGTATAAAGAAGACAGGTCGTTTCCGTTGGTTAAAACTCCCTATTGTTCGCCAAAAGTGATTTTAAAAACTTGGAATAACAAAAAAACAAACAACGGCTTCAATAGGAAATATCAAACAACTAGCCGGTGCCATTGACATGACTGAAAACTTTGGTAAAAAGTAATTTCCTCATGATCTTCTTTTTCCTCTCCAAAATAACTCCATAAAAATCTCCAAACGTTTCCTTATAACTGCCGCGGTAATTCTTGATAATTTTCCGACAGGGCGCCATTTGCTCGAAGGTTATAGGATCCCAATACCTTGGATAAGACAATAGGTCAATAAACGGAAGTAAAGCATATTTTTTGAAAAAAGGTAATATGAATTGAAATTTTAAAATATTAAAAAAAATTTAGAATTTATACAAAAAGTTGCAAAGCCTTATCCCACACAAAAAATACGTGTTTTACTCAAAATAATATTACGAACTCTAATCTCGTCATTTCAAACTTCTTGCCTAAGGAGTGAGGCTTATTTTTCTCCAAAATTTAATTGCGTGAAATATTAAATTACATTGACAGTCGAGATTTATGAATATTAATCACAAACTCAAAAATAGTCCATTCAACGGGAAACGAAAAATTAACAATAAATATACGTTAAACACACAATATCATTATTCTCACCTGTGAGCACGTGTTTATAAACAACTGAATAGGCACGTGACAAAAATATAATGACCAAAAATTACAACACTGTTAGTAACACAGACTAGACTTCCTTGAGAATCAAAAGTGACTATCTTCATTTTTTCTAAACTTTTGGAAAACGCTGAACATTTAAGCACTCTAGGGAGTCAATTAAAAACCACGAAATTTAAACCAGCTTGAACTCGTAAAAAATTAATAGTGAGTAGTTTGTATATCGACTTGTCTAAAACATAAATCAATCGTATGGTTGCCGCAGTAATTTTCAGATCAAATAAACGATCTTAGAATAAAGAAAAAACCTTCCTTTTTTCAATTCATTTTTTTTTAAACGACTTACGTGAAAAAAAATTAATTAAGTTAAAGACTTCTACATATATCTGGTAACTTTTGGGTTCTGTGATTATTTTTGTGTTATTTTTGCGACAGTTTCGCCATGCTCTGCTGCCGGCTTCGTCGGGCTCATGAATATATATCATGGATTGTGATCTCGTCGCCAAAAACTGTTGTCTAGAATTACGTAAACTAACAACTTTTTGGAAAGTGGTGCTGCCTAGTGATGAAAGACGGAAGTTAAAATGTAAATACAGTCGACAGATTGTAAATAAACACGTCTTACCGGTTTTACCATGGATATACATGGGTTTTACTTACAAGTAATCATAATGCAGTGGATAAAAAATGTACTAATACACGCGGGACCGTAATTATACAATTTTTCAATATCGTCCGGTCTACAGATATATTTTATTCCTCTCCAAATTTTATTACACAAATGCACAATTAGCTTCTTAGCACTTCGGGAATATCGCTATGCGGATATTAAATAATAATGCGAGTTGACTTCATGAGTATTCCCATTGTAGTGTAGGTAAAAAGGAATGCACTCACCGCCGCCTTGAACAGATTCTTATTTTTCAATCCAAGTCTCCTATTTTGGGTCCTCGTAGACGCATACCTTATTTTGCAGCCTGGTGCGAAGCAAGTTCTGTTTAAACAAGGTATTCTAAATTCTTTATTTAAGATGAACTGGCTTAATGCACTCAAATTAGAATCAGAGTCCGGCAAACATCGTCGTCGGCACACGATGGACGTTTCATAAACCTCTTACACATTTTCTGAAATAGATAGTTCCTCTTTAGCATTTACAAAGTAACTTTTAGATCACAAAACTAGCAAGATATAATTCAAAGCATCAAGTAATTCTTATCTCCTCGATCATTATTGAATATTCACCACAGTCTCATGTTAGCAACAATTAACTACGTCTATTTACAATAACAACTGAAAAGACTCTAATCAAAGTGGTGCCAAGGACTGGCTGAACTAAAATTGGAAATTTAGGCAACACGTAGCTTAGGCAACAGTTCCAAGCATCCAAAGCCAGAATATATATTAATGGTCGGGCTTTTTAAACAACAACGGTCTTCTTTTTTATAAATAAATAAATTCGGCAGTTGATGAATTTAGAATTAAGAAAAATAAAAATTAATTCCAAAGAAGTGATTTCCATACATAAGGGAGGTTATAGCCATCCTCTCTATTTATATTTTATGGGTCTCTTTTCAATTTCAATTGCCTCCCTCATAAGCCGCTGAAAGTAACTGCTTTCTTTCTGTAACACTTTTGAAGCCTCGATGTTAATGGCGTGACCTTCCTCTAACGTAGTGTGCTCAGCCGCGGCAGAGTGATACCAGTCTTTCTTCCGGATTGCTCGTTCATATTCTTTAAATCTGCGTCCTATAGATCTTTTACTTTGGCCCACGTATATTCTACCGCAGCTGCATAAAAGTTCGTACACGCCTGCATACTTATACATATTTTCTCATTTAATTAATGAGAATTTCAGTCATGTGAAAGTATATAATTGCGCCATTAATATTACAACACTTACTTCACACTCCATATAGCAGCTGAAATTGAAACGTATAATTCGTTTATGGTATCCGTTATGACTAGGGAAATATTTCGCTCAAACTGCCTTAATATGTAATTCGGAATCACAAAGTTCTGGTATTAACCATCATATTACTTCCGGCTTAACTGATAAACGACATAGCGCTGTAAGCAACGACATAAAAACATGATGGTAATTTCGATCAGGAATTTCCTCAGCCCAGGCACCGTATTATGCGAGCAAACTTCGCGCGTCGCTAGACCAAGATTACACACCTCCGTGGGGGGTGGCCGAGAAACAATATTCCCCTTGCCGAGAATACGTCGAAAGCACACAAGGGTGAGTTAGGTAGGACCTTCGCCTTTTTGACTCATCAGATGACGCAGTTCTGCCCCGTAATACCTCCCTTTAATCCTCCCCGACAACCACAAACTCATTACTCCACCTTGCGCGCAGGGTCGAGCTTTTCCGATTAGCCCGACGTGCCGTTTCTACCGTTCGCAAAGAGGGCTGAGCACGCATTGAGACGGCGGAGAGCGGCAAGAGCTCAGTTTTTCGTGCCTGACCTTCGTGAGTAGGTGGTGATGTCTGCTCAGCATTATGAACTTCCATTCCCTCCCTCTCTCTCTCTCTCCTGCTCACTCCTCACGCATCCTTCTCCACCTCCTCCCGCCCTTCCCCTTGTCGGTCCGTTCTATTCCGGGAATCCGTGTGTGTTTTCCTAGAGTCCCCACTCCTTCCTCCTATCCTCCTAAGATCCCCTTTCCAATACCCTTCTCCCTTTTAACGCCTCCTCACCCCCCCCCCTATCCTGCCATTTCCCTTTAAAACCTTCCATCCCACGTTTTCCTAGCTACGCCACCCGCCTTATCCGTGAGATGCCTGCCTTCCCAGCCTCATTTTCCTAACCTCATCTAACCCTGTCTCTCTCCCTTTGCCTCGCCGCCCCCTCACATTCCCCCTCTCCCCCGGACCCCTCCTTTCGGTATCGTTTGCTTAAGGGAGGCGCCAATACGCCAGACGAGGCGGATCTCTCCGTGAGAGGGCAGCATCGTCGCCGTGACGGTGACGTATTGCCGTGGGCGGGATTTTTGAAAGTCAACATGAGTGCAAAATCATCTCTCAGTTTCCTTTCAGGGAAGGTTCAGACCATGAATATACATATGGATTGTTGACTCGTCGCCAAAAACTGTTGCCTAGAATTCCGTAAACAAACAACTTCGTCGATTGTGGCGCGGCCTAGTGATGAAATACGGCAGTTTAAATGGAAATAGATTCTACAGATCGTAAATAATCACGTCTTACCGGATTTACTTACCAGTTATCATAATGCAGCGGAAGAAAAATGAAGTACTACGCGCGGAACGTCATTACACACTTTTTCAACATTGTCTGGTCTACAGATATATTTAATTCCCCTCCAAATTTAATTACACAAATGCACAATTAACTTCTTAGCACTTCGTGAATATCATTCTACGGTAATTTAATAATAATACGAGGTGAAAAAAGTGGAATAAATTAGAAGACATTTACTAAGTAACTGTTAGGTCTAAAAAATAGCCAGCTATTATCCACAGAATCAGATAGTTCATATCTCTTCAGTCGTTATTGAATATTCACACAGTCTCACGTCAATAACAATCAACAATGGCCATTTAGGAGTCGACTGAGAAGACTTTTTTCTATGTAGCGCCAAGGAATGGGTGAACTAAAAGTGCAAAAGTGAAAAAAAGTAAATTTAGGCAATACGTTGCCTAGGCAATGGTTTCGAACGTTTGAATCCATTATGTATGTTTATGGTTCAGACCATTGAGGTAGATGGAGAGGGCATTACGTCATCAAACTGTATCCTGACAACCGAAAAAACAACCATAACGGTGGTCTCTGCTCTTTCCTTGCTTTCTTTTGGATTGCACGACGGAATGGACGAATTATACGGAGAATACAAATTAAATAAGCTGATTTCTAGTAAGTTATCGATGAAAAACAGCATGATTTTGTAAAATAATCGCTTAAGTGCTTGAGGAAAATCGGGGTTAACAGAGATGAAAGACCGGCCATACCCATGTTACAGCTTCTTTGATGGTCTTTAATGCGGGATACCTTAGTTCCAATATCATTATAATTAGACACTTGCTCTAGGAATTTGCCATTTATTGTCATATGCTGTTCTTACCAGGCATTTCCCCGTTAAAATCCGTTGACCCTGTTTTCCTTCTCGACCTTCCTCGCCTGCCCTCTCCGTCCTCAATGCTTAGGTTTAACTTGCCCGTAATTACCTTTTGAGTCCAATTACTTTATCCAAATCCAAATTATTCTACTTCAACTATGACTATGGCCTGGCAGAGGATTCTCCAATGTATGTTTCAAAGACTTTAAAAAAAATGATAGCCAGAAGCAAATAATTTTGTTTCAGGTAGGGCCGGGCTCGCTCCCAGAAAGATAGAAGGGTAGAAGCCAGACAGAAGGCTAATTACTTGATGGTACACGGTCAAAAAAATACAGATAGAATGCTAATAAGAAGTATATTCAACCGTTATCAAGACTATACATGGTAAGTTTCTACAGTAGCTTACTTTAATATTCCGCCATCCCCAACACTTTCTAGTTTGTCTCGCATTCCGTCCCTTGAACCTTATCCATTGCCCTCCTCATCCACATGGCAAATATTCGCGGCCTACTCTCACCCTCTTCCTTCAGAAATTTGGTTTCTACTCTATACAACACTACAATCCATATTAGACTCCTAGCCAACTTTTTCGCCGCATCCATAACTAAGGTGTCAGTTCTCTTCTATTATAGAACGAATCTTTCGCCACCGCAATTCCCCTCCTAATACCCTTTCTACGAGGCCGGTTTTTCTTCGAGACACTACATACTCTTAGGCAATAATTATTGCACATTCTATAGTTTGAGCTTTCCCACTTTCACCATTGACAAAATCTGATCTGTAACCGTATTTTTTACGTTGGCTGGTTAAAAAATGCGAAGAATGCCCATATATCTTCCCTGTGACGTAAAAAATTTAGCAACCTTACCCGTTGTAAAGAATTACAAAGCCATTTATAAGCGGGTAGAATATGCATGGATACGACAGCTTCACATAATAAGGGAATTCCTAGTAGATTACTTAAACAAACTTTCCGCTACTACCTTAGGAATCTCTACTATCATATTCCAATATATTTCGCAACCAGAACACTTTTGCATATCTACCCCGTCTAAATTACTTTGACGTAATGACTTTTTCAAACGTATGGGTATGCAAGTTAGTAATAAGGACTGGCCCAATTCTTGAGCATAAATCATTCCAAAATAAATGTAGGGCAACCCAGTAAGGAATGATGAGTCTAAATAAGTGTGAGAATGAATTAAACAATGCTTATGTTCGAGGTACAGGATGGGCACTTAGATAACTGAAGGGGACACAAATAGGGATGATATTCGTAATGAAAAATTATTTTTTTTGACCGGGATTCGACTCAGATCTCCTAATTTACGATCTCAGGTGCTACACTGTTTTACAACTACGCCATCTTGTACGCCATGTTTGAAACTCCGGACCGATAATTGGATGATCCAGCTTTGAATCTGAATGTGGTCGAATTGTTTTTTCATGGCAAAATTCATGCATTTATCTCAAGATGATTCTGGCAGTAAATTTCATCAATTCAGTATACAACATTGCATACTCGGGCGTGACAGCGTACAACGTCATTTTTGTTTCATTCAGACCAACAAAATCAGCTCTATTCCCAGGATTCAGACAGTTTGTCGCTCTTTGGTATAAGCCTCTTTTTTATGCAATATAAAAATAAAAGATTCCACTGAATTTAGTACATAAATTAAACAATCATTAATTCCGCTAATCATGATTTAGGCTTATATTAGGCCTATTTTTTCTACCTGAAACGATCCAGAGCGTGGTCTGAAGAAAACAGCAGGTTTAAGAAAAACCAAGTCACTGCCGGCAGCCAGAAAAGCGGATTGCCTGTATAAAGGTGGTCAACGAAGAAAAATCAAGAATCAAGAATTCCCGACAGTTTTTGGAAAGCAAGCAACAGAAAGTGTAACATAGTGAAATTTAGTGATACAAGGTGAATTCTTATTTCTCCACAATGAGCACGCATTTTTCCAAGGCTTGATGCGTGCCAAGATATAAGTATCACTAGGAAAAAGTCCGCAAATATTATAACTACGCATTATTTCCAATCAGTTAATATGAATTTATTCATTGGGATATTTAAAAATGTTTTGAGACACGCCTACCCCTCCGAGGATCAAGGTTGTCAACCAATGAGAGATGATTAAATCATGTAACTTCGGAGGAAATATATGCATAGAGAGTAACATTATGTATACAGAGTAACATAATCGATGGAAATCCACGCACAGCAGCCACGGGCGTAAAAGATCCCTGAGCATAAGCTAATTACGCCGCATTTTGAGGATCTGTCGCTTCAGAAGAAGCCGGCGTCGTTAACTTTGAAGAGTTTATAGAAAAAGCTGCGCTTTTTGCCAGCGGCCTCCAACAAAAGCGTAACAGGAACGAGGAGCCGAATATTCTGCAAGAATTTGACCAACGGCCAATGTTTTGGTACGCTAGGATATTTATAGTTTTGAGTTATCGGTGGCGTCTTGGCGCCTCCGTATTTTAAAGCGATGGACTGAAATATCCATCCAATGCAATAAACACTCGTATCGCTTGAAGGATTAGTTCAGTTGCAATACGGATTTCAGAGAATATAACTTGAACTAAGTAGATAGTCTTACACAATTCACTCTGTATGATTTCTGAATTTATTGTCCATAATCATTATTGGTTGTTCAATCCTAAGATTGTTTGACTGCAGCCCTCCACCCTTCCCTATCTAATGCTAGTTCCCTTACCTCATAGTGCCTCTTCCTATGTACTTTCCCCTTCATTTGGTCCATGAACTTATCGAGTTCAGTTTATTCGGATTCCTCCCGCGTTGGTTCATTTTAACGGAAAACAGTTTCGCCAACGTTACAGCTAGCGTCGTCAGGACCTGCCGACGCTAGCTGTAACGTTGGCGAAAATGTTTTCAGTTAAAATGAACCAACGCGGGAAAAACCCGAATAAACTGAACTCATTAAAACACCGCGGAAGCCTCCGTACCATAAACTTATTCCTAGGTCTTCCACTGTGGACTTTTCCCTCTATTTTGCCTTCAATTATGTTCTTCACAAACCAATTTATCTCAAGGTATGCCCAATTCATCTGGTTCTTCTTCTCCGTATGGTGTTGTAATGGTCTTCCCCTCGTATATTCCCCTCAGCAAATTTCGTCGTTTCCTATATTGTCCGTCCATTTTACCTTCAGCATTCTCCTTCAATACCAGGTTTCGAAGGCTTCTTTTTTTATCGCCAACGTGCTAGTAATTACCGCCTCAGCATAACGGCTGATAGTAGCCGAAAGGGAGACTTCATAGCTCCTAAGCATACTTTAAACTCTCCTTCATGAACGATTTTGATAGTGCCCTTGCGTCTAGAGATTATAATAACGTTACTTAATTACAATTATAATAATGTGGAAGAATTTTGTGACGCTAACAAAGCAATTTTTTTTGCGTTGAAAAAAACATTTTGAAATAGTATTAAATTTCCAAAAAAACAAATCGACGACTAAGCTGAGGACAATATTTCATTTAAGTACACATGTTTATACGGAGTAACTTACCACACATTCCATTAGTGAAACGATTCAAGAATTATATTTTATATTTTTTCTCAATTTAAGAGTAATGTTGAGTCTAAGTTTTCGGCACGATAATCAAAGTTTAGGCTTGATCGTATTTGAATGTATTTTCTTCGAATCTGTGACTCAAAGTAACATAAAGAAAGTATCACTTGGCGTTCAGAGGAGAATCTGTAAATACGTAATCGACTTATTTCGACGTGCATATTGTGCGCCACAAAGCAAGTGGTTATATAGTATTTAACTGCCAAAAAACAAAACGGCGAAATCGATTTTTTCACTTTCATCTATAGATTTTACAAACAAAACACGGATGCAAAGCTTCAAGCAAATCTGCGTATTAGACAAAAATGCTCCGATCACATCAATTAAAAGGAATACGCTGTGTAGTTTTATAAGTAATCCCAGCACGTCGACTAATAAGCGGCTGGTTCACCCACATCAATAGTCAACCTTGAGGGATAGATGGTGAGTAGCTGCGACCTAAAATTATGCTTTAAATATAGAAAACAGCAGTCAAAGTGATGATCAAAAGAAATCCCTCAGATTTGAGCCCAATAGCTGCGAGGGAGCTTGACGAATATTTGTAACATTGAACAGGTCAGTTATATTTTCCAACTCTCAACCCTTTCATATCCGATCAATCCGAAAAAAAAATTCGAGGGGGCGTTATTCTGGGGAAGTTTTAAATACCCTCTATTTACTAACCATGAAGTCATAAAGGCCTCGCGGAGCTGCAGAAATAAATACCACCTTTGTGCATAAATAAGGTTTTTTATCAATCGCTTGTCCCTTAGTAAAGCATGCATTTCCCTTTTCTAGCACGGGGAATACATATTTTTTTTAAATATGGCAGAATATGGATGAATGTAGTTATGAGTGAAAAAATGAAATCCTCGAACAAGCATGAGTTCAAAATCCCTCATCACAAAATGCTACAAAAAAGCACATCATGCTTTCCACTGTATAATCATCAACGACCGCTGAATTTATTGGCCTGAAAAGGCCATTCTGTAGCGTTTCCCGTAGATAAGAGCCAAAATTATGCAGGGCAATATGCAAATGGATATGATTTAGAGCAAAAACGTGGGAATCCGTAATCAAGCACACGTTGATCTGATTATCTTCTTCGCAAAACATGACACAAAATATGTTTTGCTCACTCCGTAACATAAACATCTGCGGCGGCCAAGTTATCAACAATGCAACCAGATGGCACATTTTTTTCCACGATGTAAGCATCATGTAGCGTAGTGGGTATTATTTTGTCATCAAAACGAAGGTAACCACAGACACAAGGGCATTCGTCCCACAAGCTGACGGAAAAATAATCTACTAACTGATAAAGTTGTACCGACTAAATACTGAATTGTTTCACTATTTTTTCATCATATTTTTATAATCTATTAGTTTAAAAAAAAACTTTTTTCTCAACACTTTATTCTCGCCACGGGAATAAAATGAGTCCAGTTCAAAACTAATGCACGTATATATAGTTCACTACTCAGAACTACAGTGATTTTTAAAAAAAATGTTTGCAGTATTAGTGTTTATGTATTTATTTCATGCTTGTATGCTTGCTTCATTTTTTAAAAACAAAATGTGAATGCGTCCTCTATCACGAGAAGGGAAACATCTCGCTCAGACTACCTTAATGGAGAGAGGGAAGCTGGTGGCGGTTAAGGTGCGTTGGGGGAGGATGGGAAATGGGGTGGAGGGAGGGCGATGTTAGGAGCAATGGAGTGTGGGAGAGGGAATCAATGATTCCTATGTAGAGACGAGGCCCACGGAGCTATTAAAAATAAACTTCGCGGTGCGACGGTTGGAGAGACAATGATGGACATTCATTCCTTTATTTGAAAAATCAATAAACACTAAAACGAAGCCATGTACTCCACAACGTAGGGAAACTGTTAAAGAACCAATGACGTCCAATGTGCGTCAATTTTATTCGCCACACTAAGGAGAAATATTCTTTGCTATTTCCGCATAAAATTGATTCTTACGACTGGTTCCGTAAAACAGAGTTACATCCTTGGAAGACCTTAAGATGTAACACTGTTTATGCAAAATTTGTTAAGTATATTTTTTATTTATATTGTAATGGATAAATTCCATACATTAGAGCCAGAGATGACGTCTTACGCTATTTTTTTCATCTAAGAATTCAGCTTTTAGCTGATTAGTCTCGTCCACGCTTTTTTTGCCCCAAAGCTGCCCTAACAATCACTCGATATTATCGACAGCAAGCACGTAAATGCAAACCATTGAGGTATGTGAGGTACACTTGCTATGCTGGCCAATGCTAGAGGCTGAAGCCAGTCCGCCATCTTTGTTGACCCTCACTTTCCTATAGCGCTCGCTGGCTAACGTAATAAGTTTGCAATTTTGCAATGTATTCCATCGATAACTTACTAGAAATCGGCATGAACTTACTTCTTTAAAATGCACATCAACATATAAAAACATTTTTAAAATTTATTCAATTTAAAATAATTCGCATTCCCGCTGCAAACTAGGATAAAATCGATTAAAATCCATAGCACTTAGTAAACTATGTATGCTTGACAAACTGCTTGCCTTAAATGTCAAATAGATGTTTGATATTCTCGTTATACATCCGCTAGTTCGTCCATTTTGTCGTGATATCTTTAGGTAAGTAAGAAACGAGCGAGGTTAAACAATTTGATTATTATTTAGGTAGCCAGGCTTCAGTCTTATGACATAATTCCCTTTCCATGTACCCCAATGGAACTAACCAAATACTATAAAAATAAATATATTCATCTCCTCTATTCGAACATGAAATGATGAATTCGTGCGAGGCGTGCAAATGTCAATGGTAAAGTCAAAGGCATTACATGGAGAGCTAATTCGGGAATGAGTGCTAGTCCTGAGAATCAAAAATCGCCGACTGTTAATATATGGCAAAACACCGATGTTAATATATGGCTGTTAAACCTGGGTATGTCACGATAGGCCCAAGAGTAGGATAGATGCAGTGTAAATGGAGTACCTGAGATGTGCTAGCGGAAAAAGTAATATGAGTAGGATTAGGAATGAGCTAGGCATGACCGAAGGTGGACTGAATGCTATAAAAATATGTACATATGAAAAAAGTGTGCGTTTTTGGTTTGACCATATCGAGAGGAATTATAAAGAGTCAATTTATGAACTTGATATATGATTGTAGATTGTAAAGCATGAGAGGAATGGAAAGACCACGAAAGTCCTGGGTGAATGTGGTTTTTAAAAATAAAGTAACAAGAAGAAGTTTATAAATATTAAAATGATTTTTTTGTAAAGTAAAAACCCAAAGCTTACCTTTTACAGGAACTCAAAAGCATGGCCATAATAAACATAGATTTCCCAATTCGAAACCTGAGGATTGGGATAAACAAAAGCTAATTTCTCTGAAGGAAAACTCAGTGAATCATTATCTATTTACTCTTGCGATGCTGTGAAGATACTACAGTATGCGGCAGCTTAAATTTATGATTTGAAATGGTCAATAAAACAAAAGGTGTTATAGGTATCATTGTAATAATTTTTCCCTCATACTCCACCATATATAAGTATAGTAATACATACATGCATGCATCATACAGTGCACACATTCATACACGAAACAGTACATACTACAGTTCAAATCAGTAAATTATATTGCCGAGCCCTGTTTAATACGGTTATCAACAATCACTATAGTCTGAAGCGTGTACCTTATTTATTGTAAACATCGTCCAACGAATGATTTCACACCTCACGCAACTTTGGTATGAGACTGTATTCTTAACGGCAATGAAGGCAATCAGGTGAAGAGAATGAAGAAGATGTGATCGTCAGGTCGTAGTCTGTCAAGCAAGCCGAAAACAAACTTAACCATATTTGCACTAATCCAAAACGAGTGAGAATAAAGCCACATGTAAAGATGGGCAATAAGTTCGATTACAAGTCAAAGGGAAGATGTATGCAAGAGAATAAGACGATTTGGGTGTCCCTTCCGAAATCATTTCGCACCTCATGCAATTTTGTCATGAGATTGCGCTCTTGTGGCAATGAAGGCAATCGCCTGAAGAGAATAGAGAAGATGTGATCGTCAAATTGTAGTCTGCCTAGCAAGCCGATCAAAATAAATCAACCATATTTTCTCAAATCCAAAACGAGAGAACCGTCTTGAATAAAGCCACATGGAATATTGTAGGGTGATTCGATGAGTTTAGATACAAGTCAAAGGAAAAATTTACGCGAGGGAGTAAGGCGATTTGGATGTCTCTTCTGACTAAAAATATAATAACTATGGATAATTAGGCGAAATAAAATTTCCCACCCAAGAAGAAAGAAGGGGCATAGAAGTGAGGGCATAATTATAATTTACATAACGTCCACAGGGGACCTCAATGAAATGCGTTTTGATATAACTAATAAACCAGTGAATATATTCATATCTAGAACAATTAAACTCCCTTGCGTTCACGCTTTTTAAGACTCGGATAATGATCGCGCGCCAGTGTTTAACCGTCAGCGATTTTTCTTACGATGTGTGGATTCTCAAGAGCCTGTGAATGACGGTTCAGGGGTAATTTAACCATGATCCTCAAACACACCTGTATGCCATCAGACTAATTTAGTTAAAAATTAAATGATGGTCCAAACACCATCCGCACAATCGCATGAAGGATATTACAAAAACAAAATTAATCAACGAATAAAATAATACCAAAATACGTTAACTCTCTTCCTTACATGCATAAAGGCTCTCCTCGTTATGCAAGTCCAATAACTGAAAAACAGTTCAGAATTCTTGGATTTTAGAAGTATTTCATTCGCCGTGAGCAACATTCGAGCCAACAACCCAAACTGGATTACATCCACCCCTACGAAGCACATGGAGTGATTGGTTTGAGCAATCAGTTTTACCCTCACAATAGGTAAAAAGTTATCATGCAAAAAAGCACCATAAGCCAAACCTATTGGAAAAAATAGAAGCATCGATACATCAGTTCGCACACCTCGATCATGGCATCGGATCTCACACCGAGTTCTACTGACGAAAGGCGGGCGTGCATTCCAAAAATACCAACCGGGAAAACTACTCTTGGCTTCTCTACTCTCCTCATCTGCCCGGCTAGCTCAGTCGGTAGAGCACGAGACTCTTAATCTCGGGGTCGTGGGTTCGAGCCCCACGTTGGGCGAATTTTTTTATGAATTCCTATCCCGGGACCCAAGCCTCTACCTTCCCTCCCGTATCCCACAGGTTTACAGCGATAGCCAAGCTCAACAAATGTTGAAAGTTTTCTTCTCAGAAATTATTTAAATGCCTATCCTAAAAAGTAACCTACATTAGCAGAAGACTTTGGTGGAGGGTTTTTAATATTTTAAACATATCCCATTTTGTAATCAGGTACATCATTATTCGAAAGGATTATATATATATATATATATATATATATATATATATATATATATATATATATATATATATATATATATATATATATATATATAAAGGTCACAGGCGTGACTAGCAGTTACATATAGAGCACAAAAAAAGGTAAAACTCACAGAAATTTTGATATATTTCGGCGGACACAACCGCCTTCGTCAGAATGTTAGAGTCCGCCGAAATATATCAAAATTTCTGTGAGTTTTACCTTTTTTTGTGCTCTATATGTAACTGCTAGTCACGCCAGTGACCTTTTTTGTTTATATCTGTGCACTAAAAGTGTTTTTCGCCAAGTGGATATATATACATATATATATGTACACACACACACACACACACACACACATATATAGAGTACAAATGAAGGGACTTGAAAATAAAATACGGAATGCAGTATATCCAAACTATTCATCCCATTGTTATAACTACCACGACTACTAACAGTGCTCTGGCGCAAAAATTATCAGTTAATATTTTTGTGGCTTGATGATGACGAGTGTAACAAAAACTCAGTAAATCCAGAAAACCGATTTCTTTAACTATTGTATGGTTCAAATCAGATAAAGTCATAAGCCATACTTAATTGCGTTCAATAATCCAAAATATTTTCATAAATGTTGTGAAATCCTCTTATCGGCTCACATAATCAAAACAAAATTTAGCTCTGGCTTACTCTAGAACTTACAGCTAATAATAAAACTTTTAGCACCAATTTCATCACTGACTGATTTAAAATCAATTTAGAGACAAATTAACGAAGCGGAAAAAGTTAAAATAGGCTAAAGAAGAAAAGAAAAGAAAAACAAGTTTTCAAAACCAGACGATTTACTCGACATCATCTAACATAAAGCAGGAAACAGAACGATGAAGCACAAATTACGTCATATAGCAAGATTAGATACCTTTGGAATTTATCAAATAAAAATAAAAAACAGGACTAGAAGTTTAGTGTTAATCCACAGTCCCGCGGCTAAATTTTATATATGTTTGGCTAGCTTCACTTGTACTCAACATTTAGTCTAAAAAGAGAAAAATGCTTTATGGCCATCTTTAGAAACACCTTACCCACACCGAAGTAGGTAAACTATTTCATACCAAAGAAAAAATGAGTTAAAATGCACATAGTATCGGTATGAGTGTCCTTTTCAGAGTAGTTACGAGGACTGTCATAATAATTTAACGAATTCGGCTCTGTTTGATAAACTTTTTCACGTAATCTGCAACAAAATATTTTCCTTCGACTAAATATTTCCATTTTAACAGCGTAGGAGATAAATGATCGCCCAATCACAGATCAAAAGGCGAAATGATCATGGAAACTTACAGTGTTCTTACACAGTGACATACATATCTTTGACGCAGCAAATAAGAATTTGCCACATCGATTATGCTTTAAGATTTATTTAAAATATTTTACTGGTCGACAACAAATTATTCTCATGTAAGCCACCAAAAAACTCAACATAACGAAAGAAAATAGGAAGAAAGCTGGTTTAACCCTTCTCAGGGTTCTATAAGTGGGAAAAATATTTGCATTATATCTTTGAATTTATTTCATGCGCAAAAAATCATAAAAGACGGTAGGCTGTCTATAATAGGATTGGCATGTTAAATCTTTACCCAAAGTTCATTGTCTTTTTGAAATTAACTACAACACCCATAAATTGATATACCTCTCTTAAAGATTTTTAGTAATATAGACATGGATATATTTACAGCTTTCTTAGCCATATATTCAGCCATAGGAATCGATTCCAACCGTTTTAACCTCCAAAAATCTTTAAATATAAAAAGCTTATTAAGGTGGCATTAAAGGAATAACATTTCTCAATTTAGCGTTAGAACCATAGGTTGCAAACGTTAGACGAATATAGGTACACACTGATAAATATTGTTGAGTATACTTGACTTGTCCCTGGCCCCCAGATCATTAAGATATAACTTAAAAAAATGTATCAGATATCAAGAAAAGCTGCACACTTCGGTACAAATTTCTACGAGCAAACGTATATTGCGTTTCAAAGCTTTCACAAGGATAAAGGTGGAGCCCCTAGAGACTCGGAGGCTACACGCTTAGCTTACTTAAGAAATTCAGAACTGGTGTGGTTCAAAGCGACAAAGAGACTCATATATCATTTTCACGCCCCACTACATATCTAGGTCTGAACTGAGCTCCACTAAATACACTCCCATAATGCACTTCACGAATTTACCTCCCAAAAACTTATTCCTTACATCTATACACGGTTAGTGTCCTAAAACCCCCTGCCACACGCCCATACGGTAGTATGTAGATGTAAAATCAAGGCACGATTCAAAATCCTCTCATCGACGCATCTGTAAGAGCTTAAAGCTGGAAATCTCATCGGAAAATGGAGAAAAATTGATATGCGAACGTGATGGAGTTCAAAAACGTGAAGCAATGGGATAGACTTCATCAACTCCTTCCACGATGATTGATTTCCCGTCCACTTTGGACCCAAAAGCGAAGGACTGGACTTTGCCACGATTAAATTTGGTTCGAGAGTGGAAAAAACGTGTAAGGAGATTAGCGCTCACGGACCCTCCCACTACCACCGCCGGGAATGCTGGGCACGTCGCAAATCAACGCCAGCCGACATTGACGGAAATTGAACTCGAACTGAGATATCACAAGAAATATGACATGAAAGCACCGAGAAAAGTGATCGAAACGTGAAATACGTCTCGTGGAGAAGCTAGTTCAAACGACAGCTTCAAATTAAGGAAACTGTTGGCAGAATTCCACGCAATTCCTTTTATTTTTATTTGTTTAGAACATACTATGATGAAAATGAAAATTGCTCCTTAACCAACAGGTAAAAAAATAATTTTTAATAATTAATATAGTGATTAATAAAATTAATGTATTAGCGCCAGCCGCTACTTTCTAACATTAGATGATGGTAACACAGGTTATCCTCTGGGGTACCAATATTCCCCCTTAAAATGGATGTATTTGTACTAACTCTACTTGTGTTATTAGTTAAGGTGCAATACAATTATTATTAATCCCTCTATCTTTAAATGAAAAATAAGAGCCTGCAACTCATTAATCCTGATCAGTAACATAAATCAAGTCCAAACTTTAAGGTCCCTGGAGGGACATTAGATTCAGATTTAGGTCGTTAAAACGAGATATTGTTTCAAGTAAAAATCAATAAATTTGGTCTCGGTATAATAAAATATTTAACATCCTTCCATTGACATAAATATATCAATTATACAGAATTAATTTCCGATATTTTCCCCAAAAAATTAAGCTAAATCACACACAATATTTCTGATTGAAAGTTTTTTGAATGAAAATAATGTTAACAAAATACTATTTTATAATGTAACCTAGTATGACAGACTTTCTATTCTTCTTCCTTTTCACGAAAGTGGTGTACGTTTAATGGATCTCAAAATAAAAAAATCATTTTATCTTTCTATTGATACAGATATATCAACTACGCACAACATTACTTTCCAAGATGTTTGCCTAAAAAATAAAGCAATATCACACACAAAATTACTAATTCAAATGTTCTTGGAATAAAAACACAGTTTAAAAAATATAATTTTACGATACATGTTTGTAGCAACAGCCTTATTTTAATCCTCTTCATTTTTCACGAAAGCGGTGTACGAAATGAATCTCACAAAGGTAGCATATTTGGAAAATATTAATATCACAAATAGGAAGTTATGCTTTCCGAGCAACGGGGCCATTTAAGGAAATAGTCATGGTGGTAGTCATGAGTAACAAAGAAATGATAAGAGCATCTCATTGAGTCTCTGAAGAGACCATCTCAAGTGAACAGATGTTATGGGTAGGGTCAAATACGCCATTGCAAAAGATTCATCGCACTTATTTGTGACTAGTGGAGAAATTAATTTTCAATAAATAGATTACCCATTATGCTGTGGCGAAGTAGTCAATTAATCTAATTAGATTTATTCACCCATCATTTGCCGCAAAACACAATCAAACGGAGCTGAAGCAACGACTTTTTTACCAGAGGATTTGAAACAAAAATAAATGCCATGAATTAGTATTCGCGATCAATCCATGGTAAACTAATAAGCTCTATCTTTACGATAGCAATAAATCATTTCCTATTCAAATCGCGCATTATTACTGAAAGTCAGAGAGACTTTCAAAGAAAATCATAAGAATAGGAACATGTGTAGTCTTGAGTGGTAACAAAGGAGCCTTTCCAGACACGAGTCCCCATTGCATCAAAAGTTCTTGATTTGTAAGAATAAAATTTACCATTCAAAGTTAACTTTCCCATATAAAAGAAGCATACTTATTCGGGCACACCGTCACAGTATATTTCGTTCACACATTTAAAAAATTTAAGTTGATATCATATCCAAGGCGATAATAGAACTCACGCGCGACGGATTACTACAATAGCTGAAACAAGAAAATGCTGCTTTAATCTCAGTTTTTCATTTTTTTTATAACAAGTGAATCTAAATGATTTTTTACAACCCGACGTTGATTGGTGTCTGAATTTTGTTGTTAAAAAAGTATTCATCGTCTGAAGAGTTTATATAAGGTTCAACACATTCGAAGTAAGTAAATGCTGCTCTAATCTCTGAAATTCATTTTTTATAACAAAAGAATCTAAATGATTTTTTACAACCCGACGTTGATTGGTATCTGAATTTTTTCGTTAAAAAAGTATTCATCGTCTGAAGAGTTTATATAAGATTCAACACATTCGAAGTAAGTAAATGCTGCTCTAATCTCTGAAATTCATTTTTTATAACAAAAGAATCTAAATGATTTTTTACAACCCGACGTTGATTGGTATCTGAATTTTGTTGTTAAAAAAGAATTCATCGTCTGAAGATTTTATATAAAGTACACTATATTCGAAGCAAGTAAATGCTGCTCTAATCTCTGAAATTCATTTTTTATAACAAGTGAATCTAAATGATTTTTTACAACCCGACGTTGATTGGTGTCTGAATTTTTTTGTTAAAAAAGTATTCATCGCCTGAAGAGTTTATATAAGGTTCAACACATTCGAAGTAAGTAAATGCTGCTCTAATCTCTGAAATTCATTTTTTATAACAAAAGAATCTAAATGATTTTTTACAACCCGACGTTGATTGGTATCTGAATTTTGTTGTTAAAAAAGAATTCATCGTCTGAAGATTTTATATAAAGTACACTATATTCGAAGCAAGTAAATGCTGCTCTAATCTCTGAAATTCATTTTTTATAACAAGTGAATCTAAATGATTTTTTACAACCCGACGTTGATTGGTATCTGAGTTTTTTTGGTAAAAAAGTATTCATCGTATGAAGAGTTTATATAAGGTATAATGCATTCGTCGGCTTTTGTTGGAGCTGAACTCAGAGGGTATAAACTATTGGCTTTGAATGGAAGAATAGACCGTTGCTTATCAGAAATCAAGTGGTAGGTATTTTTCACCAGCCAATTTCAAAATATCGATCTCTCCCCATTTTATTTGGGGCACGACGATTAATGTTATGTTGGTTGCGTCTGGTTAGGGGCACCACTGCTCGGAAGGATCGTAGGATGCGACCAATCAGAGAATGGGCTAACTCACCCAATAAACGCAAAGAGAAGGAGAATTTTTTTTCTTCCTTTGATACAGTCATTTTCGGAATAAACTTTTGCTGATTTATGTGAGCATAATTTATTTCATTTTTACATTTATGTAAACCACCAATTTTAGAGGCAAGGATGCTATTTGTTGTACCACAAACCCACAGAACCAATTTCACGATGACTATCCCACGCCGTGGCAGAGAAATGATTTCGGATTGCGTAAATTAAGCATAATTTTATGGCTTTCCTTAATTCAAATTTGAGTTACATGTTCCTCCGCCACATTATGTCGCTAATCCAAGAGCAATCCAAGAGTATGAGCATTTAAACAGCTACCTGATTAGTAGATTGGCGTTCTGCCTAACCACTTATTGACTTGGCCTATTTCATAAACTAGTCAAGTATTGCAAATGCAATGAATTTCTTTCGCTTGAAAATTAATTCACGCCGAAGGATAAAAGTACGCTTTCAATTGAGGCTTGATAAAAATTCTACTCTTTAAAAATTGCCTTTCGACCAGTTGTAAATTGTAAACGCTAATTAAAGCGCATGTCCTTACCACCTCAAAAATAAGGACAGATTCTGAATTAAATAAAGTTAATGTGGAATGATAATAAATAACACTCCTGTTTAAAAAACAAGGCATTTATTATTTACTTTTGCCCTTCTTAAAGAACTTTCTTTCTCGGCCTCTCTCCGTGGATGATAATTATGTGTAGGAAGATCTAGTAAATGACTGATAGCTGGAAAGTCAACATTGTACATTTAAATTATATCATGAACAAATTTCTAATTAATCAAGTAAAACAATCTAAATATCCCACAAACTTTGGGATTGAATAAAGTCCTGAAGGATGCAAATAGCGTGCATAATATTAGGGTCATTTGCTTCACCCATGTACACCTACGGTTTCCTCTGATAACACTATCAATTTGTCGTAGCTGATGGCATCCATATTCTTAACCCAGATTTGATACCTGGAGCTTACGGTAGTCAGCTGAACTGTGGCCTATTATTGCACAGCATAATTAAAAATGATCCACATCTCTCACTAACCAAGGTTGCACAGATGGTTTACTGTTGGCTAACAAGAACAAGTAAGCATTTCTTGGCATTCTGAGATTTTTTATCCATTAATAATGATGCCAAATAAATCAAATTCATTCTATTTTATATTTGAACCAGTAAAATTTTCTCATTCACAAAAGAGTCATATTTAGGGTGTAAATACACCCCAGTTGTTACCTTATTCAAAAGAATGATTCGTTCTAGCATCAGACTAATTTGTTTTGATGGAAATAAAATTCATTCATTGTCGGCTCATCGATAAAAAATCCCTAAATACCATCTCATTTCAGAAGGTTTTCTTTTTTCTAATCGGGCATTAGATCGTGATAACTGAGAATCCGCTTCAGAGTAGCGACGAGGACTGCCATAAAAAAATTAACTGAGTTTTAATCTGTTTGATGCATTGTTTCACGTGAGCTGCTATGCAACGTGATTCTTCATATAATTATTTCTATCTTCGAAGGTTTGGAGATAGATGATCGCTCAATCGCAGGTCATTAAGCGAAAAGACCATGAACAGCAACAGTGTTCTAACAAAGTGGCATAAATCCTTGAATAACGCAGAAAATAAGAAAATCGCCACGCAAAATGCACTTCAAGAACGTTAAAAAAATGTTTTATCGGTGAAAAGCTAATTTTCCTCAAATTAGTCAAAAAACCCCAGGTAATGAAAAAGAAAAGGTGTTTTTTACCCTTATTGAGGTTCCACAAGTGAGATACAAAAAGCATACAAATCATATCTTTGAATAATGTCTTTACACACAAATAAACTCCGCCACTTCATGGTGTTAATTATGTGTCCATGGTTAACATGTTGAATTTTAAGTCAAATCTTTTAACTATTACGTACAATAGAAAAACGATAGCACATGTAGCGACCATATGACTCATTAACGCTTAACTACAACAAAAAAAAACGGTAATATCATTAACTCATTTTATCAGTGAAGACTAATTCGAGTCCATTGAACCAGGAATGATTAAGTGAACTCTCACAACATGAAGGACTATTAAAAGATGCGGTGAATGAACAAAGTACCTGGTCGTTAAGAAAGGATGAAAAGAGAAAAGAAGTCGAATGATGGAAGAGAAATGGTCTTGACGAACTGATACTCGGCGGAACAAAGGGCCGATGAATTGATGGAGCCAGCTTAAGACGATCCAAATAAATCAAGCTAGAAGATTGGATCACAAACAACGGAATCAATTTAGGGAAAGTAATGAGAACCGGGAATCAAACGAAGAGGGAACAAAAGATTAAGTGCAAATGGAGAGCATTCAGTGCGCGTTAAATTGGTCGTCCTTAAGCTGAATGAAGACCATGGGGAAAGTGACATTCCGTTGACTAAACACTTTCACCACCCATTAATATTCCACAAAGCTGATAGTTAGGAAGAGATAAAAAATGCACTATCAACAATGCATGATAGTTTATATTTCAGCAAAAAAAGGAAACGACTTATCCGACTGTTGCGTCCAAACATTATTACTTGAAATTATCCCAGTAAAAAAAATAGGCCCCGCTCGTCATAATATAAAATAGTTTATAAGATGGTATGTAATAGTACCTCAAATCATTATACCAGTTTAAAAACTGTACAGTCACTGTGGTCACTATTTTATACACTGTGTACCTCCTTTGTCATCATGTTTCGCGGCTTAAGTTGTGTAGACAGAATTCTATCTCGTCTGACGGCAGTCTTAAATCCCAATTTGCGTATACGGTCCGAAGGGCAACAATATTCTGAATTCATATAAAATATTATCGGCTTTTTAGGAAATATAATCTGCCTTAAGCTTGAATTTTTAGGAAATATAATCTGCCTTAAGCTTGCATTTAATGATGAGCTAATATTCTTTTCCATTGTTTTGTCCGACATTTCAATTTTAGTCGACTTTAAAGTCTTGTGACGCTGATTTTAAACCTGTTCAGAAATAAATTGCAGTATGGGTAGAGACTATTTGAGAAAGCTTATCACACTCGGTAAATTAATCATTCATCTATTTCATAATTATAGATACGGAGAAAAATTAAGCTGACGTCAAAATCTTTCGACAAACAGGATGATCTTTCCCTTTTGTTTAACTTTAGCTGATATTTTTGAGGAAGCGAGGGGCAATAAACTACTGTTCTCACTGATGCAATATTTAGGCCAAGGAGAGTTTTTCCTCGTTAGTATTGTAATCTTCAAGGTAGAAGTCCGACATGGTCCGCCGTGTGACGGTCGACTTTGACTACCATGCCTGCGTAAACTGCATTTCACCTATCCAGAAACATAAATTTTACAGCTGGACTACATTCATCATTGGTACACAAAGCGATAAGTAACTAGTGAACAACTACCCTAGAGTATCTTGTCAAGAAATTGAATATCGACTATAGCTTCAGTTATAGCTTAAGAATTCCATTTTATATATCTTTTCTTACTCGGTTAATTAATCGCTCATTCATTCCATAGCTAAAAGAACTTCCTTTAATTTAACATTAGCTGATGTTTTAAAAGAGGCTAGGGGGTAATAGGCTCATTTATCTAAAAAATTAATTTATCTAATTCATCAAAAGACTTGTCTAAAAATACTCTTTGTCCCGAAGTAATGAAAAAAACAAGCAGGATTGTAAAATATACGACCAATTTGCACGCAACACATTAATATTTTTGCGAAAAAGACCACATTTATCATACAAATTCAGCTGGTGACAGAGGTTTTATTATATTAGACATTGAATTAAACACAGAACTTTGGGCATGTGACAACAAAGGAGGAAAAGAAGCTTGAACACCATGAAAATGATTGAATAATGTAATATTCCAAGGAAAAGAAATTTACTCTATTAGCACCTAATGGGCCTAAGAAAGGTCTAAAAGAGGACACGCGGGATAAAGACCTTTCCGGTATATGCTATAATACTACAACCATATTGACTGACTAATAAACCTTAGCCATTCGTTATTTGTTTGACCTCTAGATTCGTAAAATCTGGTTACGCAATCACCTTATGAGTCCACCAGCTTATGTGATTTTTTTTTACAATTCGCTCTGAGGCATATGTGTGTCCTATCCGACATAAGTAATCACACAAATCTATAAAACATTCAAATTCAAAATTATATAACTAATTTTAAGAGATGAAACTAAGAGGAATTCGCTCCAAATGAGGGTTAAAAATTATTGGATCATTTTTACCCAGTTATATTCCAAATCATCATCAAAGGCAGCTTTGATAATGATGTGAAACATCAAAACCGGTCAAGTTACCACAAATAAAATACGTTGCGAACACGTTTATTCTGAAAAATACATCACATCAGGAACTACTTGAATAGGCAACGCGTAGGTCAATTTTATCGAATTACTATCCCAAGCAATCAGTTATGAACTATCCCGTGTGATAAAGCGGAGACAGAAGGACTGTTTCAGAAGCACTCAAAGCATCGTCTTCCTGATTATCAGCTATCTTGACCCTTCTAAATGTGCCAAAATTGTCATCAAACCTCGGATATCGGATTGTCGCTATAGCTATAGTATTGGCTTCCCATCCGAAGGATCAGGATTCTAGTCTAGGCTGTGGCTGGTGTGTTAGTCATCAGAAATCTAAAATGTCTGGCTCTAATGTGGAGAGCACAAAATGGTGTAGTACTCTAAAGAGCCCTGCCAGCCCTGTAGAGCTCTGTAGAGCCAGAAGTGAATGAGCCCTTTGGCTGCCTTTCCCTAAGAGTAGGCCAATGCCGACGCCGGGTGTCACTGCATCGATCCCCAATCTCAAAATACTACAACTAACATTAAAATATCTTCGCTTGGTGGCGAAAATTACCTCATCTGTCGGTTTCCTCCCACAAGCAATGAATCGACCAACCAATCACAAAGACTTTCTAGTGCAGAAAGGGATTCATTAACAATGCACTCGTAAACAGTGTTTAGTGATTATTTTCTCTCAAATATTCGACGTAACAGATTAAGACATGTAACTAAACACATACAACTAAATGATCGACGTATGGGGCAATATTCTTAGAATTTCCTCCTCCACTAAATCAATTGGCAGTCAGAAGAATAATATTGACGGTACATATCGAGCATTAAATATATGCAATAAAATTTTAAGGCTAAAGGAAATTTCATTATCAAGCTATACAAAATGAAGAGATCAGCAATTTGTTCTTAACAGCGGAAATATATACAATCGGGAAAGGTGTGAATTTGCCTTGATAATACACATGTCATAAAGTAACCAGCCACTAGAGAATATTATCAAAAATAGCACACATAAAAACCTCCGTGGGAAGAAATATAGGATATTTCTCATAATCTAGCCTACAAATAACGAAATAAATGTAATTCTACATAAAGTGGTAGCATCTTCTCATCTTGAATAAAACATCTCCACTACAGTTTGTTAACACTGGAAAACTGGCTTCACGTGTATGGGCTCATTAGGTGACGGGTGTAACCGGAAGTACTGTATTGATTAACTATTGTAAAATTTTGCCAAGTTATTAATACTTTCTATCAACTAGCATAGTCATAACTATTTTTAATTTAAAGAGCAGGCGGAGTATTGGAATCGACTTGAAGTTTAAAAAAGTAATGAAAAAGACTGGGGGTGTATTACAATATTCCCAGACGCACTCCCTAATCTCGTTTATCCGGTGAGTTCAAAGGGTGGAGAAACGGAGGAAGAAAGGGTGGCATTAGAGAAATGAGGGTCCTTTCAACCAGGTGGGCCATTTCAAAGAAATAAATGGGATTATATTTATTAATGGGGGAGCGTCTCCCTTAAAGGGAGGGCAAGGACGTGGGAGAAAAGGGTGAGATAACTGAGGCAGGGGTGCGGAGAGAAGGCTCCATGGAAAGGTGAGAGACATTAAAGAGCAAAGGGCAGGCTAAAGAAAAAGACTTGCGATTAGGAGGATTAATAAAGGGAAATATGAAGATTAAAGGAGATGGAGAGGAACGGAAAGGGACTGGTTTTGACGTGCACGTAGAATCTTTCCCGCAACAGCCAAGATGCATGCAAAAAGGAATTTGACTCGTTAGGTACCCTAGCATTATCCTTACTATTTACTTGCCTCACATTATATTGCACATTGGTCATTTCTTCACCGAGCATTTAAAGTTATTCACCACGCCTGATACGCAGTTCTAACCGAAGCTTGGAAAGCATGCAAAAAAAGAATTTCATGTGCGTAGGAATATTTGCATTGACTACAGTTTGTAAAAATAATAACTTGATGTACAAAATAAATTCAGCAAAGGTTGATAGCAATAATTGATCTATAAAAATTAACCTTAAATAGTAACATATGATCTGTATATCTATAAATACCTGTTGTAAAATGTACGTAAAATTTTTTCATACAATTTACATAAATATTTTAATATAGTATAGTATGGGTAAATATTTTTTAAATGTTAATGTATTGTTTGTGTTGTCTTGTTTTTATAAGTAATTATCTAAATTGGCCCCTACATACAAGCCTTTGGATTTGAAGACTAAATTTTATAAAGAATTTTTAGGGTTTTTACAAATAACTATTAAATGAAAAACAGTATGCACCAGTTCCTTCTTCATTGACCTCATAGATCCGTTTCTAAAAAGTGTGAAAATCGACTTTATTATACTTTCAAGTACTACTAGTTCTTACAAAATATGTAATTGGTAGTTGTGATAGTTTAAAAATTAATAAAAGTAGCTGTTATTGAGGCTAGTTGTCTTTTTTGACATTCTTTCCCTTCTGTAGTTAATAATGAGGATAACTGTGGAACTTTCAAAGACATTAAGTAATTAAGCCGTTCAATGTCAGAGGAAACGGTTTAAGGCTTTATTCTGTGGGAGTTATCCATCACGGAGGAAGTGAAAATAGCTCTGTGAACTCGATTTTATGATTTTTACTGAAATTTCCTGATTTCGATTCCATTTGTCTTGAAGATAACACGAAGTATAGAAATCGATGGCCCAGCTACAAAAAGGCAGACGGGGCTGTGACCCTGGATCCCAAGAGTTAGGGGGGCCCCCGAGAGGCAAAAATTGTAAATTTCAGAAAAATAAAAACATATCTAATTGCTTTGGCTGGAGCGCGTAGCAAACAATACTGCAAAAAAAGTGTTTTTACTATACACTAAAAATGTCGGATTCCATTGAGGCGGGGAGGGTTAGAGGGAGCCTTACTGCATTTATCTGCCTATGGGCCCCCGGGAGTTTAGCTACCCCACAGGAAGAAACCGGGTTCGTTTCAATAAATTCATAAAAAGAAGTTCACAAAGTTATTTTTCACTTACTCCGTGATTTAAATACTATTTGAATCATATCAAGGCTACTTATAGAAAAAATACCTTCTGCTTGATGTGAATTCGAAAATTTTAACTCTTTACTCCACTTTTTCCCTGATTGAACCCGTAACTTATTGATTTTAAATGCGATAATTAGTGAAACACGGATAAAAACAATATTTCTCCATCATTATGTCACTTTAGAAAATAATTATTCGTAAGAAGCAAATACTCTTGAGGGCTCTGAATGGTGGTGAAATATTAACACCATTCTCTCTTAACTTTTGAGTTACCAGAAAATAACTAGGGATCGAGTTGGTGTGGTGGCTAAATTACTGTCTAACCATACGGTTAAGAAAGTAAGATTAAGAGTACATACCAAAAAGGTCCATGGGACCCGAATCGCGCTGCTACTCCAGCGCTGTAGATCATTAGGCTGCTTCACCACCTCAGTAGATTCGACTTACAATTACATAAATTAAAAGGGATACACACTGAATCTGATAGATTTTAGGTGGTTTCACCTTATAATGTTGTAAACGTAATTTGATTTATATTCGGGCTATTAGGGATAATATTGGTGTAATAGTAAGAGTACTGGCCTTTCATACTCTTGGTCAGTGATAAAATTCCTCCAGAGGAGGATATTCTGCAGAGCAAACCCAATCCGTGCTTTGGGTGTCTTGTGGAGGGCACTTTAAGTACAGTAATCCGTCTGTCGGGTGAGACGTTAAATCGTGGTCCCCTTGGTGCCTTTCGCTAAGAGCAGGCTAATGCCGAAGTCGGATTTCTATCCGCCCTTCCTCTCTTGCCTCTCACATACGGCATAAACGACCTTAGCTGTCGGTCGTCTCCCCAAGTATTTAATCCAATCCAAGAAAATAACTACTGTAACTGACGATAAAATGCAATATATCAGAAGAGAGGGCGCAGTCTAACTGCGCAAAAGTTGGAATTTTTTTATATCTTTTGACTATATCTTTTTAGGTACACATCTTTTGACAAGCTCAGTCGCGGCGAAAGCCTTAAGCTTAACTATGAGCCGAGATTTTAGGTGCTAACAAAGAAAACCCGTAGAAAAATGTTTTCCAAAGAATCAAAATCAATAAGATGTTTGATATATTTTTATGACTCTTCATTCACGGATATTTACAACCTAAACACACGAATCTCGCGCTAAATTTTTTCACGCTTATAATATGTATAAAATTTTGAACGAAAGATTCACCATTCAGGTCGATAGATTTATATCTCCCCACGGATTTATTTCCTTTGTATACCCTGGATGCCCAAAATCTCTCCCTAAGGGCCAAGTCAAAAGATTTATCGCCATATTTACACTGAAGCGTTAATTTAAACACGGATAACTTTACTCACTGGGGGAAACTTTTCAAATTAAAAGGGCATTCTTAGTGTCTTTGAGGCAATTTAGAACATACATATCCCATAGGCCGAAAACTCTCCATGTGAATCACACATTAAATGATTTTTTCCGGTGAAAAATGCATTAATATCAAACGGGTTGAAGATATTTGTATTAATTTTTATTGGCATTAACACGTAAGTAATATAAAAATCAATTCAGAAAAAAAATTGAAGGAATTTTTTCTATTTTCTTCTTTCAGAATGAAAAAGTATTCAGACTATGTAAGAAGCAAGAGGACTTTCATGTGCATTAACAACTGAAAAACTGAATCAATTTCGCTTTATGTCCCATTTAAATCTTTAAAGTGAGAACTTCGAGAGAAAAAAGCAGTGCTGTCCGTAAAAAAGGCCACGAACAGGAAATTGTCCTCCGTCATATTCGATCGAAGCTTTCAGCAATGCTTAAACAGCCATATCCGAACCTTAAATATTTCATGGATGAAATCCACCAACCAAATTCATATCTGTAACAATATTGCTCTGATGTGGATTGCATACAACTTTTAAAAGTTCTCGCGCAGTTTGATTGAATTAGGTGTGGCTGGATGTTCTACCACATTTTCATTTTCTCCACATATCGGATTTATTGGTTCCAAGTAAGCCTATAGCAGCTAAAATGCTTCAAATTTGTACAAAATGTAAAAATGGCTCTCGGATCAATTTTGCGGAAATAGTTCAGCACGGGCCAACGAGAAATTTTCAATACATTAAATTCTAATTCCATCACAACAAAATTAAATAAATGTTAGAATAAGAAGACTTTAAGCATTGCACCTTACGAGCCCGTGATTGTTATTGACGCTTTAGTGCAGCGAAAACTAAAGAGATTGGCAATAATGGAAGAGCGTTTTTCTAAAAAAATGTAATTAGAAGATGGAATGATTTGTACACCAATTTAAGAGTCTACGAACAGTAAGACAAAATTCTAGTGGCTGTAAACTCCGTGAGGTACAGGTGATTGACATTTTTTAAATATACTAAGAAAAAACCTCTATATATATATATAAATAATTCTAAAAAAAATCGCGGAAACAAAGACAAAAGGAAAGAATTTCCGAGAGAAACCAAGTACAATTTGACAAACATGATGACTTTAAGTCGAAATCAATATTCCCAACCGATATCGAGGAGGGGGAGCGCCTGAAAAAGTGAATAATTGAATGCATGATTCTGGTTATGAAGTGCCTATTTACATTAATACATGCATAAATGCTCACCGCGCCCATTGGGATAGGAATTAAAGAGCTCAATTCTCGAAAAGTGCCTGTTTAGCTGACTCTTTGATGACGCTTCAATGAAAACCGGAAGTCTCTCATTTAAACCTGAATACTCGTATCATATTATCGATATCCTAAGCTGAAACTAGTTAAGAAATTGTCTTCGGCCCTGCCGAAGCGTAAATACCTTACACCACTTTCAATTTAAAAAACCGTAGTTTTGGTCCGATCGTACCCACTTTAGAACTGTGACGTCTTTGGACTACTAGAGGCTTATGATCCAAATTTCATAAAAATATCTTCATTTTTACGGCAGTTATCGAGCGAAGAGACGGACGGACAGACAGACGGACAGAAAGACGGCCATAGCAAGATTGACTCGTAAGGTGATGCTGATCATTTCTATAAATATATACTTTTCCATACCTGCCACGCCTCTTTCAAAGCGTTACATTTCTGCTGTGAGAAAATCAATATACTCTGACCACGTAGTAGTGTAGGGTATAAAAATATGTTAGAGGTCTCAATATCTAATGCATGATGCACAAGTTCGGGTGGAATTTGATATAAAAATGTTATGTGAAAAGATGCTGTCACGCCGCCATTTAGGCAATTTATTTCAGCGTTAAACTTCATAATTTTTAAACCAAAAAATCTTCTTTAAATTACCGATGACCTAATAATATTTTTACACTATCCAATAGTAGAAATTATACTTTATAAAATATATAAATATCAAGCTACGTTATCGGGTATGCCTAAAACAAAGGCTCTTCCTCAAGCAACAAACCCACTTTCTTCCATGACTCACTGAACAACGCACATTCAAAGAATAAACGAAAAAAATAAATATGATCATCCTGAGCGGAATAGAGAAACAGATACACAGCAAACTAATCCTAGGATGGATGAAGAACCGACGACGGATGTGGAGTAGACAAATAGGAATTTCGAGAATCCATAGGAAGAAGGGGCCGTGAAAAAATAAGTAGATAGTTAAAATCTCCGGGAGTTGGGACGTGGAAAAGAAAAACAGAACTTTGAAGAATGAGTAGAAAAATATCGACGTCTTTTGTTTTCGTTTTCTTTTCCTCAAAAGATACACACACACACACACACAAAAGGGAGAGGTTTGGCGTGAGTGGATATCGAGGAGGGGGAGGCCCTGAGGAGCAAGGGGGAGGAGAGATGCTGGAGTGGAAGTGGGCGATGAAGGACGAGCGATAAATCCTTCTCGCCCTCATACTATAAATGCCCCCCAGTCCCCACACACCCCTCCTCCTCTTCAAAATACCAACGCTGCGCCACCCATTCTCCACTCTCCCTTCTTTCAATCCCTCCCCCCACCCGCCATCCTGTCCCAATCAATATTCCCGACCGATATCTACTATCACCCCTCGCCCACCAACCCACCCCCTTCACCTCAAAACTCTCGACTCTTCGTCTCGAGAACCGACCACATCAACCGGGCAACGACATCGATGCTCGCCCCTGGGTGGCAGGTAACACTATAGGAGGGATCAGAAAAGTGGGTGTAACCAGCAATGGAAAATAAATATATGAAAGTTGGTGGTTTCCGGCGTGACTTTGTGGAATTTACTGATCATTGTGAATGAAAAAGTAATGCTACGTTTTTCCACATAAATTTAATATATTACGACCATGGTTTCGAATTTTCATCATCTTCAGGTGATGAAGATGACTTTAAGTCGAAACCGTGGTCGTACTACACTAAATGTATGAAGGAAAACAAAGCATTACTTAAAAATAATATTCCACTGGAAAAGAATCGCTTGGCCCAATATTAAATCACGGGCGCATTTCACCAACTTTGGTGATATCAGTGGTTCACAAAGTGGGCGCCATCACCCCTTTGGGACGGTGCTCAAATGGGCGGCAGATGGACTTTAGAGACGGGGTTCTCGCTGAACGGTACCATTCATTTACGGCCCGGGATAAAGGAACCACCAATTGGATATTGAATAAACATATTAATCATAACTGTCTCAACTTTCTTTTTGATTTATTTATTTGATCGAACATTGTCAAATGTGACGTAAAATTGATAATATTTTTTAATTGAAACCTTAATATAAAAAAGAAAAATCTAAGGCTTTTCCGATGTATTGTGATGTTGAAGGTTACTTGAGTTTTCCACCGGGTCAATCTCTCCATCTTGGCCGACATTTTGATGCATGAGTCGACAGTCATGATCAGGGCATGCCCATCTGGGTACGACTCTTACATCAAAATGTCGGCCAAGATGGAGAATTTGACCTTGTGAAAAACCAGAGTAACTTTCAACTTGTTCTAAAAGTTCTCAATTAAGTTGGAAGCATCATTATAAAGATCTCTTTCCTTAATATCCCGCTCACCAAAAATGAATCGATTCCATCTGCCCTTGCCATAAAGATCGGGAAATACACTGCACAGTTTAAAGCCTCGTCACCCAGACTTTTGCCCAGTCTTTAGCGCAATCTGTCCAAAATCAACACGGATGAAGAACTTGTTATTGACGATAATTGCACGTGCCTGAAAATTTAAGAAAAAACGAAGTCAGTACGTCGTTCACGGTGGTCTCTGGAGTAGTTACTGGGAGAGAGACGTATCCAATCCTCCCACGCAAATGTTCCCACGTGGTAAACATAGCAGTGTTACTAAATTGTTGAGAGAATTAGGGTGGGAACCTCTCTCCGATCAAAGGGAGAAATATAGATTAAATATTTTACGAAAGTTTGATGTAGACTATTTTTTGCTGGATGTTCAACATATTTTGCTAGAGACGAACTATTATTTTAGGAACGATCACAGGAATAAGACTAAGGAAATAGACTGTAGAACCGATAAATTTGAGCTGTCATTTTTTCCACGTTCAATAAGGGACCATAGAAGTTGTGATAGATCAGTTCAAGGATACTGACTTGGTTAAATAGGTTTTTTCAATAGTGCTAAGTACCTTAACATGAATTGTAGTCACTAACCTCGCTTGCAATCTCCGGCATGATATACTCCTGCATGTCTTAGTACCTTGTAGTGTAATTTAACTGTCACATTTATAATACCAATCAGTAGTTATATCTTGAGTAGTGTACTGCATGGTAGCATGTTCTTCTACGTATCACTCTCCTGGTTTCTGGTCTGACTGCCTGCCGTTTCCCTGACTGCTTTTGACCTGCGCCTGGCATTCGGAGGAAGGTGCGCAGTTCTGATTTGAACTGGAATGAGTGCTGCATGCCTGGTGTGGAATCGGCCTGTGCCACACACCCTAGTGGTGGCTTGCACGGTATTTCGTAGATGTAGAAAAGGAAAGCAAGAAACTACCATAAGGATGGCCATTAGCCTCAACGATAGACTCACCATAACGTTAAGGTTTTAAGTAGAGATGAGTCGGTACCGGTACCCAGTTCTCGGTACTGCCGGTTCTTGGCCCTTAGAACCGGTACCGAGAACCGATCGCATAAAGTCGGTACTTAGGAACCGGCACGGAACGGTGGCAAGGATTTGAATTTTACGCCCAAACCCCTCAAAGCCCCCAAACCCCCTAAAGCAAAACATGGAGAAAGCACCTGAAGTAGAGCCTGATGTGATGTGATATATTGGCCGATCATGTTAGTTTCACTTTTTTACCTTGGACTAGTTTTGTCATACTTGGCTAATAAAATTACGGAGAAGATCTTGTTTTATTTACTGAGCCTTTTGCTTAATTTGCCTCTTAAGTGAAATTATTGTCCTTCTGTTCTTGGTTGTTTGTTGAAACTTTCCATTCGTTCAGAAAATAAGAGTCCATTGCTGGAACCGAGTATCGAGAACCGGGAACCGATAGGTAAGAACCGGACCGGTATCGAGAACGGGAAAAATTTAGGAGCCGACTCATCCTTAGTTTTAAGCCATTAGATGGAGCTATAAGGACCACATAGATACAACTATAATTTCTAGACAAGCTTTGATACGCTTTTATTTACGCATACTCTCCATGTGAACTGTTCAAAATGAGTTGATCTTTTTAGTGACCGACTCTTACATTGCTTAAATAGACGCCACGTCTTTGCACTTACGAACCAAAGTGATGAAAGCCTGGTTTTTTCAGGTCTCGGTTGCTGTAGTCCTTCGATTTCATCAGTCAGAGGTAACAAAAACTTTGGTAAAGCTCTTTAAACACCGTGAAAGAGTCGTGAGACCAGTGCCGTTGATCCGATGTTATTTTATTTCACTACTACGCGTAGTTGCCAGTACCAGTTGCAACCACTAGGGTCGCCGAGAACAGTTGGTTAGCAAATTTGATGATACTAGCCGCGCGCCTACAAGCATGGACCAATCTGTTCATCTAGTACACAAAGCTGTCTCCAGTCAGTCTATTGCTCGTTTGTCAAACCACATTCCGTTCATGCATACAGTTCAACTTGCCGTCCACACGTAACGTTTTATCTGACAAATCAGGCATGTAATGTTTCATCAGACAAATCACAACACCAGAATTGGCCAGCTATTAAAGATCCTCAGCACAGGCTGAAACTACGAGAGCGGTGTCCAATCTGGATAAGCATGAAGGTAAAAAGCTCAAAAGGTGTAATAAAGGTTCAATTAATTCAGAAAATTTAATAAAGAAACTGGTAAATGCAACCTAATAGTCCGGACAAGATTATGCTGAGGATAAATTCACAGAAAAAATGTAATTATTATTATTAGTCAACTGTATTTGAATACGTAAATTCAAAGGAAAAAATACATAATGAATAATGAGTAAGGTGGTAATTTCAAAGGCTTAGTCTACATCGTGTGCTCTGTGACACTCATGCATATGCTAAATGGGCATCTTATTTAAAAATTGTTTTTAAAGCCAAACGGAAAGAAGTATTAAAGAAAACAACACCCAAATTTCTGTCATAATGTTTTTTATGTTTAATGTTTCTGTCAAAACGGTTTTTATGAACTCTAGATTTAGATAGAACTTTAGATTGGTAGGATACTAAGAAATTTAATGAATCATCCCATTTTGACCGTTGGCCTTAATAGCTAACTGCAATGAATAAAGTTTCTAATTCAGGAAAAAACTTTACCGCTAAAAGCAACTCTAGGAAATGTGAAACTTGAATATGCAAATGAAACCTTCCACAACTACGTGCAACACCCCATAAGGGTTATTACTTTTAAAATATCCTTCACTCGGTATGGAGTACCTCGTAAAGAATTTCTGGAGTTACTTTTAGAATAAAACTCACGGTGAATTTCATAATCTCGGTACTGCTGCATAAAACATTTTGTTCATTACCATGAGTAATGAAATTCCGACATTCGAAGGCTTTATAAAGAGGGAACTACAGAAGATTAGGGACCAACGCATATTATAGTCACAAACTTAGGGAAAAATGATGGTAAACGGGATGTGAGAGTCTTAGACTATGGCGTTTGGTACACTGGAATTCAGCTCCGATGAGTTGAAAGGTACGTTTCACTAAAAGAGTAACAATGAAATGTTTTCGGTTGAAAATTTGTATTTCAGATTATTCCATCGATCACTGAGTTACCACTCAAATTTCAATACAATAGTTCGTTCCGATGACATCTCAAGAAAACTGCGTCACCCATAGCTTGCGCAAGTTTCTGGAAGCAAACAATGCACCACAGTCAAATGTTAGAAGCGTTATTGACCAGCATATATCCAAATCAATAATTTATATACTCAATACCAACAGAGTGACAGCCATTAGAAGTTGGACCACCAATTTTCAAGCTCATAAAGTTGTCACATTTTTCAGACAAAATAGTGTTAAAGTACAGGCAAGGCAGAGTAACGTAATGAATCTAAACATCCATGAAAGAACGTAGAAATTTCCCATCAGATACATTTTGTATCATCGAAATTGGTTTACTCAAATTGAAGATATAGCTTTTCAAACGTGATGGATTACACTTTTTTTGCAGAACGTAAATGTATCGTAGAACGGACGATCTCCCGGGCTGAAATACCTTTGCGAGGAAAAAAACGAGAAGCTCAAAAATATAGATTAAAGGAAAAAGGAAAAATATAATTTCAAATTATCTCCACCAGTTGGGGTTCTTTCACACTTGAAGAATCAATTCTACCCTGCCTTTCCAACTTCATCCTATTACTTTCCTTTTTAGGAGTTTTTCTCTGACAACAGAAGATTTAATTCAACTTCGTTGAGCCAGCTGCTTCTAAGAATACTGTTTAAAATACCACTTCGACCAATTTTTCATGATTCTAGGCGAAAAAGTTACATTTAGTCAAACATCAATACATAACTACTGCGTAGGAAAAAATAAACCATTTCGCGAAAAATTATATATTCATAAGCTATCAAAGTTGATTATTCGATGATGATTTGACATTATAATCACTTTTTGCAAGATGTACAAAATTAGTATATGGAAAAACGAATATATCTTATCTCATTAAATATTCGCAGTCAATAAATTTCTCTTGTTCTAGGGTCTCTTACTCTTTCCCTTTTCTATTGTTACGCCATTCAGCTGCTATCTCAATTAACACGGTCATCAAAGGAAGTTTGTTCTGGTAAAAACACTGAGAGCTAGAATCACTCGCATTAAAGGTTAAATTAAATATTTAGGATTTAGAGGGCGGCTAAAATTTCATCTGACATCCGTGAACCTCGGGAAAAAAAAATCCGACGGAAGGCCGCTGGAACATACCAGTCCCCTCCATGGATTTCGCTCTCACACTTTCTATCCTCCTGATCTCTTCTTATCTCTTTAAGCATTTCTATAATAAATTCAGCATAATTTATAGATTGACCCATAAAATTTTTACGCTCTTCACGTTCAACTGTACAGGAACATTTTTATGCAATTTATCCAGGGTGTAGCCTACTAATTTTGAAGATAAGGATATCTCCTCTAATTTCCAACCAATACTGTCAAACTTTTAGTGCTCGATAGCTGTGGATTTTTTCAGAAGTGATTATTTTCTTAGCTTGAAATGTGACGTTAATCCTAAAAATGCTAACCAGTAGTGAGCAGCCACGCCTCTTCTAAAGTAATTGGACGTAATAAGGGACGACAAAAACCGGTTTTAGATAGATCTTCCTACGACTTCCATCTTCATTTTATTTCCTCTCATCGAGATTATTTTTTAAACTTTCATAGATATGGTTACCTAATCATCTCCTTTGGGAATTGCAACGATTCTGTGAAGGACAGGCCATATCCAGTGATTTTTGCAGCTCTAAACTATAAAAAGCTTTGACAAATGCTCCTGTTATATCCACCCCTGCCAATTAGATCGAACTGCTGGAGACATGCGAATGGTATTCCGTGCAGCCATGTAGCGTACCTCAGCGAGAAGACGCTGATGAAAAAGTCTGTTTCGATCCTGGTGGAATGATTTCACGTTGGAAACATTACTAGAGAAAACAACGGGAAAAATACCTCAGCTAATCTACGCGTGATTTTTGACTGAGCTGTGAAACAGGTAAATTCACTTAGTAATTTTCCACGGCACTGATTTTTCCTCTTACAGTTTTAACATGTTTATGTCATCTTCAAGAGGCTACTAAAACTAGGTGCCATCAGTCTCTATCGATGCAATGAAAAGAATAAGGAAGGAGGAAGAGGGTTGACGGTAAGGCACAAAGGAACGCATTGGCGTGATTATGAACTATGAGAGGGACCAAGATCAGTGCCATGGAAAAGTGATTGAGGATGGAGAGGAATTACCACAACCTTATTCACCAACCTTTTATCACACAATTTATAAATTTGCTCTAATTTCAAGTTGTATATAAAATCTTAACGATCACATCGGACACACTGTGGAGTTCATAAAATTCATAATTGTAGGAATGATTGTTCTCCTTTAAGAGCTATACAAATGTTGATTTTGTTGTGACTGTGAAGAAGTGATTTCCTATATTCTACGATTTTTCGCGATTTATATATGGCGATTGTGTGATAACTTTCACTGGAAGTGTAATGTGGTGTACTTATATAGATGGATGAGATGGAGAAGTATGGAGAGATAACAGGCAAGACGGAGAGGCGACGAAGTACTTGGTAAAGGACCGCAAGAGGTAGAAAAACTTTGCACAGGCCAACACGCCAAAGGTATAAGCGAAAAGAAGAATCCTCATATTCCCGGGTCGGTACAAACGCGGCAGACTACCTGGACGACATCACGTCTAGGAAAGGAAGCCCATCACTTGTGGGGAGAGAGGGGGAGGGGAAGAATCAGGGCTATCTCGTCAAAGGTCAATGTCACTCACGAGAGCGACCTCCGAAAGCAATCATGTCGTCACGCCCACAGGAATCGTTTTATATAGCCCTTAAAAGGGCGGTAATGTTTGAGTTTTGCCATCATATCCCTTCATCTTTCGCCGATCCATGCTCAAACTTTACATCCAATCTAATGCCTCTTTCATATTCCGGCGATTTCCCCCTCTCTCCACTTCCCCTCTCCTTTGGAGCGGAACCGTTTTTCCCGTCCTTAAAGGAAACGCTTAAGGTAGATGCTCCACGAGGTTACCCATAAAACGCGGTGATACGCTAATTTTCGCAGGTAATCGATTGTTTAAAGCGGACGTATTGAAATTGACTCCCGCGGGCGTTCCACGAAATGTCAGAGTGAGGAAACACAGCTGGATCCATCATCTAAATATTAATTAAAAACAGCGCTTTGGGTTCTGAGTGAGGATGTACACATTTTGATCTCCACGAAAAATTGTTCCCCTTTTTCAGCGTATGCGAAATAGTCATAGGAAGAGAGTGACATAGCATTGTTATTCATTCTACTCCTTTTTGATTACCATGATCATTCATTGGAAAACGTTCCTTCAAAGGATTGGTCATGATACTATCGAGGGGTAGTCCGGTTAAATGAAAGTAAAAACTTGATTGTAAATGATTTTGTATTCATGAAAATTTCTCTAAGGTTTACCGAAATGATCTTCGGTTGTAAATATTGTAGGTCTGAACAGATTACTTATATCATCTGACCAAATACACAGGGCACAAGGAAGCATCCCTATATAAAAGGAACTATTCTACCTTCCCTCAGATAAGTATTGAGAAGGAAAACTCAAGGCGTCAGAGATAGCCCTCACGCAAGTTGCCAGGAAGGCAAAATCGAAGTCCGCCAATAACACCGCTGCACTAAGATACTAAACTCTTTAGTATTTCGCACTCTAGTAATATTAGCTAATACGTAGGTGTTATTGATACTCAATTCTAAGAGCTATTTTGACTTAGCATTCCTTGATAGGTACATAGTACACGAACAAATATTAGCACAAAGAGTACGAATGCATATTTTCACCCATTAACAGGAGACTTACAACTCTCCCTTCTATCATCTATAAGTCCAAATAATGTTGTCTGTTTTCCAATGTGATTTTGGCCGAGTGCTTCTTAAAACGGCTTCGTATATAAATATGTATATTCATACATAGCATGACGTAGCAAGAAGAAATTTATTCTCAGCTCACAGCATTAGAAAATACAAAACTAATCTCACACAGTGAGATAACACACAGTGGGTTCACGAGTGGTATTATAGAATATCGACATTCATCTCGGAAAACGTTTCATTATCAGCGATACATAGTCACCGTACCTATCATGTCACTAGTTCATCTCGGAGGATTAAAGTAATTCTGATAACAGTTTCCACATGCCCAAGGCAAAAATAAAGACTCAATTAGTCTCGCCCAGTCAATTTAAAAAGAACGCAAATGTGAGTTCAAAAGTGTTTGCTCCACCGCAGTAAATTAACGCTGTGAGACTTCAATCAACTCTGTTTTCCTTTGATTGGAATTAGAGCCTTAGTTTCTAGGTGTTATTTAAATTCACACTGACTGAGCACATTTATTCTTCCAATATCAAATACTAAGTGGGATACTCGGACTTTCTCCTATCAAAGTTTTAGTGTTATTGCTAAGAACCCACTGCCTGCATCGCTTGTACATATTCCGCTATCGTAATAAACACAGCCAAGATCACTACAAAAATGGGTTGTGACATCAAATTAAACACGCATACTTTATGAAATTCTATAAAAGATAAGAGGGATTGCATTTGCCTCATGAAGAATAAATAAATAAAGATATTGCCATATTATTATTATCTGCATTATATACTACCCTGCGAGCCACCGTATCGGAGTGTGGCAGGGGGTGTTAGGTCACCAGCCGTGTAAAGATGTAAGATTTTGGGAGATGAAATGGTGACGCGTATTGTGGGAGTGTATTTAGTGGAGCTCAATTTTTATTGCGGTCGCGTATTGTGCGCAGAAAGAACGAGTTCTTGTACCCATTTGTTCCGCAAATTATCTCTCTTATTTTATCGCTTCTGTCAGACGTAGAGATGTAGTGAGGCATCATGATAATATTCTCTGTGTCGCTCTGAAACATCACGGGGTGGTCCATCCAAGTGCTAAATAAGATTAAACGTTCATGAAGGACTTACGACATTTCAAGACTGGGTACAATATTGGCGTAAAGAGTGCTAATGCACATTTTCACCCATATATATTTCGCTCATGTATATCAGAAAGAGTTTTACCAAAAGGGATGTACTTTGTTTCCATCCACCGTCATTCTCTTCGCTTAAGGTGGGAGTCATTAATGACCTTTAATTAGAGACTAATGGAAAAAGTATGAATTACGAAAAGACAGCCTCAATAAATAGTGGTCGAGCAATCCATATTTGTAACTTCAAAAGTTTTTCACAGTCAATTTTGAAAAATTAACGATCACATGGAGAGGCTTCTGATGGATCTTATGAAGCGAGAAACAAATTACGGAATCTTAAGAAATTTAAATTTACACGTTGATGAACTTTTCGACTTGGTCATCAGGAAAACCTTCAAAGGCTTATTTTGGCGCGCCTTGTGCAAGGAGGTCATTCAAAATAGATTCAATTACTTTCGGGAGTCACGAGATGAACGCAAAGTTGGATTAGCTCTGCTCTTCATCCAAACCAAAATGAAGGCATCAAGAAAGATCACTCTCCTAAAATTGCCTTCCTACCCGGACGGCTCTCCATTAAACAGCCCCATTTTCAAGATGCATAATATCACACCATCGTATATGAGAGGTTTTCAAAAACTTGAAAATTCTAAAAATTAATTTTTTCTTATTAAAACAGGTTCAAGGGAAAGGTTTTGAATTCTGCTTTTATTTCAAAATATGTCATTACCGGCAGTGGCTTCTTTCCATAATCATTACTGAATCAGATAGTTTACTGAAAACGTTTGGGTGAATTCGCAATAGTACTCGTATAATTAACTTGCTGCTTTAAAAACAGAAGATGTGAAACAAACGACACATGAACGTAATTAATGCCCAGTGACCCATCCTACATATCCACTCACTACTTTGATGACACGCAGGTCATCAGGAAATTTAAAGGGATGTAAAGAAGAGCAGCAAACAACATGTTTACAAAACCTCAATTTCAAGACGCGGCGTTCCGTGGTGAAAGCAAATGTACTTAACGCTTAGAACCAGCAGAAAAACAAGTTCAGCGATTAGTAAATTCCAAGTTTCAACTAAGAGAATGAATTGCACCGCAAAAGAGCCTTCTTCTAGATTCATTGTTTCATATCAAGGGCGGTAGGCATATTTTTTTATTTTATAATTTTATTATCTTCATTATCGGGTGAATAACAAATAACAACATACGAATACAAACACCCATGCCCTAAGTGGTGATAATTCCACCCTGGCAGGATTCGAAACCACGATCCTCATTTTAGCTGGCGAGGATTTTACCCCGTCGCCACTGGGGCCAGCCGGAGCGGCCGGGGTTGATTAATGATTGCGATCTAGTTTCAGATGTGCCACCAGCATCAAACTTACACCTTTGGTTTCAACTATTCCGGCGGAATACCGACGATGTCCGAGAGAATATTCCTCTTATCTGACGATATTCAAGAGATATTTCCCTTATCTGTCATGTGTACACGATATACACGCGTTAATGCGTACAAATAATTTACTAATCAAGCCGAATAAAATATAAAAGCCATGCATATTTTCACGCAAGTTTATTTCTTAATGCAGCTTGCTGAAGGATAAGGGATACCGTAACCTAGGGTTACGAGACAGTAAAGAAGCATATTTGAAATAACATATTCCTCAATTTATGACTGAGCATTTGGGCAGTACAGTTACTACTTTCACAGATTCATTAATATTCCTGCCCGGTGAAAGGATTTCTCCAGGTCCACAACAGTCTATTAAGTCATCGTTTTATTATTTACTTAAAGTTTCAGGTAGCACTTTATGGAAAGGTGATACACGAAATAAAATGTTACTTTGTACTTCCCATAATGAAAATTACCGATGGAGGATTGAAGGATCGGTGTGCACATATAAAACAATGCAAGAAAAAATAATGCCTTGATAATGATGTAATTTTGTCGGAACAATTGTTGGTAGACACAAAATAAAGTAGAAAGTACAAAGGAACGAATTATTTCATTACATTTTGTGTACAACCTCGTGGAAATACATCATAGTGAAAAGCAATTCACCATCGAGGGGCACTAAAGTGACTTCAACGTTCTCTTACTCTATCTGGAAAGAGAGAAAGTAGACGTGAAATATGGGTGCAAATGGAGATTCTCTTTGACCGACAAATAATGACATATTATTGTAGGAACCATGGTCGGTAGATCAGAACATGAGAATTAAATAAGTGAACAGATGGGTTTAAAATGTTGTTTTTCCCACGATCGATAAGAGAACAAAATGGCTGCGTTAAGACTGTCAAGTAGGTTAGTTGACAGGTAGTGTAGCCGATTAATTTATGTGCTACATAATGCATATTTTTCAATATGTCGAGTTGTGCTAACACCGTGTTTTGCGTGTTTTCTGCATGACTCTTGTGTCACGTTTCCATAGTTACATCATAGATTATTTCAGTTGTTTTGTAGCATTTGTAGCATACCCAATACGAGGTGCATGTTGGTGAAAGTTGATTTCTTCACTCTAGTTCATGTTGGTGATAAATTACCCCCAAACAACACCCTAGCGGGGGCTTGCAGGGTAATAAGTAGATGTAGACCCTTTATCAATATTATCTCCAATCTTAAACGTTGCTGTTTCCCTACCCCCGCCACCTGTACCTACTATCCTCACCATTCTAACCCTAATCGCAGTATTAAGGAAACTGACATGATACCTACCGACTTATACTTGAGGATGAGGATTTGAATCCAGGGTATCCGATTAACACATCGTTTAGTTAGATTGTTTACATTCAACATGCAATCAGTGTGACCATTTACCGTTTACGTTATGCATCTTTAGGACACACATAAACAACATATAATTGTCCATGGGAAGAAACAGGTAGAAGAACAGGAAGAAAAAAGGACAAAACAGGAAGAAGCTGCATACTATACTGTGCGAAATATTCGACAGGCAAAAGAACCGGAAGAAAGAAGGAAGGAAGAAACAGGAAGAAGCTGCATACTGTGCAAAATATTCGACAGATAGAAGAACAGGAAGAAAGAAGGACAAAACAGGAAGAAGCTGCATACTGTGCGAAATATTCGACAGGTAGAAGAACAGGAAGAAAGAAGGAAGAAACAGGAAGAAGCTGCATAATGTGCAAAATATTCGCACGGGTAAGCTAGTATGTATAATTCTTTAAAGGCTGCATGTCTTCCGCCTGTATATCTGTTTGAAAGAATTATAGGTGACGGAGGAAGTTGGCCTTTGGCTCGAGCACAGATTTTAAAGGGTTTGTTTTCACCCCAAATCAGTCAACAATAAGCCCTATGACAAAAGCATAAAATTTGGAACAGGGTTTTATTTTTTTGCTTAATTTCAATAACTTATGCTCAAGTTGATACTTTTAAAGCGACCTGGCTAAAAGATTTGTTGTTGAATCTTCCATTCAATTTTCCAATACGCTTCGCTTTTGTCGAAAAGTTGTGTTTCCGGATATAAAATAAGCCACTTCTTCCACAATTTCAATTTTAAAAATATCCTTAGCAACCGTAGCTTCGGCTTTCAATATATACTCAGCTTATGTAAGAAACATAGAAATTACAATGAGAGTTAATAGGAATATATCTCTCCTCATCCCCACATTGGGTGGTAATATAAGTGGTATCCTGTGTGGTATGTACAGTTTTTATGTGACATCACGGTGATTCTTCAAATCCAACGAAAGATTTTTACCTTTATCTTCTTCCAGTTGAATTTCATCTGACACCCTCTTCTGATTGTCTACCAATTCACATATTCATGTCTTAGTCCAATGGATGGCGTAAAAACTGGACTTTATAATTGTTTACCACTGGACCTCAAAAAAATCCCACCTCTGGAAATGTATTCCGCAAACGACTAAACAAATGGCTGTGGCCAAATACTCTTGATTCATAATATATTAATAACTTCTGTGTTTTAATACGTTTTTATAATCTTTCCTCCATTTTATCTACCTTTGTACATATCTCTATTTTTGTAATGTTAATTTAAAAATTGGACTTTTGTAATTATAACTTCGATGATATTTTGACCTCCTGATTTTCTCCTTCTTTTGTTCCTAATGTTGATTGAATATAATGAAGTCCAATCCAGCAGTATGTTGATGTAATATTTTAGTGCATTTATAATTTGTTAATGTTTATTTCCTTTGTAATCATTTGTAACCAATTCTGTTTTTATTTTTATATCTATATATTGAATCAAATATGGCTATGGCCAAGAAGAGCTTCTTTCTATATAAAACTTCATATGTCAAATTTACAGTATAACAATTTTGTTTCTTAGTATTCGAGCTTTTCTTATTATTTTCTATTCAATATGACTGTTATTATTTCGTATCTTTAATAATATCTTTAAAACTGATTGTACGATCCTATTAGACCCAAGACCTCTTCGGACATCTTTCTGAATGAAAATAAAATAACATTAAAAAATTGTCGGAGTCGATCATCCGCCTTTACGTTACATCGCCATTTTCGTCCCGGTAACTCTTCGTCAAACCGATATGAATCCTTTATTAAAGTCACGAACGCAAATTGGTGCATATTTCGTAAAAAAAAATAACCTCGTTCGCTCGGATTGAAATGATAAAATATGAACACACGAAAGGAAAATCACGAAATCGAGGAGTAGGCACTCGAGAGAAGAAAAGGCGAGATCGGGTAATGGACGGCGAGATTAATGATAGCGCTGAGTCCCCGCGGTTAGTCTGGGATGGAGAGGCCTTTATTTTCATCAAACAAGCCGTAGATTATAATTAGAGGTGAGAAAAGACGCTACGGAGTCGGGTCATTTACGCCAGGGAAAATCCATTAAGGAGATTCTTGCAGCACCTTGGAATCATGTCTAGTAAGCAGAAAAACTTGATGAAAGAAAGCACGAAAATGGGGTTTTCCTTATTACACACATATGAAAGGTATGTATGCATTTGCCAAGGTTTGATTGTGAAATTAAAACTCAACACTATTGCTGCAGACTTCGCCAATCGATGCGATCATAAAACTGAAAAGCAATGCTAATGTCTTTCATTGATGTATTTTACGATTGATATTTACAGAATTTTGAAGTAATATTCATGAAAAGTCAATAAAAAGCTTATTTTGGTGTTTTATTTTTACATTAAAATCATTTTAGTCAAATATTTTCCAGTATTATCCGAAGAACTTAATCGTTTCCATAATGTAGGCATGTGTTTTCGCAGACCTGATGGTTATACTTTTTCGAAAAACTGAACTATTAAGCGTGCGAGATAGTTCCCTAGCCATTGTAAAGACCATGTTCAAATTATACGTTTTAATTTCACCAGCTTTAGGACACATATATTAAATATTTCATTATTAATGGTGCAATAATATAGTTTTATATGACAGAAATTCTAAGTAATTAAATGAAAATATCTAAATAAGTCTATTTTTTTGACTCGTTTTTTTCGCGCGGTGCGTTTGAAACTCCTTCAAAACGGGAGGTTTTTTGCGATACCCAAGAACCTATTGCGGTGACAATGATTATTTTTTAAAAATAGTTGAGAAAATATACAAACTACCCGATTTTAGTTGTTTTACAACATATAAATGTTAGAAATTCCTCATTTTGTAATTAATGTCTCTCTGGAGTGTATACATGCACCATTTCCAGTGTAAACGGGCTTGTATTTTCTGTCAAATATCTCCGAAAGCAATGAGGTAAGGGGTTGAATTTTAGGTGTCATTAGAAGGGTGAGATATTTTTCTTTAAAATGAGACAAAATTAATTGATTTCTAAGTAAAATGATATTCCACTTAAACTTGCTTAAGTGATGTGTATCTTACTGTTGTATTAAAAATGAGTGTGCTAGTGCGCATGTCTAAATTGACGTGAATAGTGCGCATGCGTGAGTTGTTTTGGAGTGCAGTGTAACATGCCCATGTGTCAGTCAAGATGTATCGCCCGAGAGTGAACTCGCTTCACTCATTGTAAGGCTGCGTCCGAGCCCAACATGGCGGAGGTTGTAACTTGTATTGTATCTCGTCGATAATGATGTGATTCTTGGCACTAGGATCTTATTTTTCCGCATTAATCTCCATCAGCAACATAACATAAAGCTCAAAATCCATAGTATTCCAAGAAAGCACTGGAATTCAATGATCAGCAGCGAGAGTGTAATCGCATTCAATGGAATTAATTAGGCAGGTAAAGGGTATTATCTGAGTCAATTCACGGTCAAAATTATCCTTATTATTTCAGATAATTTATGCCATTCCTCCAATATAATTTCTTTCCACACAGTAAAGTCGTCAAAAAGTGATCCGCCATTAAAAAAATGTGTGAGGCACTTGAGACAGCGGTAGAACTATCTTATCGCGTGTTGAACAGCAGTTAGATATTTTCTTATCGGGCAATGAAAAACGTACATTCCTCCTTTCAAGGAATAGGATCTTGTATGTAGGACCTCCGGTGTAGATATATGTAATTGGGAATTTGAGAGTGAATCTGGTCGATAAGCTAGATTTAGCTCATAAAAAACTTCTAGTTTTAACTTGAAGTAGATTGAGCAAAATATCATTTCACCGAGTAATCAATGAATTTGGCCTCGATAAATTCAATAACGTCAGGCGAAACATGATGAAACTTCTTTATGATGGTTCAGAAAGGAAAAACAATGGTAGGTTCCACAATTATTTTTTTAATTAAGGCGACCGGTTTCGATACAAGGTATCATCATGTCAAGGTATCGTCAAGATGTCATGAACAATATCGAAACCGGTCGCCTTAATAAATAATTGTGGAATTTAGCCTGATTTTAAATAAAAATACATCACCCCTCCGAAGACACAAAAATACCAGCCTCTAACCACACTACTTTCCCAGATATTTGCCAAAACATGTCAGCCATTTCACTTGGAATTTGGTACGCGTGCGCACTCCAGAGAGACGTCATTTCAACTATGAGAAATTTTTTACGACTAGATCTCGTCAAAGCTAACAGTGAGTAGTTTGTATGCTACTTCAGTTCTTTTCGAAAATTAATCATATGGTTCCCACAATAAATTTTTCAGAGCCACGCAAAAACATTTATGAAGGTTATGAAGGTGTTTCAAAAGTGCCGCATGAAAAAAAAATGAGTCAACTTAAAGACTTCCTGATCGATTTACCCCTACCAGTAGTCCCCACCCGGAGATCCAATTGGTGGACTATTTTACCTCCAGAATATTTTACTGAGAGGAATGCCATCGAGGATTGTACTGGGAGGATTGCCATCAAATCATATATAGCTAGGCTGCATCTTCCAGGGAGACTAATGTGGTAGTTTCCCCGTTGCCTTCCACATCGCAGTACCCCGACCGATTCCGTGAACTTTACTCTCGCCAGAAGCTGTAGCTGTTGATGCTGATCTTCTTGATCTGAGGTATCAATGCCTTCTGCTGAGACTGCTGCCTCTCAGTAGTGAAATTTCAAACTCGGGTAGCGTGCAAAAGTTGGTTGGCCAGCCGGGAAAATATTTTTGGTCACCTGGTGTTGAACCTGTGAACGGGAGTCGAACAAGACACCAGTGATTCTAACCTGACCCTTCATTCTATTATGACCTCAATAATAATTAGGGAAACATCTCGCTCAAATTACCTCAATATACATAGCTTTCTTGTTTAAAAAAACCGTGGCAGACTGACTAGTGCGGGGAGTATTTCACGAAATACCAGAGTTTATATAGTCCACATAAGGATGATGCCTCTAGAGAATACAAAATAATCAAATTCACTCATTTATTAGATCAAAACAGCTTCGCAAGGGAACACAGCTAATACGCTGCCACGACGCAGAAGAATGAACGAGCCTCCTTGACCTAAATACGTGACTTTTAAGGCTAGGTTCTCTCGACCATTTATTGATTCTTCTAGTTACACTGCGTTCAATTATTTCACTAGATCGACGTTTCATCATAAAAGACAGCTATAATCTCCAGGTCCCCCCTCCTGAAGCATGGTGTTACGTATCAGTGAAGCTTAAAATATAACAGCTGAAAAGCAAAAGAGATTGAGGGCAACTGACACGTGGTGTTCCTGGATAATGATGAAATTCAAACAGACGGAGAGAATTGCTAACAAAAAATTGGAGAGGAATGAGGTATGATAGAAATTCAACAAAGATGGAGTAATAAACTTATAGGACTCATCTTGCAACACAAGAGCAAATTGTAAACAATTTTAGAAGGAGAAAGGAATTGGAGTATGCCAGAGGAGAAACCAAGAATAGAATACCCCAAGAAAATTATGAAGGGCATCTAAAATTAAAGGTTGTAGTCGTAACTTTGTGGAAAATTGTTACAGACATGACGAAAAAATATCTTAGTATATTCCACACTTAAAAGTTTATTTATCCTCTCCAGCAATCATTATTAAGGTCCTTGATAATATTTTCTGTGCAGTCGAAACCTGGGTCGGCAATAAACTTATAAGTGTAGAATATACTAATATATTTATTCGTCATATCTTTCGTCTTTAACCTTTTGAGAAATACGAACGTTCATTTACGTCCTCATGCCTCCTGGCCATCCAGGGTATGAACGTATATGCACGTCTTTCAAATTTGCGCTGGAGCAGTAAAGGCGCACGTTCACGCCTCCCATTCAGATGCATTGTAACATGTTGTTCCATCTCTTTTCTGGTGGCTGGTGAGCCCAATTATCACTATAAAGTGTCTCTGAAGAGGCCTGCCACCTATTCCATTTTTCTACAAACTACGTTCAGCCTTGAGTACGTGCATATCACATATAGTTGGTTCCATTGACGTAAGTTATTGAATTCAAAGCTGGTTTTAAACCTGTTCTTGGTTAATATTTTTGTTCTTATACCACAATACTAAGGATATTACTCAGTAAAAGTGTTGTATTTATTTTGTTTTGCATGTAAAATGTATGATCTTCTGGCTTTAATTTGATTGTTTATCAAACAAACTTGAGTTTAAGGTAATAAAATCGTAATCGGAAGTTATTTAATTTTTTCCAAAAACATTCACTCCCGGGGTCAGGGAAAACGACAAAAAACTCACGCTTAAAGGGTTAAAGGACATTAAAGAGAGAGCAGTAAAGAAGCAGGTGGCAGAGAGGGGATTGGAGTGAGAGCTGCAGCAAAACCAATATTTGAATTGAGGGTTATTGATGATACTTAGAATGTTTTGAAATGGAAACGCATAAGTTTGAACTAAATTTACGAAAATTGGTGCCATTCCAGGAAAATTTCATTAGAAAGAGAACACTCGTCTTATTTTCACCGCCTTTGGTTTGCCTCGAACGATTGGTTTCCGCTCGCATCGAGAGGGGACCAATCAAGGCGGAAATAAAAAGTTATTTCTTCATCTCCCATCGCATCCCTTGCGCATTCCCCTTTCCGCCAGCCATTCGAACCTCATAAAGACAAATTGAGACGCCAAAGAGATTAGGGGAGAGAATATTTGGACGGAATCGATGAATCGGAGAGAGAGGGGAAGAAGTGTTTACGGAGACAAAATAAATCTTCAGAGGAAATTGGATACGATCTAGAAATGAGGAAAATACAACTATGTCAGGATTACGGTGCTCATAGGAGCAAAGGGGATGTTTCATCAAAGAAAAAAATTATATGATAGGCATTTCTATTAATTATCTTAATCTTAAGTCCACGCAGGAGAATAAATAATGATGGCCAACAATAATTCTATTAAAAACGCAAAGTAAGAAAACACTTCAGACTGGCACACTTTTACGCTTAGCAGAAAAAGGTACGCCACCATACTTGCTTTGATAGAGACGTCACCAGGAAGTATACTCTTACAATTTATATGCCAGTAGAAAGTTTATTTACTGTATTATACCAGTGGGTTTGCCTCTCGAAAGCGTTCAATCAGTCACATTTTATAAGGAACTCACAATCAGTTACCATTTGAAAAATTTTAAATATTTTTTTGATTGACATTTTTCTAGAAAAATTTTACTTTTCGTGAAGCCATAACTTAAATTTCTTGAGATTATATTTACCTTATTCGCATGCATGAAGAGTTATATGCTGAATTTATAACAGTTATTAGTAACATTGCATCTCAATCCTATGGATATTTACACAGGAAACGAATCCTCATAATATATCACAGAAATAAACTACATGCGAAACGTCCTATACAGATTTTCAGCGAGTGTAAGCATAGGGTCGGCCCGGTGGTCGGCCCCGGCAGCGAGTGTAAGCGAGTGTCGGCCCCGGTGGAGGCGGGGTAAAGTCCTCGCCTGCTAACCCAAGGGTCGCGGGTTCGAGTCCCGCCTGGGTAGAATATTATCTGCCCAGGACATGGATGTCTGTGTCTCGTCCGTTGTTGCTGTTGTTCACCCGACATAAAATGGCCTATTGTGCTGTATTCGAGGCAGTGAAAATAAATAAATAAATAAATAAATAAAAAATAAGTAGACTCCCTGGACCTATGGAAATACGATCATCTCATCAACAGCTAACCCACAATAAAATAAGAACGCGCAGAAGCTCCAGCTCTACAACCAATTACAAGTGTACGTTCAGGCAATAAAACAGCTGGACGATGCTTGACAGTAACAATAAATCTACCTCTACAGGAATTTCTCCATTTCAAAATTATCTCCCCGAGCTTTTATCGCCCGTCAATCATATCCTGATGTGTTGATAAACTTCCATCACGTTCAAGGCCGTAATGAATTGAACACTTACCCTTTGTCCAAGCAAACAACGAAAATAGCTGGATGATCCGCTACAAAAACCCGCTCCATAGAAATAATGTTTTTCGGACTCGTTACGCCATCGAAGGTTTCGGGAACTTTGCCAAGTACGTCAAATCCTTGCATCGTCTAGTTAATGTCGAAGTTCGTACTTTTTGATCCTTTTGGCGCATAAATTTATACTAAAATTTCTTTACCATTGTGGTTGAAACAAACCAATATTAACGTATATTTTGGTCTAGCTGTTAAAACGATGACCTACGTATTGACCGTGCCAATCATCATCCTATGAGGATAACTTTTAGCCTGATCATATTAAAATATCCACGATTAATACGGGTAAAGGCAATTTTCCACTAAGTTAAATGTTTATTCCGCCTATATTTTGATGAAACACATTATCAGCAGGCTTAATTTTGCCTATCGATGTACTACATCATCGCCAGGCTTAGCCTGATGCCTTAGCTTAGCCAGCATGACGCATGCATCAGTAGGCTTATTGGCAGGCTCTGTATGATGCATCAGAGCAGGCTCAGGCATCAGCATGCTCAGTAGGCTCACCAGTTGGCTCTGCATGATGCATCAGGCTTAGCCTGATGAGAATGTAGCACATCGAAACCTAGGTTGAATAAAAATGTATCTAAGTAGAAACGTGACTTTACTCTTATTCATCATGATGAATACTTTCCACCACATAAAGCCTGATACTTCTCTTTTTGTTGAAATATCCAAAAGAAATCGCTGCTATTTCTTCTGATGATGCATACTTAAAACACGTTCACTACTGAAAATGCCAGTTCTTATAGGGCCATTGGCAGAGATCTTTCACCCTTGCGCAAAAATATAAATACCACTCAAACAAAACTATAAAAGAAAATATGATGTGAAGATCATTTGAATCAATTTATGTATTGAAATCAAATATGAGATCCAATTAATCTATACATATTTGAAAAATCTAAAGATAAATTATCAGATGAGAAATACGTAAAAAATATTTATTAATGGTTGCTTTAGTCGTTGAAATGTACCAAAAAATAAATTTTCCATTCCTTCCTCAGCGACACTCAAAAAAAGAAATGAAGTTGTTGACCCACGATTTTTTTTATTTTCTTAGGAAAACTGAAATATAAATTAAAAGAATTAATTGAGAGAATGGGAGAGAGACGAATGACAAAACAGGCATGGTAGAATAGTGAATGGAATTAGAGGAAGAAGTAGACCAAGGAAGTGATGGGTGAATACGATAGAAGAGACTAAAGAGGAAAAATATTTGTAGTCTTAAGGCTTGGAGAGCCCATCAGAGCAATGCAAGAGTGTAAGAGAAGAGAGTTTTATTCTTAAGGAAAGGGAATCGTGAAGAAATTTCTCAAAAGAAAAACAGTTTTCTGCAGCAAACGGCATTAACTAATTTTTTTGACAGAACTTAGCCCGAAAGGGAATCTTGTGGTGGGTAGGTACGTAACTGCATAAAATATAAGTTTTTTAAAAAACATCCTATCTTACTGATAGAGTTTTTTATGCATTAAACAAGCTCCTAAAAACTATTTTGCAGCTGAAAAAAATTCATTGTATTTCAAGGGTGAAAAAATTCATTGCGAAACTCATTATAATAGTAATTCAACTATGAAACTTGATTCATTCTTGTCTACGGTTATTATCTCGTAAAAATAGCATCTCAAAAGCTAGTAATACATTTATGAGAAATCAATCCCTTCCCAGATTCAGATATTAGTTAATATATTAAAAATACATTATTACTGCTGGAAAGGTGCACCCTTTAGTCAATGTTACCTTACTTTTCCCTGCATTAAGGTAGTTAGAGCGCTGTTTCATTTCACCTAGAGATCAATGAACTTAGTCTCATTCTAAATAAAAATATTTCACCCTCCTAAAGGTACCAAAATATCATTCCCTTACCGAGCTACTTTCCGATATTTTTGACGATAAATTCCGGCCATTTTACATGAGAATTTTTGCATTCATGCACTCCAGAGAGATCTTATTTTTTAAAAGTGAGTAATATCCAACACCTAGATCTCGTTAAAATATCAACAGTATGTAGTTTGAATGTTCTCTCGACTATTTTAGAAAATAAATCCTATTGTAACCACACTAAGTTTTTAAGGATCACAAACAAACCTTCCGTTTTGAAGGAGCTTTTAACGTTCCGCGCGAAAAAAAATTAGTCAAGTTAAAGACCTATATGGATGTTTTTATTTAATTACTTACAATTTGAGCCATGTAAAAGTACATGATTGCATCATAAATAATGCAACAATTGATTCATGCTTCCTACAGCTGCTGTAACTGAAATGTATAACTCTAATATGGTCTTCAATATGCCTAGGGAACTATCTCTCTCAAACTACATTAAGTATGGAAAGCCATAACAAAGATGGGGTGAGCTTCTTACGGCTAGGTAATGAAATAAAAACAGAAAATCTCCAAAAGCCGTAAACAATTGGCACCCTTCGTCAATAAACACCAAAATTTGCTGTCTTGGTATGCTGGGAAAACCACAGCAGAGACCAACCACAGCCTCTCAACCAAGAATACTCTCCTGTGTTGGTTTACGGGAAAGTTACTTCCTCACCAGGGACCAAACACAGACGCACACACACAACCAAATACAATCCTTTGCAAGGGCTAATGGGACCCCGCTAAGGATGTTTGGGTTTTGACCTGGGATCCTTCACGGGGCTAATGAGACCCCGCTAAGGATGCCTGGTATATACACAAGCACACACACAAGCACACAAAATCACTCACTCACACACGCAAATGGGCCCAACTTCTAGGAGAATCAGCTCAAAAAGAGCGTGGTCAAATCGACAAAACAGGACGAGGGTGGGGGTCGAATACGCATATTTCGGCTACAAAGTAGCCCTCTTCAGCGAACCGAAGGTAACGCGTCACTTCAACGTAGGGTTAAAGTGAGGAAGGGTCAAGACATCCTAGTTGTTAATAAAGGTGAACTGAGGAGGAGGGGGGGAGAGAGACAACCAATAGGGAAAGAGAGAGGGGGAAGGGCGAAAGACAAAACGCGAATGAAAACAACCAAAGAAAATGATTGGGGAAGGGGGGGGGAAGTGAAGGGGGAGGTGTAAAAGAGAAAGGGGGGTTGCAACGGACGTGAAGTAGAACGTTGGAGGGAGGGGCGGGGGGGGGGGGAAAGAAAGGGAAGGAAGTGATCGGTTAACGGCGTCCGTTAAGAGACGTAACGAATTATTTAAAGTTCAAAACTGAGTAGAGGGAGGAATGAGGGATGGGTCCAGCGTCGCTGTTTAGGAGTTTGGCTTTATTTTTAAATATGAAGATACTCTCGTAAGCGTCTAATAGATTATTACTTGTATGCTTTACGAGTTTCAAATTATCTTATGTTACGTCGTGCCCGGTCATGATTAGATGCTGCGCTACACTAGACTTTTCGGGATTGTGATTTCTGAAGTGAGAGTAGTGTTCTTTGAATCTGGTTTGTAAAGTGCGTCGTGTCTGTCCTATGTAGGCTAAATGGCAAGTGTTACAGTTGATTTTATAAATGCCTGATTTTTCTAATGCCGGAATTTTATCTTTAGCGTTTCCTAATAGGTTTTTAATCTTGCTTTGGTTAGAATATGAGATTTTAGTTTTAACTGATTTGAAGATTTTATCGATTCCTTTCGTTAAACGGGGATAATAGGGCAATTTAATGTACTTTACGGCTTCATCTTTCTTGTGTGTTGTGGAGTTAGAAATCAAATGTTTGAATCTATACTTCTTCACGATGTTTTCGACTGTTGAATCTTGAAAACCATTCCGTTTAGCAATATCTTTGATAATATTTAATTCTTTATTGAAGGCCGATCTATCGAGAGGGACGTTAAAAAGTCTATGAACGAGAGAGCGGAAGACGGCCAGTTTATGGTTGGCATGGTCGAAAGAAAGATTGTGGATGTAGTTGGTGGTGTGTGTTGGTTTTCGATAAATATCAAAAGATATCTTGTCTCCAGATCTAGTGAGGCAGAGATTAAGGAAGGGAAGACGGTTTTCTTTCTCTATTTCTACTGTAAATTTGATGGATGGAAACAGGCTGTTTAGATCACTTACAAAATTATCCAGGTTATATTTTGTGGTATCAAAAACTGCAAATATGTCGTCTACGTACCGTAAGTATATAGCGGGGAAGTAAGTAAATTTTTCTTTAAAAAGGTCTTCAAAGTGAGACATAAAAACGTTGGCTAGAAAGGGTGAAAGCGAGTTGCCCATGACAGTTCCAAAATCCTGTTTGAAAAATCTACCTTGGAAAGTAAAATAATTTTGGTTCATGACCAAATTAGTAAGTCTAATGTACTCCTCAATTATTTTTGAGTCCAAAGAGAGTGACTTCAACCAAACCTCTAGTGCTTGGATAGCAATGTCAACAGGTACACTAGGAAATAGATTAGTTACATCAAATGAGACCATTATTTCACCATCGAGGAAAATGTAATCTTTAGTCTTTTCAATGAATTCAAATTATTTTTAATGGAATGAGGGCTTTTAAAATCGAGGCTTGTGAACTGGGAAACTAACCATTTTGATAGTAAGTATGTGGGCGAATCAATTCCAGATACAATGGGTCTCATTGGGCAGTCGATTTTATGGACTTTAGGTAGGCAATACATTCTTGGTAAAGTGGGATTGGTTACATAGAGTTTGAACTTCACTTTATTATCAACAAGAATAGTGCAGTCTTTAAGGACAGATTTGAACTGTGAAGTGAGATTATTAATTGGGTTCTTATTTACTTCAGTATAAGGCCCGTTAGACAGTAAGAGATTGACTTTATGGAAGTAATCTTCTTTGTCAAGAATGACACATTGATTTCCCTTGTCTGCCTTCATGTAAAAACAATAATACCACATTAAGCATTACCATACCACATTAAGTAGTTACATACGCGATGTGTGAAAAGTAGCAGTGCTCGTTTTCCGGACTAAGTTCGTACCTAGAAGCCAAAACGTAAAACAAATAAATTTCGTAACTCGAAAAGTTCGTTTAATGATCGGTTCTTAAGTCGTGGTACCACTATCTAGTGGTACACTAGTCGTGGTACCTTGGCTTTAGATCCGAGCCCATGGATGAGTACTTGGGCAATTCTAGCTAAGTCAGGGTGTACCCAATATGATTCCCTTAGATCACGATTTTGGTTTCCTTTGAGGATTAAAATCAATTGTTTGGCAGGCAGTCATGCACAGGGCATAAATTAATTTAGGTAATCATTCATTGAGATGAAGACTGAGAATACATCATGATTTATGAAAGAATTAAAGAACAGACGAGAATCAAAATACATAGAAAAGTGATGATGATATCAAGATATTTAGAAGAGTGAATAACCAAAATGACTGTTCAAAATCACAGAGTAATTTAAAAAACCTTATTATTTGGTCACAAAAAACCTGTCGCACTTTAACGCTGATAAGTGCTGTATTAAAATCCATTCAAAGAATAAAGATGAATTCAAGTTTGACTATCAATGATAGACCATGTTATCAAAAGGAAAACAGAAGACTTGGGCATTCTTTTTAATATTAATATGACTTTTGTTGGCCACATTTTACATGCATCCATTGCTGCATGTAAATTACTTGGTTTTTTAATTCGTATTTCAAAGTACTTCAAAAATGAAAGTGTATTAACAATGTTGCATTATTCTCTAGTAAAAATCAAATTAGAATATTGCTCAGTGATATGGAACACATATACCAAAGAGTATAGTGGAACAATTTGGAGAGTCCAGAAAAGGTTTTTGAGGTTTCTTAATTAGGTTCGATACCATGTTTACCTCACTTTTGTAAATCATGTTTCATATGAAGAATTATTGTCAACGTTTAATTTTCATAAGCTTAATGACAGAAGAATATTAAATGATTTGTCGTTGCTTCATGATGTAATTAATAAAGAAGAGAGCTCTAACTTGTTATGCAAACTATATATGCTTATTCCAAGTAATAAATGTAGACACAAGAGGACATTTTACATAATGAATGTAAAAAGTGACTATTTTAAAAATGCTTTTGTAAATAGAATGTGGGCTATATTCAATACAGTGTGTAATGACTTGGATTTATTTGAAGGTAGGAACACTTTTTACAGAAAAGCGTGTAATAAGTTGTCAGCACTCAAATTGTAAAATTGTAAATCATTACAATGTATATGCGTAGTGTATTTTTTGGCCAGCTTGACTCCTTCTTGTATCTACAGCAATTGTAAAAATTTGTATTTGTTATTTTTTTACCCTTTAATTATATTTATAGGTTGGGTGAACATTAAACTCAATAAATTCAATTCCATTTCCTAACCGCGGGAGAAGCGCATCGCCAAAACAGTGTTTGTCACCGACCCGCTTAGGAATATGCACAAAAACTCATTGGAGGACAAAGAGAGGCTTATGTTAGCGGGACCATTTATTATCGGCCACAATTAGCCCCAAGGACGACGTTTCCCGTCTCTCTCAGGCACCATTCCCGCTCTGGATAGAGACGCGCTGTAGCCACCCACCACCTCATTTGTCCTTCCGCGTATTTCTCGACTGGTGGCGGGCGCAAAAAGTCTCTCTTGTTCCGCGATGTGAAGAGCAGTCACTTGAAGGGTAGCTGTGACATTTTGGATGGCAAACGTGCTGGTTCCATGACGTGAATGAAACGCTCAGGGTACCGAATGGGGGGACCAGGAGAGCGAAAGACGAAAAAAAATATTCAGGGTCACTGAAAAAGAGAGACCTTTCAGTTGTAATCTAATCGTAGAATATTAACAGCTCCCACAGAACTATCCCTGAGCTATTTATAACACTCTCATATACATACAGCCACGAAAAACTGTGCGAGCCACTTCCAGAGTGTGTGGCAAGGGGTGATTTCTCGCCAGGCTTAGAATGATCGTCCCCGTTCACATCAGAACCTGAACGCTCCACCGACCAATTGGCGAGGACGAGATAGGAGTCAGAACAACTCACGACAAAACCGGAAACCATCATCTTACTACGTTGAGGAATATATAAATTACAGTACATGGGTTCAAAAAATACTACTGATTAGCATGACACATATTGAAATGATGAATTACTTTGTTTTCAACAAAATATTCATTACGTTCTTACGACCCAGTTTCCTTATCAAGGATTTCCACCAAGTTACAGCCAATACCATTCATTGTATAACTTATACCCCTGAGTCATGGATATTATGAGATACAATTTCATTCAGGAAATGTAATGGTGTGAGGCACTTCAAGCGTGATGAGGAAATATTAGTAGTGGTGATTTATTCGACAATGTAAACAATGTCTAGTTAGGGTTTCCGCGGCGAGCAGGTATTCTTTCCATTTCTTCTTCCGGGATTTGGCCGCGTCGTCGTTTTTCTGGCGTTTCTCCTCCTCTCCTGGAGGCGTCTACAGGTCGAAGACGAACTGAAGACGCCTCCAGATAGCCTCATTCTTCGACCTGAAGATGCCTCCAGAAGAGAAGGAGAAGCATTGTCAGAAAAACAATGACGCGGCCAAATCCCGGAAGAAAAAATGAAAAATAAAAAAAGTTCAAAGTTTACTCTTATCAATCTATGACGAAGATGATAGCAGTCATGCAGTAGAGCAGACAATGAATAAACCTAATCGGAGAGTAGGTTTAAAAATATAGTGATCATTAGTTAGCATTTATTGTTTCAAATTCGACTTTGTGGAAGTGAAAGATTATCTTTTCAATAATAAAATTTATACTTTTCCACTTAATTTAAAAATGCGGACGCCTTTTCGAAGTCCAATCCAATCGTCGAAGTCCAATTTCGACCGCACAGTAACAAAACCAATTTTTTTATATTTTTGCTCTACAAATTTCTGAAAATACAATACCCACGGTTCTTTTTTTAATAAATAATCAACTTATTGATTAAAATACTTTTTTAAAATCAGCAAAATAATCAAAATTGAAATTTCATCTTCAGTGACATTGTTTAGATGACTTTGAAAATCCAGGGGGGGGTCAGGGGCCTGGGGGGGATTCCAGGGCAAGATACGTGAAAGGTCGTTATGATAGTCTCATTAGTGCTACTGACCTCTTGCAACAACTGGGAAGAGAAAGGCTTCCAGACCGCCAATTAAAAATAAGACCCCATTGACTTCCCGCTCAGTCGTAGCCATGGCACCACGTCGGATGGGATGTTAAACTGTGGTCTCTTTGGCGCTGATGCTGGGTTTTCCCTCCTCCCCTAATAATAATCTATCCCTTAAAAATATTTGCACCTCCCATTATCACCCATTTACAGGGCTTAAAAATGACCCGTACCAGGAAAATGTGATGATTAAGTTAGAGAAACCAGCTATTTTTCCCTTATTAGACCCCACTTGGAATACGCTGCCAGTATTAGGGATCCTCATGAGGGTAGGCTTAAAAACAGATTTAGAACGCGTGCAGAGAAGATCAGCAAGATACGTGAAAGGTCGTTATGATAGTCTCATTAGTGCTACTAACCTCTTGCAACAACTGGGAAGAGAAAGGCTTCCAGACCGCCAAAATAAGACCAAATTCTTTTTGTAAATTCAAAACCAATTCATTTCTCGACGAAGTTACTAATATCTTACGAACTCCGAAATACTACGGTAAATCATATCATTGGAATACAATTAGGGGAATAGACTGCAGAGCAGATAAGTATAAAAAATTTAGCGTCCCCTGGACAACGCCACTTGTTTTAGCCACGGGAAAAACGTATTCACGCTTTAGGACCGCCGATTAAAAATTTGACTTAATCTTTCACCCAGACTCAAAACCAATTTATATTCCGACTAAGTCATAACTATCTTACGAACTCCAACGTACTAAGTTAGATCAGATAATGAGAATATAATTATGGAAATAGCAGTAAGCAGACAGTTGTAAAATATATTTTTTTCCGCGATCGATAAGAGACCATAATGGTGGCCAAGGAGACTTAAAAGTAGGTTAGTAGGCAGGTAGTGTACCTGATTAATTGATGCGGTCCCTAATGCATGTTTCTTAATCTGCCGAGTAGTACTAACACCTAGTTTTGCATGTTACCTGCATGACTCCTGTATCTCGTGTACTTAGTTGCATTATACATTAATTCAATAGTTTTTGTAGCATTGGTAGCTTAGCTATTGTGTTGTGCATGATGGTGAAAGTTACGCGTAAATTACCAGGCCAAGGTTTACGATATACTATTAAATAATCCCGAAGAGCTGCTTAGGTAACAAAAACAATGAGTAAACCTTGACAAATGTTACATCTACATCTACGTAATACCCTGCGAGCCACCACGAGGGTGAGTGGCAGGGGGTGAAGATCACCAAACATGCATTATTGTCATGCAAGTAGGATATTTAAGGAAGACATGCTAGAGAACAGGGTCACATGCAGCTAGATGGTTAGTATACATAATAAGAAAGGGATTATTGGTTGTTATTACATGCATCATGCACTACAGACTACTCTAACTATATTTCACCTACCTATCCCTTTGCTTCGCTGCCTATTGTTCTCTCTTATGGTTCGCGGGAAAAATGACATTTTAAATCTATCGGTACGACCATCTATCTCTCTAATCTAATGTTAATGGTGTCAAGTGTATTAGAGTACTCTATTATTCCTGTCATTTATTCGCAGTTGTATGAAAATGTATTTTAAGTTTTATAATTTCGAAAATGTTAAAGAGTGACACTTTATTGTTACCATGTAATTACGTTGAAAAATGTCATGTCCGAGTCTGTAGGTACATCTTCATTATTAATTTTTTTTCTCTTTTTGAATTATTCTGTAAACTGATGTTTAATTCTGAAATCAAAGATTAAAAACAGAAATTAAAATTTTATATACTTACGGCCAAGGTTTATAATATCCCATGAAATAATCCAGAACATATGTCTAGGTAACAGTAACAATGAGTAAACCTTGACAAATGTTAATGGTGTCAAGTGCAACTCAGTACTCAATTTTTTTTCTCATTTATTCGCAGTGGATTGAAAATGTACTTAAAGTTTAATAATTTAGAATATGTTAAATTGTAACGCTTTTTTGTTACCGTTCTATTATTTTGAACAATATCATTTCCATGTCAGTAGGCATTTTTTCGTTATAATTTTTTTCTCTTTTTCTTTTCGAATTTTTTTGTAAACTTATGTTTAATTCTGCTATGCGAAAATTGCGGATAGAATTGTAAAATTCTTAAACTTTGTGATCTGCTGTTCTTTATTAATGTACAAAATCGTCTCCTGGGATGGTATAGCCTATGACAATAAACGGTGTTAATTATCATTATTATTATTATCATCATCATTACAGTAGATGTAGGTGAAAACTCACCCCCTACCAAGCACCTCATAGGTGGATTTCAGGGTAATAGGTAGATGTAGCTGCTCTACGACCCATCGCCGCCACAAATAACCAACCGATCTGCATTTCGGTTGGGGGCGAAGATATTTATTGACTCAAAAAAACTGCCTTTGAGCTACTCATTTATCACACTTTTTATGGCCACTCGGGCAACTCGACAATCTTGATAAGCTAATTTTGGCTTGCCAGCAGTCTACCAATTGAACTAGACGCTAGAGCTGGCACAATGTTCCAGGTAATACTGAAACTCGCGAGTTTTAGCGATGTGTTTGGCGCTTTGCCCATCGCATAACCTAGTTTATACCAATAATATGATTTACCCAATTGTTTGGTGGATGGAAAAATTATGCCGCGAAAGCTTTGTTAATTAATGACATACGCACCACGAGAGTAGAGACGAGACGTGAAAGTCTCGAGTCCCACGGCAAAAATAGCAATAAGAGAAACGAACGCAGCGTGGAAACGACATACTTTCCGCTCTCCATTGACGGGAGGCACGACACAGGTAATTAATTAGTTCTGCAAAAAGTATGATTGTCTGTGGTGTACAATGCTTAATACCATCATAATGAGAAAAACCAAACCACTAAACCAGCCGAGTGAGATGGGACTGGTGAGTAATTTGCCAAGCAGTGATCTCATTTACCAGCATCCAAAATTTCAAATTAAGACCTTCCTTATAATCGTGCTTATAGGTTATATTCCTGCCTCATGTATGAGAGGAAATTCAGCAAGGACAGAAGATTGAGAGCAGCTGACGACGGTATACGGTAGAAGTTAAATTTGATTTAAATGGGAAAAATTAAATAACAACTCCCATTTCGAGTCACCTAACAAGTATCTAATATCAACGTAGAGGACATGGCATTACGGGCATTCCTCAAAACCAATTGATAACATTGACGCGATAACTTTTAAATGGGTTGAAGCGCTAATCGTGAGTCGTTGGGTGCCAGTTTTAGCAAATCTTCAAGTAAGACGTAAAAAAAATTCTAGGACCATATCAGAACATCTACTTGTACGTTGTAAAAAGTCACACGTGTACAATTAAAAATTATGCAAGAATTATATTTTAAAATTATCTCAATTAAATCGTTAACATAACTTGGGTTTATAGCGTAGAATTCGAAATGTAAGCGATAATCTTATGTGAATACGTGTTTTCATTAGCCATGATACCTTGGTATTTACTAGGAACAGTTATAATTTTGCGAAACGTATGTTTTCGCGTTTTTGAGAAAGTCTGTAAATATGTCATCGAATTATTTCGAAATAAATGTCAAGTTCCATAAGCCTACACGTTAAAAATGTAACCAACAGCTATATTTTTTTAAGTTAAATAGATAGATATTTTATTGCTCAATTCTTTTAAGATATACAAAATTGACTTGAAAAAAAATGAGTTTTGGGTAGCTTTAAGGACTTCCTGTGGAAAGCTACCATCATGACATGAGATCACAATACACACTAAAATACTCACTATAAAGACAATATACATTACAAGTATGAATGATAATAAAGAACAACTAATTATCAAATTTAGATTAAATATGCCAGATTTCAGAATTAAACAATGAATAACTTATTAAATTTTAAAAATAAGATACAAGCTTTTTTTAATAATTTGAAGAAAAAAACAATTGATTTTATTTATTTTTCTTTTACCCAAAAAAAGTCTAAACTTTCATGAGCAAGCAGCCATTCCTTGAGATTTTCATGAATGGAAACTCATTTTTATGAACTTTTAGAGTAAGTGGTAACATATTATGTAGTTTATGTCCAATGTGAACATAACATCTTTTATATATAGATAGACGGACCTTTTGTAATGAAAGATACCAACGTTACCTACTGTTATAATTATATGAAACGTTTATTTTCGCGTCTTTAAGAATATCTAAAAATATATCATCGAGTTATTTCGAAATGAATGTTGGGTTCAAATCACTGCAGAGGCGGATGTTTTTCAGAGGAAACCCGATCCCTACTTGAGTGTCTTGTGGAGGGCACTTCAAGTACAGTACTCCGTCTGTCGGATGAGACGTTAAGCCGTGGTCCCCTTTGCGCCTTTCGTTAAGAGCAGACTAATGCCGACGCCGGGTTTCTATCCACCCTTCCTCCCTTACCTATCTCCTATGGTGTAAATGACCTTAGCCGTCGGTCGCCTCCCCAAATATCCAATTCAATCCGAAATCCTTGCTTTTACTGCCGATATTTTCCTTCCAGCCGAAATACACAGGAATGTTCAGCTGCTTAAATGACTCGTGAGAATAAAGCGCATTATTCCTACTCGTTCTCCGCCGAGTTTCCGTGAATGTGTGTCAGTTATATATAGACCTGAGGGAATGGAAGAATTTAGCTTTGATATGTGTGCACTGAATATTCAATCCGCAAACTTCAAGTGGCTTCAATTTCATTTGTTATCTGTGTAGAGTACAATCCGCCTCGTCGATGGAAGCTTCATATATAGCAATGAATATCCCAAAGTAATAAGTAAATGTGACTATTATGCCCTCTAATTTCTTAACTGCATATTTTGTCTTCTTTAAAATAATTTACTTGATATATTTTATTTATTTATTAACCCTAAACAGTTACGAAAGTTTGTTTGGAATCAATCACTTATTAATCCTAAGTATTTTAAACCATACTGAGGATGTTTGGACGAAATTATTTGGTCCAAGTGCCGGAAAATGCGGCAATCCAAAGCAAAGCCGGTCGGAAATCCAAAATGCCGGCAAAGATTATTTAAAAAAATATTTCCTTAAAAGGTCTTGTCATTCAAAAAATGAAAGTAATAACCGCTAAGAGACTCGAACCACAGTCGTTTGGGTTGACTCGTCAGGACTGAGCTCACCAGTTTTATTCCATATTTTATCACCAGTTAGAGAATAATACATTGATATTGATTGACATACAAGTAACCTCCATTCAACCCCGGAACTCGGACATCCCCACATTGTTCTCGACTCCATAAACCTTAACCAATATATGGAACATGCCCACATCGCTTAGCAGCCAGGTAGTACCAACATAAATAATTAGTTCTCCACATGGCTACGAATAGTGCGACCGAGCTTGCTCATAGACATTTACAAATACCTGTAAATTTTAATATTGAAATGCTCACATGGGCTCGCTCTGTCGGTCTATTCCGGCGCTTGCTAATTGCTTTTACATAACGTTTCTCGCGAAGACCGTGCGGTCAAGTGAAGCCATCGTCTCACCCGTGAATTGGACCTCGTTTCCCAGCGATCGCACGCTTATTGAGACCGTCACCGCGTTGGACCCTTCGCTCGTTCCGCGCCTCAGTCTTGTTTTCGATGGCCCGGCGCCTGAGCCCGGCGTCCTATTGGTGATGTGGGATATGCGGATTTAGACGTTCAGCCGGTGCCCTCCCCCCTCCTCCATTTCCTTTAACCGTGTCCCATCCAAACCCCCCCCCCCTCCACCTCCGCATACTCGACAATCCCATTCCACACATCGTTCACCCTCCCCCCACCCCAATGACCATCCTCCCTCTCTCATTCCTATCGCGTCTTTTCAGGTCGGGGATGCGATGGACCAGGTAGGAATCCAAAGGGGGGGTGGGGGGGCTGAGGTATTCGAGGCCACGTTCGACATGCCGAGCGCCACCCAGATCGCTTGAAAGCCGCCCTCTCACTTCAGACGCCACCAACCCCTTCGTTCGCTCCATTCCCTGATCTCTCCTCCGAATGGTCGCGATTCGGAGGGTCTCTCACTGCCTTGTTATGCTATCTATTTGCTTCAAATTTCTCTCTCTATCATTGGGATTTATGCTTGATGTTATTTGTTATCCTCATTTGAAAGGAAAAACTGGTACGATTTCCGCACTTTTATTTACCTTCTCCGACAATGGTTACAGTACATTATGCCCTCATCAAGGAATAAAAGTTATCTATTTGCTTCAAATCGGCTACCTATTTGCTTCAAATTTCTCTCTCTATCTTTGGGTTTTATGTTTGAATTTTTTTATTTTACTTATTTGAAAGGAATAACTGGTACAATTTCCACACTTTTATTTTCCGTCTCCGACAATGGTTACAGTACATTATGCCCTCATCAAGGAATAAAAGTTATCTATTTGCTTCAAATCGGCTACCTATTTGCTTCAAATTTTTCTCTCTATCTTTGGGTTTTATGTTTGAATTTTTTTATTTTCCTTATTTGAAAGGAATAACTGGTACAATTTCCACACTTTTATTTTCCGTCTCCGACCATGGTTGCAGTGCATTATGCCATCATCAAAGAATAAAAGTTTGGAAACTGTGCCATTTTATCTTCCAAACACCAATTTTACTCGTCTAACACGACTCGAGTTTCAACGATTTATCTACATCATCATATCGTTTCAACAATTTATCGTCACCTGATGATGACGATATATCGTTGTAACCCGGGTCGTGTTAGATGTGCTAAGTGCGGCCTATGTAAAAGTTACTTCCGATTAAATATTGTGGAAATTTGGAGTGCCACAAAGTTACTGAAGAGAGATGTTTATTTAATCATACCATTGTTTCTATTCAAATGTGGAAATCCATTGGTTCCACAAAGTTAGTACCAATACGCTCTCGTATGTATGTATATACTTTCTGGCTTGTTTTTCCTCAAACTGCCTACGTATTCGCTAATAATTTTATATTGTAGTTTACGGCTTAGCTTCTCGACCTGTACGTTTTGCATGTTTTTACACCCCCTTAGTTATCAGGGTGTTTTTCTGCTCTTAGATTTTATTGCTAAGGAGGCTGTATAGTTTTGAAATTACAATGAATCGTTAAAATTTTTCTCAAAGGTTTTCTTTCATATTTTCGTTAATTTTTTATCAAACTGAATGTATTTGGCCTTTCATATGAAGTACATGTATATTGATAACGAAAATTATAGACTTTTTTGATTGGAAACATTTCCATTGTCGTCAGTTTTTTTGTCTGTTGATCTCAGCTCTTTGTTCCTTAAACTTGGTAATATTCTTTCCGTTCGACAGGTGATTTTATCTGAATTTGATGTGAATTGCTCTCACCATTTTCTCCCATGTGCCTCGGGATCAAGTGGAAAAGAGAACCCTACGATTCTCAATTTTTCCCCAACTTATGGAGACGAAATGGATGAAATTTCTCTAGAAATAAAAATTTGATCAAATCAGGATTTGATCCCAGATCTATACAGTGCCAGTATGGTATTTACAACAAGTTTTCTTAGTTCCAGCTGAATTTCAGTAGTGGTTGGCTCGTAAGAACAAAATTCCATTATGAGACAAAATAAATATACTATGACAAAAACGCAGAGAATGGAATCGATTTACGGCGACGCAATTTTATCGAGTGCATTCATAATGAGCATAAAATATATCCCGGTGATTTTTCAGTAAAGTTAGAACGGTTTTGCCCATTTTTGAGAGTAACTGCAAGTATCTCAATGAGACGGTAATGCTCCCTAGCAATAAAATAGGTTCCGATCTAACATAATTCAAAAAGTCTATTAAAACACAGGAAAATCGCTTCAAACTGTGCAGAATTATAGCAATTAAACACGTTTTAACGTCATATTGAACCAGCCTTTTTACTAAATTTTCGACTGTGACTGGAGCAATTACGGGACTATCAAGTGTTCCAGATGAACAGGTATTTTAATTTTGCTTTTCAGCAAGTTTTTGACTCGTGGGCCACGAAACGCTCTTGTTACTTCACTACGTGTCAAGTCTTTCACATCCGTCGTCACCTTCGAATAACCTCGTCGAGCATTCAAATTAAAAATATTTTTCTAAAAATGAAAAAATAATGAAACAAAGCCCTTTATTTGCCTGGAAATGGGGTCAAAGGCTTGATTCACCCCTTAAATCCATCCATTAAGGCCGACGTGGAAAACGTTTGCTTTGAAAAATCATTTCCTTCAACAAAAGAAGGCGAAAGCTCTCACACACCCAAGGACCTAAATCCTGTATGTATTACAAGGCCAAGTTCTACGCAGTTTCCGAACCTCAAGACCTACGATGCGGTAACAAATCACCTCCTTTATTCTTCTACATGTGATCCTTATTTTTTAAATAAAATCCTAATCGATGTAAAGCACCCATATGTATCACACAAGCCATTGGGATAGACGGAGAGGGCGCTTGCTCTAGTGGCTGGCACTAGAAGCTGTAAAGTGGGCTTGGCCTGTCCGCCATATTTGTTAACCCCGACTTTCCTTTAGCAATTGTAAGCTGGCGCACAAATTTCGCAACTTTTCGATGTTTACCATCGATAACTTACTTGAAATCATCATGTACTTACTTCTTCGATGTAGTCATATTTAATGGTAACTTTTACTAAACCACAAAAAATACTCAAAAAATGATACCTGCCACCTCTCTCTCACCCCCTTTTCTCCTGTCTTCCACCCCCAATATCACCTCCTCCTTCTCTCCTTTTTTCCGAATGTATAAGAGAGTTCCTGACCTTGTTCTGCACCTGATAATGATACTTATGTATTGAAACCCGGGTCGTGTTTTTTGTGTGTATTTTTTGTGGTTTAGTAAAAGTTACCACTAAATATGACTATGGAAACATACCACCAAGTTAACAAAGATACTGCTTTATTTGACCTTGAATGCACATACTCCTAACGTATATATTGTTATTTTTTAACTAATAATAATCCACATTCCCTTTCCGCGTACTAAAACATTGACATGATGGAAGGGCTTGCAAAGTTTGAATTCACACGCGGCCAAAGTTTTACTTCAAATAATCAATAGAAGCTTGGAGAGAAAGGCCAAAAACTACTTAGGTGATAATCAGTTTTGGTTCCGGTGGGGAAGGTCAACTCGGGATGCGATAGTGGTGATGAGAACGCTTATAGAGAGAAACATAGAGTATAACCAGGATGTTTTCGCATGCTTTATTGGTTTTAAAAAAGCATTCGATAGAGTAAATTGCAATAAACTAACAGAAATACTCGAGAAAATGAGGATAGACTGGCGAGACAGGAGACTAATCCAAAACTTGTGTATGACTCAAAGGGCGCAGGTGAGGGTGGCTGGTGGTGAATCGGGGTGGTCAACTTTAGGTCACGGTGTAAGCCAAGGGTGACCGTTATCGCCATTGCCTTTCAACATTTATGCTGAGGAAATGGTAAGACAGGCATGGAAAGAACTTGAAGTGGGAGTCAAAGTGGAAGGGCATCTTATATATTCGCGGACGATCAGGCATTGGTTAAATGATCGAATAAAGCTAGCTCCCTTCGCTGGAATCCCTTTCTCATCAGTTATCGTCTTTTCCAAATGTCTTGGGCGCTAAAAGGCTGGACTGGGAATCTGTGGAGGAGAGCGAAGAGAAAGTTGCTCGTCACATCACTTTGCTAGGACTAATCAGGGTACTGTAGGCATGCGATAGAGCCACGAAATTTCAGTCTCCCTCAGATCTGCGTAGTGTGAACTTCGTGATTCTGCTTGCTGTGTTGCCTTACCTCATTACTACACGGTCTCTCTCATTGCGGGCCACGCGGTCTTCCCGCTTGAAGGATAATTAATGTAGGCAACATCGATCTAGAACCTCCCCTCTCGGGGTCAGTTCCCAGCCCTCCGGATGCGGAGGCCTTCGAACAGTTTCGGACTCGCACGAAAGGTGCCCACCCTCACAAGTTTTAAGCCTGCCTCCTAGCCCCCAAGACATTTAACAAATATTACAATAATAATACTTTTTTAGTCAAGTCCACTGGATTTATTTCAGCGATGACTTCCATTCTACCTAATATTCGTATACCACCGTCACTGCTGTTGCATTCATTCATTGCTTTTAATTCCAAATATTTCTGCTCTTCACAGCTTCTTCCAGCACATTTATCAGAGAATTTCTTGCAATACCCAATTCTCTCATATCAATCACTCCTTTTGGATTAATGTGTTAGTTTTTCGATACTTAGCCACTCTCTCAACATGACCAAACGAACAACGCGCGTTCCTCACATATATGTCCATCATCCGGGCACTCAATCCTTGTATTTTTCATGACCCACTAATTCCTGATCACCCTCCCTCATTAACCGCATAATATTCTTCCGAAAAATATACACCCGCTGAGACCCTGCCGCCTGCATCAAGAAGCAAGAGAAAAAGATCCAACTTACCAGGCGATCTAAATACCAACTTAATTCACAGTTATCGTCGCCGAAAGTTACACTTCGAGGAAATGTGTAAAATCAAATATTCTGAATAATAGAAGAGGATATGTTAATTAATATAAATGTGCAAACATTTATATAGGGTACGAACAAATTTTATATAATTCGCTGATGTAGTTCAGAAAAATAAATTTTAAAATTATAATGAGTAACGGAGAAAAATTATTTCACTTATGGGGCACATTAGGCTTTTTGCTACTACCACGATTCATCCAAAGCGTTGAAAAGGAAATCTGCAAAAATCCTTGACCTCCCAGAAAGAGAATCCCCGAATGGGCTTTGGATAATATTAATGCAATCTATTTTAAAACCAAAACTTCACCTCTACGAACGAAATGATTCATCGCTACTAATCCCAACCATTGTTAAAAAGCAATTACCCGCTCCGAGAGAACTCTCCATTTTTCCTCCGCTATTAATAAACCAAACTAATTAAATGGAATTCAAAGGAAGTACGCTTCATTGCCCCGACTTAAATTAAAAAAGTAAAGAGTGGCTTCACACGCGAAAGGCAAACCCTTGGTGGGTGGGAAAAGGCTTCGCGTGCGACCCACATTTCTCAGCTTAAAAAAAATTACGAGAACGAAAAAGCTAAACATTTGGGAATTAAGGGCATAATAAAAGCTTCCATTTCCTTGGGTTAATATTTCACCCGATGGAAGGAAGCGCTATCTGAGAAATTACAGTTGGTTTCCAATGCCGCCAGGAAAGATATGGATCGTCCAATGAATGTAATTATGCTTTCATTCGCCGCGTCTCATGATTTCAGAATGCCACCCTAGAGTAAGGAGATTTTTTTTCATTGATCGTTCAATCCTAAGATTGGTTGACTGCAGCCCTCCACCCTTCCCTATCTAATGCTAGTTCCCTTATCTCCTGGTAGCTCTCCCAATGTACTTTCCAATTTATTTTGTCCATGAACTTATTCCTGGGTATTCCTCTGGGGAATTTTCCCTCAATTTTACCTTCAATGCGGTTCCTCACAAACACATTGTGTGTCATGGTGTGTCCAAACTACCTGGTTTTTTTCTATATACTGTTCCATATCGTCCTTTACCTTCCAATATTCTGAACACTTCATCATTTCTTATTTCGTCTGTCCATTTTATCTTCAGTATCCTCCTCCCGGATCATGTTTCGAAGGCTTCCACTATTTTCTGGTCAGCTTTTCCAATATGGAGAGTCAGTATCAGTAATTAAAGTGGTATAGGTAACAATTTCTTAAACAAATCATGCCGTGCTTTAGCGTAATGTGTTACCTTTAATACTTGTGAAAAAACGCTCGGTTAACCCTCTCGTACGTATCTTTAAGAATCATTAGCCAGGTTGTCATTCAGCATAAAACTAAGAGATGTCTTTTGCATAAGTAATATCACAAGAAAAATAAGAAATAAATACCTAATCACTGAAAGGAACATTTGCACTGATTGTGAGTCATTTTTGGCTATGAAAGAATAACTTTCACTACCAATTTGCAGAGAGATAAATATCAAGCTATTTACTCAGGAGTCTTGATACATTAAGTTAGTTTTGTCACTAACTTTTTTAAATTTTCTGATGAAACCTAATTTTAATACGCGATAAATATAATTATGACGTTATTAGCTACAGACCAAAAAATAAGGGAAAGGCCGGCTCAAAATGGGATTTTCCAGCAGCCAGTGTCACGATTTCTTCATGGAGGACCATAAATTAAATGAAAAATTTAGATTAACAGAAAATTTATAGATAGACTAAACCAAAATTTAACTTTGATTTCAGTAATGCACTATAAAGTCTAGTAGATTTATTTAACAAGAAAATACAGGGTCGTTATAAAAGAATGATTGGACGGACAAAATTAGAAATGATGAAGGGCACAGAAGAGTAGAGGAGTAAAGGACCATATATATTCATTTATTTATTTCACCACCAAAAACGGCACAAAGGCTATTGTATTGGCTTACATAATCAATAAATAAATAAAAATTTCAAACAAAACAATATTCATTAAATAAAACAATAATGAGGCAAGCGTAGGAAGGGATTGGAGAGGGATAGATCATTTAAGTGGCGTTTCAGTGAGGATTTGAAAATGGTGGCAGAGGAGAAAAGGTCCAAGGAAAGATATTTCGAGGCCAAGGTGTTAAACAAGGAGGGGATTCGGAAGAAGAGAGAGCGCTGGGAGATAGAAAGACGGAATTGGGGAGTATACAGTAGACAGTTACTGAGTAATGGACGGGGAGGAACATGAATACTAAAGAGAGGGAATATTTCATTGGTCCGTAGAGAGCCGCTGAAGATTCTTTGTAGGAACATCATATCTGATAGGACACGGCGGTGAGTTAACTGAGAAATGCCAAGGGAGGAAAGGATGAGGTCACGGGATGAGCTTCTGAAGATGGGGACTCGATGGCGAACTATGGCGAGAAAGAAGTTGACTGGGCGGTTGAGCAAATCCAACGTAGTGGGGCAGGCGGTAGACCAAATGGGTGCACAGTATTCTAAGATGGGGAGAATACAACTGAAAAATATAGAACGCGGTACAGAAAGAAAGAACCATATGGATTGGGCACACCCTGAGACACAATGGGTTTGTTAAGAGCGTAATTGAAGGTACAATGGAGGGAAAAGTCCTCTGAGGAAGACCATGTATTCAGCTCATGGACCAAATAAAGAAGACAGTATACCACGTGGTAAGAGAACTAGTACTAGATGGAGAAGGGTGAAGGGCTGCAGTCAACCAATCTTAGGATTGAACGACTGATGATGAATGATGACCCATCGCCGTTCCTTTTCGAGGAAGGTAGCGTCAAAAGCGTTCACCCTTCAGTGATAAACCAGTGAAGTTGACCATACCGCATGAAAAATTTAAGAGAGCACTGTGTGTAGAAAACACATAAAATCCTATTAATCAAAATGTGGAAACTCGGGTTCACATCTCCGACTGTTCACGCAAGAGGACGGCTGAATGCTGGATGATTAATTTCAAAATTAATTAAAAAGTCACAGCACCTCAAAGCTCTCGAGGAAATCACGCCAGGCGATTAGCCACGCATGGGGAGGATCCCTGCTGTAGAACTTGGTCAAGACTTTTGCTGCTCATAATCTCAACTTTCCACGCCCAGAGCGATAAAAATATTTCAGCGAATGGTAGACTTTCGCAGTGCGACGTCAATTTTATTTTCATTCTCCGGGGCCTCGTATTGCATCCATCCCTCAATTCTAATTCTTCACGACTAGTAATTACATTTGGAGCAAATAACTGAATACTATGTTCTTCTCGAGACAGAAATCAGTTTCTGCAAGCCTCAAAGAGCATTAAAATTTCAAAAATTAAAGAGGAAACTTTTTTCAACAGTATCAAACGCTCTCCTGTTATTTTTATTAACAGGCATACATGTTACAATATCGGGAAATACATACCAATCACACCGTTTCCTACCGGGGTTGGCACAGTCACAAAGTTTATTTATTTTTTTTGCTTGCCGGACGATTCTGTTGGCCCGTTGTCCCTAATTTTCTCATGAGTTTCACTCATAAATACATTTTTGTACACCTAAATCTGCTTCAATAATTTCCTCCATACTGACCTATCCTTGCCAACCTCTTTTGCCTCATTTACCCCCATACACTGCTTCACACACGCCTTCCTGTTTTTGAGACTCCTAATATTCCTCCTCCTAAGAATTTCCTCAACCACATTCAACCACAACTTTTTCGGCCTACCTCTGCCTCTCGCACCATTCATTTCACTCTCATATATCTGTTTCGTCATTCGACTCTCATCCACTCTCTCAACATGGCCAAATCAAAGAAACTCACTCCTTTCATATTTCACAGAAATAATATTCAATGTGAACATTATTGGTTGACTTATAAACAACCAGTCTCTCTCCGCAAGTTCCATTGTTTTGTTACCTGACTTAATAGAATTTTTATATAGGTTGTGTAATTGCCTTGGTCTTCTGAGCTTCCTCCTTACTTCGTGGTTATACCAACGAGGTTCCCGTTTGAATTTGTGGAGAATATATACATCGATTCCTTTACGTAAAATTCTCGAAAAATATCTCCATGATACTTCATTGCTCAAGTCTTTTACTGTGAATAAATACTTCGTAAATGAAGCTTCTAACGTCTATCCAAATTTTATGTAACCGCATTTTTGAAATAAGTAGACTTTACGTTTAGGTTCTGCAGTGGACTCTGCTGTTGTTTTCAAAGTCGTAAAAATTACTTTATGATCACTTATTCCTTCAAGAATATCGACGTGTTTAATCATTTTAGGGTGAATAACAGCTAAAAGACTTAATATTCTATTACCTCTCGTGGGTTCGTTAACTACTTGAGAAAGACAGTGGTGTGAAAGCGTATTAAGTAAGGCCTCGCTTATATCACGCTTCCTCGAACTTGTTTCAATGTTATTGGTTTCCCAATTTAAGACTTTTCTGATAGTGGAAGAAAATTCTTGCGAGTATGAATGCACTTACTGCCTGCGGCGAGAGATGTAGTTAAAAGCGTCTTACATACACTGGTTGATTATAAGTTAACTAATAATGTTCACATTACATATTATATCGGTGAAATATGAAAGGAGTGTGTTTCTTTGATTTGGCCATGTTGAGAGAGTGGATGAGAGTCGAATGACGAAACATATATATGAGTGAAATGAATGGTGCGAGAGGTAGAGGTAGGCCGAAAAAGTTGTGGTTGAGGAAAGCACTTACAAAACACTGCCCGAACGATTATGCATTAAACGTCGAGAGCTGCGTTTGAGCGCTAAGTCGGGAATGTGGTAATCAATAGAGGTCGGTATAAATCTCGGCTGCCTACCCGAGGGTCCCAATCCGGGCGAGCCCACCTGCTTACCCCTAGCTGAGCCATAAGCTGTTTGATACCAGGGACACCATAATCCCCCATGCAGGTGGAGCGGGACAGATAACTTTCCGGCAATCTCGAAAATACGGATTCAACCCATCCAACTTCTTAGATCCAGACGAGTCTTACCGTCTGAACTTCACTTCACCTCAACTTTGGATGAGTGATTGTTGTTCATGCGAAATTAAGATTGCCAGAAATGATTTCCAAGAAGAAACTATTCTACTCCAACAGAAGCCCAAGTGATTATGCCCAACAGAACATAATTTGAACATTATGAACAGAAGCCCAACATGAGCTCCAAGTGAAGCCCAAGCGAAATTAAGATTGCCAGAAATGATTTCCAAGAAGATACTATTCTACTCCGACAGAAGCCCAAGTGATTATGCCCAACAGAACATAATTCGAACATTATGAACAGAAGCCCAACATGAGCTCCAATTGAAGCCCAAGCGAAATTAAGATTGCCAGAAATGATTTCCAAGAAGAAACTATTCTACTCCAACAGAAGTCCAAGTGACTCGACAATTCGAAACGACGTCGACGTCTGACTCGATTCCTTGTCGACGATTTCGACAAGGAACTGAGCATATTTGTACACAGTATATCCTCGGTAGGCATCGTTTCCATTTACATCTGACTCGATGTTACGTCCATGCTAACAAGGGCCGTCGGAAAATTTTTCCCTGTTAAATGCTAATAAAATTGACTTTATGTGGATATGCTTGCGTTTTTTTACGACTGAAACATAATCATCTCATCTGAAATGGCTATTTTTTCAGGATAAAGGGAAAAAACGAATTTTGAAATCAACGCCTTGACTTATCGCGGGATTAAAGTGGTCACGAATATCTGGATCCGTTTAACGGTGTTTCGACTTACGTCGCTCTTCTTCAACACGCATCTCCGACGTAAATTGAGGACTTAATGTACGCAGAATTTGAGGAAATACATGGAAACATGCAAGACGTTAAGGTAGTTTGAGCGTAATATCATTTCACCAAGAAGTCAATGAATTTGGTCGCATTTTGAAGGGAAATATCTCCCCCTTCCAAAGATACCAAAAAATTAGTCTTTTACCCATTTACTTTCCGAGATTTTTGACGGAAACTACCAACCCTTTTACATCATAATGGTACGTCTAAACACTCCACGGATACCTCGCTTAAAAAATGAGGAATTTCTAACGCCCATATCTCGTCAAAAAATCAATTGTGTGTAGTGTGTATGTTTTCTCAGCAATTCATAAAAATTAATCAAATTTTCACCGCAGCAATGTTTTCAGGATCACAAAAAAGCCTTCCGTTTTGAAGAAGTTATAAACGTACCGCGCGAAAAAAATGAGTCAAGTTAAAGACTTATTTAGATATTTTCATGTAATTATTTAGAATATCTGTCATATAAAACTATATTATTGCACCATTAATAATGCAGTTTTATTTCATGTGCCCCACAGCTGCTGAAATTAAAACGTATAATTCGAATGAGGTCTCCATTATGACTATGGAGTACGTCCCAAGGTTTGCGACTCAACCATGTGGAAGTTGCATTTCACAAATTAAATAGTACCTAACTTTGTTTCCTTCCTCAGATTTATTTTCGTGATACAATATTTCGACTCAGCGGTGTCATAATCACAAAAGGTACCTGATGATGACACCACTGTGTCGAAACATGTTTTACCGGGAAAATAAATCTGTGGAAGGAAACGAAGTTACTATTTCATTTATGACTGGGGAAATATCTCGCTCAAACAACCTCTACTACACTCTAGTAATTTGTGCGCAGCCATGTGAAGAAAAGGTTTATATGCTGAAACTGCAAAATAATGAGCAAAAAACGTATCATAGATTAAAACTCATGCTCTATAACACGCAATTAAAATCACAGGGCCATGAGGCATTTACTTGACCGAGTAGAGGTGAGAAAAAAATGTGCCTTTAAAATTGTATTGTGCGATACGGTCAATTTGCGCGAATGTCCATAAGTTAATTAACCCAGTTCTGATCCTCTAACACGAGTCATCGCAATGTGCTCGCATGTGTTCCCAACTCGACACGCGAGGATGGATCTATTGTCTAAACGGACCTGTACGGAAAGACGTGTGGAAGATACAGAACCGATAGATTTAAAATGTCATTTTTTCCACGTACAATAAGGGACCATAATAGTTGCGATATATCAGTGATACAATTATTTGACTCTGACTAGATAACATAGGATTTTGCACTTGTGCATAACTTAACATAATTATTATCTAGATATGACAATATCTTAACATGATTATTAGCCACTAAATTCGCATGTATTCTCCGGTATGATATACTCTTGAATGATTTAGTGCCTTGCAGCGTTATTTATTTGCCGCATTAATAATACAAGCCAATAGTTGGATCTTGAATAGTGTACTGCATGGTAGCCTGTTCATACATGTAGCACTCTCCTAGTTTCTGGTATGACTACGAATTATCATCCTGACTGCTTTTAGCCTGCGCTTGGCATCCGGAGGTACGTGCGAGGTTCGGATTTCTACTGGGATGAGTGCTGCATGCCTGGTATGGAATCAACCCGTGCCACACATCCTAGTTGTAGCTTGCACGGTATTCCGTAGATGTAGAATCATTTATAATCGAAAAATATATCCATTTTGATGTTCGTTGCTTTCAATATCCCAATTGAAAGCACTCAAACTTAAGGAAAAGCAAGTTCCACGATAAATAAGCGTTTGGATGATGAATACCGCCGGTGAACGAAAGGGCCAATAAAAAATGTTTCAAGTGACACTTCATTTATCCTTTCCTAAAGCTTCGTCCGGAAAGATAGAGATGACAACGGAATTGACGGGTGACGAATGAAATACGGATGAAACAGGCAAAAGCACAACCGACAAGTGGGACAAAAGAGGATGACACAGACTCCATCCATAATCACGCTTCCACAAAACGTCGATAAACTCACAAAAAAAACGAACTTCCCGAAACCTTACAAAGCAGACGAGAGCGAGAGCGCACAGAATAAATCTAAATGATTCATTCTCCACAGAAAAACAAAAGGAAGCGAGGACGAAGTTTCCTCCACGGCCGCCAGAGGGTGTCAAAGGACGAGCGTAGAATTGGAAATGACGGAGGGGAGGGGGAAAGGAAATTATGACGCGAAACTTCCCTCCGAAGTAAAGGATACAAGCAGAAAAGGATGAGGGCTTGGAAATAAGAAGAGGAAGACGGAAGAGGTAGAATTTAAGGAAGAAAAAGAGGGCGTGAAAATGAAGGCAAAACAGAACCATTTCAGAATGTCTTTAAGCTTCACTGTAGAGGGAGTTACATTAACTTGAAGGGGATGTATCATTGTGGTAAAGCGTAATCCTCAAGGCCGGTAGCGGAGCTACAACTAGAACCACCCACGGTGCTCTAACAATACATTTCTCAGGGTAATGAGCAATACACATTAAACCTATTCAGGCACAATTAGAAAATTAAGGTAAAAAATATGAAAATAGTTTTATTTCTTCCGTTAATTAATTAAAAGTCAGAAATAATTAGTTTACACCTTGCTTTTGTAAATCAAACTTAATTGTGATGCAATAAAAATCTACTTCTACTGGCAGTACCTAACTGTTTTGTGGATAACACATAAATGGTCCGCAATCGTTATTAATAATTAATTGTACTGGTAAACTCTCACAATAGTCGATGATTATACTCTTCTCATAATTTAAAAAAGCACTTAGTTTTATTCTAAGGCCATGATTTTATTCTAAGTCTGTAGTTAGTATATTCTAAGTCCGTGGTTTTATTTTAATGCTCTCCCGTAAAGGGCGCAAACAAGACTCTCCATAATGCGTGAGCTCGCGTTATCGTAATTTCTACAATCTCGCTCAGGAGAGCAGAGAAATGAGACCGAGATTCTCGTCCAATTTCTTCAGCTGCTTTTAATCACAGGTATCCATTGACGGAGTGCGTTACTAAGATAATAAATGTGAGCATTTCTTCTTTTAGAACGATTTGCGTTTTGAAAAACCATCACGATAACGCGACAAATGGAGCCGTGATCCCATCCCTTCATTGTAGCACTCCGTCATTCAAATACAATTGTTTGTGTATTTAAAGGTGAATTTCATGTAGATGGCAAAAAGTAGTCCTCCAATAGAAAAACCTGCACGGAAAAAAGTAGTAGCCTTCTTGAATGTTAGTCAAAGAAACGCTAAAAACATCATTCTTAGTCAGGGCGAATATTTGTTAAACAAGCTCGATTCATTAGTTTATACAGCAGCCACCGATTGGTAAACTTAAAACACTTAACTCATTTAACAAGCTTATTTTATTAACAAATGCATCTTGATTAATTCATTCATAATAAAGAGAAATTATGCCACTAACCCAGCGATCCTCCATTTATTAGACCGTTCCACGCAATAATCACGCACACTCACATTTCGTCAGATCCATTCAGGCTTTTCTTTTGTGTTTTTTAGTAATATCTTTATTTCCAAAAATTAATGACACAGGATAATGTAACTCGGATGAAAAAGTAAAAGAGAGATGCTACTTTGCTCTGGTTGGTCCACACCTCGAATACGCCGCGAACATTTGGGACCCTGGTCATAAATATTTGACCAAATAATTAATCAAATACAAAGAAAAGCAGCACGCTTCGTTAAAAACTGCTACGAACGAACACATAGTGTTTCACGACTGTTAGAGGGATTAAGGTGGGAGCCCTTAGAGACTCGGAGACTGCACGCTAGGCTTAGGCTGCTTGAGAAATTCAGAACTGGAGAATTTCAGAACGACACAGAGAATATTATTGTGACGCCTCACAACATTTCTAGATCTGACAGATGCGATAAAGTAAGAGAGGTACACTGCCAAGCAGATAAGTACAAAAACTTGTTCTTTCCGCGCACAATAAACGACCCCAATAAAAACTGAGCTCCACTAAATACACTCCCATAATACATGTTACCATTTCACCTCCCAAAAACTTACATCTTTACACGACTGGTGACCTACCACCCCCTGCCACACTCGCATGCGGCGGCTCGCAGGGTAGTATGTAGATGTAGATTTAGAGCATATTGACCGAATTAGGTATGACTGGGAAGAGTCGGCAAACTCAAAGGGAGACAGTTGTCCTAATGGGGTGATTATATTCTCTATATTCCAGCATATGGTTGTGTATATTTGAAGCTATGTATCTAGGAATTAAACTATTAGAATTACTATATAGGGAGGGCACTTGATATGGTGGCTAATGCTAGAAGCTGAAGCCAGACCACCATCCTCGTTGACCGTCATTTTTCTATAGCGCTTGCGGGCTAACGCACTGATTTCGCAAGTTAACTCTTTTCCATCGATAACTTTCTAAAAATCAGCATGCACTTACTTCATTCATATGAATTCTTCCAACATATATTTTTTTTATTTGTTGAAATTAAAAATTATCCGCAGTACCGATGAAAAATATTGTAAAATTGATTAGAATCCATATCACTAAGAGGTCAATTAATGTTTTTAGAGTTACTTGTCATAAATTACTACAGGATGGTTGGTATGCTTGCTTTACACCCGCTAATTCGTTCATTCCGTCGTTCTATCGATAGGAAAGTAAGGAAAGAACATGGTTAAACAATATGGTTGTTATTTCTGTTGTTAGGCTTCAGTTTGATGACGTAATGTCCTCTCTAATATACCTCAATAATCAGAATCATCGGAAAAAGGTTCCACCGCGACTGTGTAAGTCAAAACAAATACTAAACTCCAACTTTTTTAGAATGGTTCTAAATATCCTGTTTTCGCTAATGGAATGCGGTAGCTATTGATAATAGCAACACTACAGCACGAAAAATGGCAATTATACCACGAATATGTTTTTGATGAACACTATTCCATGGCCATAGACGCCAACTGCAGCGCCATTTCCACGAAATTACCACATTTTTGCTCACATTTCCCAGTAATTAGCCAATAACTCAAAAATTAAAACTGTAAAATGCATTGAAGTTCTGATGAAGGCTTCCGCGGGGCTTAGATGGAGGTTGATTCCTTTTTTTTGGGTTTTCCGCTGCGTTGGTTCATGTTGAGGACAATATTTCGCCAGCTATCCTTCCGGCTTCCTCATTTACATGGACCTGAGGAAGCCAGCAGGACAGCCGGCGAAATATAGTCCTCAACATGAACCAACGCGGCGGAAAACCCGAAAAAAAATGAATCAACCTCCTGTAAAATGCATACTTAATATTTTTTTTCAAATTTCCGGAAGTTTTTGCTTCTTTGAACAGTTTCCTATGAAAATGGCTTTTATAATAGATAGAAAAATACTATTTTTCCACATCCATTTCCCATTCTCACTCTGAACACCATGTATTTCCACTTCAAATCGCGAGAAAAATAGAACAGGAAGGTGATATTTTGTTCTTTATGAGTAATAGAGGGCACATTTTTCCACAAGCATCCATAATATGAGAACAATGGCATTAATATTCCTTACCGGAGAGACCGTTGGGTAAAAGTTACATGCAACATTCTTCTTTCTATAATGGGAAATCAATAATATGACTTTGATTATACACTCTAAAAATATCCTGAACTCGTAAATATAAGAATTCTTGGGGAGTGACATTGGACAGCTGTAAAGAAAGAGCAAAGTAAAAGAGCTCATAGTTCTGAAAAACAAGGATAAAAAAATAACGTCGATCGACTGTAGCACACATAAGGGCGATGCAATTGATTTTAATTCTTAAGTTGAAGAGAACAGACTGCCATTTTTCATGCAGCCAACTGACGGACGACAGATCGTTTAGGAATACACGTTTTCCATTATGAAAGTGACACTCCATTAAGGAGATTGAGAGGTTTTCCAACATAAGTCAGCAGCCAACGCACATTTATTTTCCCTATCTATTTGTCAACTTAAGGTTATTTTGTTTTTAGTCAACTCCGGGTTTGACTAGAGTATTCAGGAAATGAAATATTGCTAATATAGGTATAGCAAAACTTTTTGACACTCACCAGTCAACTAAAATCACGTTATTACCGCAAGGACAGGTGAATCGGGTCTCCCCGCGAGGTCGAAAAACCCCCCACCAGGTCTGCAAGCCTTCGCTTATACCCTAGTGGGAAGTATTGGGATAAGGAAAAGGGAAGGGAAGGGAAAGGTTAGCGAGCCACAACCCCTGCGAGGCCGACACCATGAGGCGGATTGACGTCAAAAGGACGTCAATGGGCCACCGCCTCCCCGCAGTGCTCGTATCTGTTGGGTTCACCCAACAACGTAAGACGAGTCCCCGTCAGTCTCGCATTTGCGAAAACTTACCGCACATCTAATGAAAACCGGAGGAGCCCGTTGCCCAAAAAATTGGGATTAGGTATCCCCCGACTCCCTTTTACGGGTAGACGCCGTGCGGTCTGCCGGAGTACATCATCAAATCATGGAGGGTAAATTCGGACCAATTCTGGTCGAAGCGTGTGTACATCCGTCATCTCAATACTCCTCGTCTACCCATACCTCAAGGACATTTCTCTTTACTCAGAAAAACGCGCGTACCCGGATGTCCTTTGATTCTGGTGCATGACTACACGGGGTGGCACGGTTTAAGAAGCGCCGCCTAACATCGAAAAATTCCTTATCATGGTACAGAACCCTCAGCGCTCAAATATTTCCAAAACACAGCATGCACATACCGTTAGGTAGGTTAGGCGATTATGAATTTTTGGAAGCGATTATGAATTTTTGGAAAAAGAATGGCTTTCCCCGGAATAATTATTGCATCAAAGAAAATAAAATATGTAACGTAGATTCAATTAAGTACTTAGGCGTCACCATCACTGAAGACATGTCATGGGGGAAACACATCAGGGAAATAACTAGTGTAGCAAACCGTAGATTAGGATTCGTAAAAAGGGTTCTAGGCAAATGCGATGAGAGAGTACGAGAAAGAAGCTATTTTACACTTGTCAGGCCTCATTTAGAATATGCCGCTAGTATATGGGATCCGTACGAGGAAGGTATGATAAAAGAATTAGAGCGCGTGCAAAGGAGATCTGCTAGGTTTGTTAAAGGCCGTTATTATAATTGTATTAGTGTTACGAGGTTAATAGAAGAACTAGGATGGGAATTACTATCAGAACGCAGGTTAAAATTTAGGTTAAACCTTTTAAGTAAATTCGAAACAGAGTTGTTCACAGATGACGTTAGATATATATTGAGAACCCGTGCGTATTATGCTAGGTTTGATCATATTAACAAGATTAGAGAGATAGATTGTCGTACCGATAGATTTAAAATGTCATTTTTCCCTCGTACTATAAGAGAGAAAAATAGGCAGCGTAGCAAAGGGATAGGTGGGTGAAATATAGTTAGAGTAGTCTGTAGTGCATGATGCATGTAATAACAACCAATAATCCCTTCCATATTATGTAGATACTAACCATCTAGCTCCATGTGAGCCTATTATATGGCATATCTCCCTTAAATATCCTATTTGCATGTCAATAGTGCATGTTTGGTGATCTTCACCCCCTGCCACACACCCTCGTGGTGGCTCGCAGGGTATCACGTAGATGTAGATGTAGATGTTAGGTACTATTCCATGCCCCGAATGTACCACAAAAAACTTTTATTAAATAAACCTTAGCGTATAAATGCTTGTTACCGTCCACATCAGGCGAATATGTAAGGGGGAGATGCAACAACCCTCCTTCTAAGGATTCTTCAATCGGCAATAACCAGTGTGAAACGGACTTATTTTCCTCATTAGATCACGTTTTAGAGTGGGATTACGATCAACGTTCCCTGACGTCGGAAATGGACGGTGGCGTTCGCGAAGGTTGTTCATTAACATTGAGTTGAGCGAAGGACAATGGTCGGACAATAATGACGCCGTAGAGATAGAAACCTTGCAAAAGTCTAACTTTCCGTCACGCCGCACCTGCGTCAGCCTATCAGAGCAGAGTTTTTATTCAACTTTTACAGCTTTATTTCCTTTTTGAAGTGAAAACTTCTTTGGTGGGACGTGACCGAACACTTTTTGCAATAAGAAAAATGCACAAACTCACGACAGCATTTGGAATGCGTCACGCTGAGCCCGTACACATTAGTCCGCACTTCACGTGGCTCTATCGAACGCTCAACGGCGCTGGGGCTCAACACCCCGAGGGAAGTGCCTCCAAAAGGCCATTGGGGAACTAAGTGGAGGCCACGGGACTTATGAAGTGAAAACTTGTATGGCGCGGCCTGATAAAACATTTCTTATAGGTAGAAATATGTAGAAACTCACGAAATTAGGTATATGGGAAAAATCTATATAATATCGGTTTCTCTGTCATGTTCTCTCATGTCTATAGGTATACCAGAGAGCGACGGAGTTTATAACTTGTTCGTGCAGCATCACCCAAGCATACGGCTTAATATACATTTATTCTTTAATATCAGCTATTTATCACCACATTTTCTGTAAGATCAGTAATATAATCTGACAAATAAACCAACAATTAACACTCATCAATTCAATTTTTGAAAGCAGTAAATTTATTTAACCATTTTTAAACCAATGACTTCATTTCAAGTATTTTGGTTTTTAATTCTGTCGGCAGTCTCCCGGCTACCCCCTTTCAATTTCACTCATTACAATGAAAAATAATTAGCTCTCTTGAAGAAGTGGTAGTCTGTATTCTTAAATTATTTATATTTTGACTTTACAAATTGATTTCAGTGTCTCCTTGACAACCGTTTATTGCTCCGTCCCGAACAACGGCCGAAAATTGGCGCCGATGTTCTCGCCAGTCGTAATACTCTACTCCTATGAGGGGCAGAAGACGGAAAACTGGACACTACTGTCCGTTTCTGCCACGTCAGAAAACGTCAGTCGTAATCCCACCCTAACAAGAGAGGAGAAATATATTTCCAAAACGTTCAACCGCAGAATAACGACGTAACTAATAACACACTCTCAAAAGTTCTAAAATTAAAAAAAATCATCAAACTCAAGCAAGCCTAAACACAATAAAAGGCACAATCATCAAGAAAATCATGGTATCCAAGTTTTGTTATTGAAAAAATATATATCAAACCACTCATGTTACTTGGATAAACGGCCATAAAGCAGACTTGGGCTTAAGGTCCTCCAGCTGTAATTATGATATCGGAGTGTCCATCCCAAGACAAAATTTCGAGAGGAATACAACATTGGACAGACGTGGGACACGAACCGATAGCCTCTGGGTTGCAACGAAACAGTCGAGCTGCCACGGCACCCACCCAAGTTTCCCACCATACCATACTATAATCACGGTAAGATAATTTGATAATGATACCGGAGGATGAAACCATAAATTAAAGAAAGTAATTGATGTAATGATTTGGTACAAAAACACAGGGGATGTTTTTATTCCGCGTACGTGCGCCACCGGCCATATTGAATGGACCAGTTTTGCAGTAAATATGCCGTAAACGTCAGTATTAGTGGAATAATTTCCGCGATATTGTAAATAACATTATTTATTTAGATGTAAATTGAAAATTAATTGCAAAAAAACGTTGAACTATTCACAAGATTCGCGCGATAACAACTTCAGTCATATTTAATGGTAGCTTTTACTAAACCACATTTTTTTGTGGCTTGGTAAAAGTTACCATTACCGAAAAAATGTGGTTTGGTAAAATTTACCATTAAAGGTGACTATGGAAACATACCACCAAGTTAACAAAGATACTATCTTATTTATAACCACTTCAAAACGGATCTCTTTCAACCAAGAAAACAGCCTGCACAGTCGACAGTCAGTACACCGCCATATGTCACCTTCTTCAACCAACTGCTTAAAAACTGATTGGTCAGCTCTATGAAAAAACCGACGAATTATACTCGTTTACCGCTTTTTTCTCTTCCCAAAAATGGATAAAAACGGCAAAAAAACGACGATCGGAACGCACACGCTCGTCGAGCGCGAACAAATGAATCGGCAAAAAGTGAAGATATTCTGCGGATGGCAGAAGACGGGGATGAAGGCAAACGTACGCTTGAAGGAGGAAGAGGGTGGCAGGAACTGGGAGAGATTAGAAGATATGGGTGTATGGCAGGGGGGGATGGAGTGAAGGGGGAAAAGGAGGAGGTAGGAATAGGTGCTGATGGGGAAAGAGGATTCTCTCTCACGGCAGCAGCGACTAGAGGGAGGGCGGGTAGGGCGGGGGGGGGGGCTGGAGAGGGGGCGGGAGACGGGAGAGAAAGAGGGTGGGAGGGGAAGCGAATAACCGGCGTCTGGGAGAGCGTGCTATTTCTGATGGGGTTCGTGCGGTGGGCACCCCAGGCTGAGGGACGTAAATAGGAATGGAGCGGGCTGTGGTGGGGGCGGAAGAGGAGAAAAAGAAGAAAGAGCGACAGAGAAAGAGAGAGGCGGAAGGAGAGAAGAATAAAGGAAAGAGAGAGATAGAAGCTGCGATAGGAATAATGGGAAACGAACATAAAATCTATCATACTTTTCTTTTGAGTAATATGTCAAAAATCAATTATTTCAGTTCTCTACAGCCAACGTTACGCATATTTTATTTACGCTTCCTCAGGCGGCATATAAAAAGAATTTGGCTAATCATTAAACAATAACTTTGTGACTCAGCCTACTCCGGAAGGGAACGGCGTGATTGGTATGTATGTATGTACGTATTAAACAATACTACAATACAGGTTTACATTTACATTACTACTTCGTGAAGTAGGCTATAAAATTAGAAAGATACATGAATACGTACATTCCATTGAGGTTAATGGATAGGTCGCTCGCAGTGCCGGCCAATGCCTTAAGCTGAAGCCAGTCCACCATCTTCATTGACCCTCGTTTCCCTGAAGCGCTTGCGGGCTAACGCACTGATTTCGCAATTTTACTATTTTTTCCATCGATAAATTACTATAAATCAGCATTCACATACTTCTTTAATATGCATTATCTTGGCATATATTGTTTAATTATTGAAAATATAAAAAAATCTGCATTATCGGTGTAAACTATGTTTAAATCAAGTAAAATTCATTGCACTAAGTAATCAATATATACTCTTGATTGAAGACAACTATTTTATCAAGTAATGAAAACTCCAAGCGGTCATCGCGCTTCCGCCATATTGGCTATTTATGAAGGTCATAACTCTATTAATTAATTAACACCACTCCAGGTCATGAAGCCATTTATGAAACCAATAAATTCAACGAATGTTTCTGCAATGCTTACTGAATGGTTTCCATGGCTTATTGGTCCCATTACTCTATGGAATACATATGTGTGGTTCCTGCAACATTCCTGTGGCCATTAGTATTTCGCTTCGTTATTGTTGCAGACACCAACGGTGCGCGGAGGAAGTAATCATGAATATACATAGAAGTAATTTCAGTTAGATAATCTCTCTCATCCAGTCACATCTATCAGCTTAAGGGTAAAAGGTGGTTTGAGGTTTAGATAATATCTTTCAGGTCACCCTCAAGCTCAAGTGATCTTAATTTATCAATTAATTGGCTTGACTATATGGAACCTCTCCATATCGGAAATTAAAATACTCTAGTAATGGTCCACTAAATAGATTTATTCCTTATGGCCCGGGTTTCGTCACATAATAACATTTTCAGGTGACAAATATAATTCCATATGCGTATTTATACAAAATCAGGTGCAGAGGAAGGAGGTGAAGCCTTCCTCTTCACCTAAATTTGTAGGAGGAGGGGAATCCTTCCTCTGCGCCTGATTTTGTATACGTACGTATTTGGAATAATATTTATTACCTAAAGATGTCATTATGTGACGAAACCCGGGTCGTAAGGAATAAATCTACTGAGTGGACCATTTCTAGAGTATTTTAATTTCCGATAGCCTATGTATGTTTCAAGAGTAACCTGTCTGTAATTTCTAACAGATGGTGGATATTCTTGCTATACATCAGCCAATCCGCCCATTCCGTCGTGCTATCAAAATAAAAGTAAGGAAAGAGCACATTAAACAATATGCTTGTTATTTTGGTTGCCAGGCTACAATGTGATGACATATGCCCTCTCCATGTACCTCAATGATGTACCCATGATTGTCACATTACCTCTAAAAAGAGTTCAAAATGAACTCTCTGAAAGTTACATGAATAAAGTTGTGTATGTATTTAATTTTAGCTAAGAGTAAATGAAGTAATTTAGCACTGAAATGAACTATGTAACTAATTCAGATTTAAAGTGTAGTTTGTGAATTTGTATGTAAAAGTACAAAAAATTAATTATGAGTACATACGCACGTTTTTCACATTACCTCTCCCAGAATACATAACGGACTCTCCCAGTGCTGATGTGAAAAAAATCGTGTCTGTATTTACTTTTTGATGTATTTTGGAATACATTTGCATTCAACTTCATTAACTGAAATTTCCAACTGGATTGGTTGAACTGTTCAATAATATGCCAAATTTATTATTATTGTAGCTCAGCAGCCAATAAACATGCGAGACGTTGGCTAAAGAGATTTGAAATTATAAATCTTCGACCTATTTCTCAATAAAAAATAATTATTCCGAAGTAAGTCATGAACAAGAATTATCAGGATAAAATTTATGCCTCGGTACTGTGCATGATAGAAAATCCTACAAGCTCACTTACAGCTACATGATCTACATATAAGGGTCCATCCAAGATAACAGCGCTGCCGACAGAAACGCAGCCAATCAGAAAACACGTCGAATACCGTTTGGGGAAGGGAAACACGTGATCGAAGAGCCTATGATGGTGGCCACGGTTGAAATCATACGATCGCAAAAAATGTTTAGTTTCAGATCTTTCTGAGCTAAATCAGTATATTTCAAATAATTTAATACGTAAACATTTCTCTTATTGAACCAGAGTAAAAAATTGAGGATTATCAGGACCCAATAGAGGATATCATCTTTCTGAAAGCATGAATTTTATCGCATCGGCTGAAAGGACAAACTTCTACTTCCAACCGCTATATTCCCTTTGTTCCAACAGTAATACTGATAAAAAGAGATTTGATAAATCATCGGCCTGGAAACAGAAAGATAGTGGGTTAGGGCCCAGCATCGGAAAGAGACCTCGTTTTAGTTGAAGACTGAAAGTTTAAGGACGATATTTTTATCACATGAGAATGTTTGATTCTATCAACTAAATTAAAAAGCTTAAGGACGGTAACCTTGGCAATTGAATCCAAGTCAGCGGCTAATAGGCTAAAAACACGGCATGAGTTGAGAAATCAGATGAAATCAGAAGTATGCGGACTGGATGCCACAGTTACGGACAAGTATGAAAGGAGAGTGCTTCTCAGCCATGTTGATAGAATGATTGACAGGCCGCTCGCCAAAGAAGATGCAAGACAGGATGTTAACGCTGAGAGATGAAGGATCAAATGGAAAATGTCATGGATGAATGTAGACGGAGCGATCACGCATTGCATCAGAGTTGCATCAAAAATTCAAAATATGATATCTGATACATTGTAATGAGGCTATTGACTGTATTACATTGTATCAGGTTTCATAAGTTTTTATCCACCGTCGTTATAGCCGTCGGTTAAGAATCATAGTCTTACCAAGCAGTGGAAATAGCAATGGAAATCATACCAAGTCTATTTAATACAATGCAACGAGAAGGAGCCTAAAACTCTGATGCAATGCGTGATCGCTCCGTCTACATTCATCCATGACATTCTTCATTTGATCCTTCATCTCTCAGCGTTAACATCCTGTCTTGCATCTTGTTTGGCGAGTGGCCTGTCAATCATTCTATCAAAATGGCTGAGAAGCACTCTCCTTTCATACTTGTCCGTAACTGTGGCATCCAGTCCGCATACTTCTGATTTCTCAACTCATGCCGTGGTTTTAGCCTAGTGGCCGCTGACTTGGATTCAATTGCCAAGGTTACCGTCCTTAAGCTTTTTAATTTAGTTGATAGAATTAAACATTCTCATGTGATAAAGATATCGTCCTTATACTTTCAGTCTTTAACTAAAACGAATATGACCTTCGATACCATGCTTAGTTCAATTTTTTTTTGTAAAATTACCTAGCGAAGTGTACCACGCAGTTACCTGGCCCCAAAAGCAAAAAAGTTGCTCCCCAATCGGATTCAATAAAACTGTCACAGTAAGGATATGGTTGAACTAATGGTATTCCCAAAAAAAGAATTCGAAGCAAACAAATGTATTCCAACTACCATTAACTATTAAAATTGTGTTGGCATTGGAATATGACCTTCGATACCATGCTTAGTTCAAATTTTTTTATAAAATTAACTAGCGAAATGTACCACGCAGTTACCTGGCCCCAAAAGCAAAAAAGTTGCTTCCCAATCGGATTCAATAAAGCTTTAATAGCTATTCAAAGCTTTAATAATATGCTCTTGATGGAATTAGATAGGACTTATCGTAATGTGGAAAGTTGCAGAGAAAAAGTAGATTACGTAACAGCTATATTCCGAGTTTTAGGAACGATAGCGCCCACATAAAGGGCGAGATAGGCCATCAAGAATGAAGTATCCTGGAATAAATTTGTAAAACACTTCCGATTGTCATAAAAGTCATTACATTGACTTTGACTGGGCCCACCTTGCAAGAGAATGCCACGCGAGGTATTCTTGTGAAATAGACTCCTTACGGCCTTAAGTCCTAAGATGCCGCTCACGAAGAATTAGATGTAATAGTCATGCTGAATAAAAAACACTTGGTAACCTCCCACAGATTCATGACGGGTTTCCCCACATTGTGACATAATCATGTGCCACATGTTAATCTGTGGGAGATTACCAAGTGTTTTTATTCAGCGTGAATACTTCCACAAGTACAGCCTGATACAGTTAAATTTATAGATGTAATAGGCGTTTAAAGACAGTAGATTACGTAACAGCTAATGCGATCGACCTCAAGGAGATAGGAAAACTTGCTCAGAAACAGTCTCAGCAACCGAAACTGGCTCACTTTCACAAATCGATGAGTTTCGCTCATGAAAAATATGTTGTCATTATAAAATTCGGAAAATACAAATATCTCCATAAATTTTTCAAAAAGCATTTTTCTATCACACTTCTATTCAAATAGGCCTTGGATCGACTCGAGATACTTCAAACATTTCCCATTATAAAACATGAGTGTAAGCAATTATCAATTTACTGAAGTTTGAGGAACAAAGAGAAAATATGTTAATGAAATTTTCCCCCGCATCAAGGGCGCTACTTGTGCCTTACAGAGCTTATAATTTGGCACTTGGTGTACCTTAATTTTGTCTTTTTCAGCACTTTTTTGCTACTTTATTTGATGTTTTAAAACAAGTAATACACTTTTATCGCTGCTACAGTAAGGATAAGGTTGAACTAATGGTAGTCTAATAATCGGTATAACTTGCAGGCTAAGTTACACTTCGTTTAAATAAGTGCCCCAGATTTTGAAAAAAAATTCGAAGCAAACAAATGTATTCCAACTACCATTAACCATTAAAATTGTGTTGGCATTTGAATATGACCTTCGATACCATGCTTAGTTCAGTTTTTTATAAAATTAACTAGCGAAATGTACCACGCAGTTACCTGGCCCCAAAAGCAAAAAAGTTGCTCCCCAATCGGATTCAATAAAGCTTTAATAGCTACTCAGACATGATATTTTTTCCATTGATACTTTACCTAAAAATGTATAGCAGTATTATTTTCAAAGATAACAACGCCACATATTGAGTTCAACACGGAACTTAACAATGGTATTTCACTCGAAACAATTCCGTTGTAGCCACGCAAATGTGATGAGAAAACAGAACACAAATGAAATAGCCTTCCCTAGAAACAACTGTGGCGTGTTGATGATGGGGAATTGGACTGGAGTGTACGCATGAACAAGCCTGATTTCAGATAGAAAATGTGAAGTAATTAAGATCAATGCACGACCGGTCGAGCTATGAAGATCAAGCGCCACAAACGAGCCCAATTCATCACATTTCAAAGGGGTATATTCAGAGAGGAATGATGTACACCTGTCTAATTAGGAACTAAGGTTGATTGGAGTTTTTTTGCGATGAAGTTTGAAGAGTTTGCATCAAAAGACTCATCAATATTAACACCCGCGTAACCAATGCGATCCATTGAGTTCAAGGCTGCACATTGCAATATCCAAAGGGCTTCGCGTGGAATGAAGAAATTCCTTAGAAACGCGGGCGGTGAATATAGTACCACATGAATGCGGTGCCTCACACAGGCTCTTCCCGTCTTTCAGGATCATCCAATGAGGGTGAGGGCGGGTGAGTGAGGCCATGGACTCCATCCACCTGATATTTTGAAAATATACGCCACCTACCTTTATTTAGCGCGATGAATGAAGATTCTTTTGAACGATGGGCCGATGAAGATGGATCGTGTCAAGAGCCAAGCTCCAAATTAGACTCCTCCCAAATTCGAAAAAATTCAAGGTAATGGACACACATAATCCGTCCCTCCACCGCCTACCTTAATTTTTTTCTAGGCCTGGGTTCTGACTTTGAAAATTGGGCGGCCGTCTGCAAGGCAAAGGCACTAATTAACCCACTCAAACATCCCTCATCCCACGTAATGTGGAACAACTGGATCCGACAGAGCCAGAAAAACAAAATAGCTGGAGTGGCAGAGAACACATTTCATTTATATATTACCCAGCGAGCCGCCTCACGGGCGAATGGCAGGAGGTGTTGGCACAGGATCCATGAAAAATGGAGGGACGAGAAAAACACAATGAGAGAAAGGGTTTATTATCACTGCCGTATGGCCGGTTGTAAGAACGTTTAGTTATGGAATCAATGACTATGAAATCCATGACGTTATGGATCTCATAAAAATATTCGGGTTGCAAGAGCACATCGACCAGTACCATAGCATACATATTTAACAATAGTTATTTTCTTCGAATACTTCATCCAATATTCGTTTGCTGGATAAAATTTATGGTGGTTTATCCTATGTATAGAGGAAAATGCACATAATAATTATTCAGTCACAGTAAACAATCTAACCAATTGTCTCAAGACAACTATTTTATCAAGTAATGAAAACTCCAAGCGGTCATCGCGCTTCCGCCATATTGGCTATTTATGAAGCTCATAACTCTATTTATTAACTCCACTCCAGGTCATGAAGCCATTTATGAAACCAATAAATTCAAGGAATGTTTCTGCAATGTTTACTGAATGGTTTCCATGGCTTATTGGTCCCATTACTCTATGGAATACATATGTGTGGTTCCTGCAACATTCCTGTGGCCATTAGTATTTCGCTTCGTTATTGTTGCAGACTTCCAACGGTGCGCGGAGGAAGTAATCATGAATATACATGGAAGTAATTTCAGTTAGATAATCTCTCTCATTCAGTCGCATCTATCAGCTTAAGGGTAAAAGGTGGTTTGAGGTTTAGATAATATCTTTCAGGTCACCCTCAAGCTCAATTGATCTTAATTTTTCAACTAATATTGGCCTATCGTGTAGCCTCTCGAGTTTCTGGAGGCTCCCAACTTGTGCTTTTCCGTAACCAACATCCGTTAGCTGCGTTACATTCTCTGGTCACCTAAAAAGAGTTTATCAAACTGGGCGGCGTTCCATTTTACTTTATTTAAGGCAAAAACATTTTCTTCGCTAGGTCCCAAATACACAGGATATATGGCCAAACTAAAGTGAAGTAGCACCTCTCTCCCACTTTTTCATCCGAAGACTTTCAAACCATTCGCTTGATAAATCTTAGACTTCCTAATTCAGCGTCACAAATGTTTCGCACGTATTTTCTCCACGGTAGGAATGAAGTTATGCTGCTTTCCGCAAATCTTTTATAAATTTGGATACATAAATGAGAATATAGAGGATGATTCAATAATCTTGTTATGATTACGGAAAATCAAAAATTTTAAATTTTTCAACATAGATGCATGAAACAAAGATGAAAATGTTACTAAATACATCAAGTTTAATTTGTTATCGCTACAAATGTTCACTGTGACCTCCATTTGAAGCACGGCACACATCTGCACGATAGGAGATGTATTTAGTAGCATTTTCATCTTTGCTTCATGTATCTGCGTCGAAAAATAAAAAAGTTCTAATTTTCCGTAATCATAACAAGACTTTTGAATCACCCTGTATATTTAATTCTCTTCGCCTCATCCCCAAATTGGTGGAATGGCGTTGTGATTTATTCCGTAAGAAGTACATCGCAATGCTTACGCTAAGGTTAGGTCACCAAGCAGCATCTTCAACAGGGAGTCTCTAAAATAACTTTAGTACTTAATTGTGGGAAAGAAAATTAATAAGTGTGCTTGAGTTGAACACCAAAACAAATCGGAGGGAAAATAATATCATTCTTTATCTATTACGTTCATGATAAATAAAACATGTAAATCGAGTGAAATCTGAGCCAAGTCTATAATATCTATCTATAATGTCTATAATAATCTATATAATATAATAATATATAATATCTAATAATATCTATAATGTCTATCTCAGAATCTAATGTTTACCAATACGTTTACCATGAATGATAGGCTAAAAAAATTTGATTTGGACCATAAGATTTACATTTCTAATACTTTTTTTCGAAAAGGTAAATAAAACGATGGCAATTGGGGGTATCTTGAGGCATATCTGGATATCCCAATACGATCTAAAACTCTTAAATTACATGCCGATAGCCAATTTCTCATTAGAATACACGGAAATGGAGGGGAATTCATACGTAAGCGTGTATATATCAATTTATATGACAACCCGATGGCGAATAAAAGAGGCTTAAAGATTAAACTGGACGGCAATTCGATTAACAAGCTTTTAATCATCTCCGTGAATACCAATATCAGCAGAACAATAAAAACAAAATATCGGCTCGAGTCTGATTGATTTATCTTCCGACTAGCAAGGTCACGATCAGTGAAATCAAAAAGCACCGATGAGTGTATTGTGGGGAAAAATCTCGGCTCTCTCGAATCAACTTTTAAAGCAAAATCTACGTTTGATGAAGGATTCAAAAAGTAATATCAAGCATGTATTTCCATTTCAATCAAAGGATAGTCGGAAGGAAAAAAGCCACCGAAGGACGCACAACATTCAAGTACCCGGGTTCGTATTCCCAAGTACCCGGGCAATTGGATGTCTCACACCTGGGCTTCGCTATGTTCGCGTTTGAATACAATGTAAAATTCTCGTATTAAAACTATTTCGATTGGATTTAATTTACTGTTTGTTCTTAAATTAAAGATATCCTCGAGATTTTTTATTTCCCCATGAGCCACAATAGACTACATTAATTTCAACTATGTCTTATCTTCTTTCTCCCTCTTCTCCCAAATCTCTTCAATCATTTCCCAATATTTCTCTTCCCTTTCTTCTATCGTCATGATTACATTAATTCACGCAATTTTTCTTACTTACCGAAGCTCAAATCATTATTTGCGTCCGGCCCCTCAAAATCCAAAGGTCGACGCCGTTATAAGGTACATATTGCTTCTTGATCGACTGCCGTTTAATCTCTCTGGCTAACTTAGCATCAATAGAAAAAACGAATTTCAAACAATTACATGCTTAGAAGAAACATGTCCAGTTTGAAATAATACTTCCCAGGCTCAAAAAGGCTTTTGACCCTTTCGACAGAGTAAATTGGGAAAAGCTAACGAAGTAACACAAGAAAATGGGCACTGAATGACGACACAGGAGACTAATCTGAAACAATTATATGGCGCTAACGGCACAGGAGAGGGTGAATGACGGTGAGTCAGAGTGGGCTATACCATGGGTCGCGGGGTAAGGCGAGGGTGCCCGTTGTCCCCTTTGCTTTTTAACATTTATGCTGAGGAAATGGTAAGATAGGCATAGGAAGCTCTCAACGAAGGAATCAAAGTGGAAGGGCAGCTGATAAAGTCGGTTAGATTCGCGGACGATCAGGCGTTGGTTAGTAGATTTTCGAAAGGACTACAAGCTTTAGAAATTCAGAATGAAGATAAATCATAAGAAGACGAAACTGATGAGGTACTCTAGGGCAAAGAAAGGGACGCTGGTCACCAAAGTTGGAGGGTACAAGCACGAGCAAGTAGAACATTTTATTTACTTAGGCAGTACGCTAGAAGAAAATTGGCACAGAAGTAAAGACATAAGGAGGAGAATGTCGTTAGCTAAGGAGGCGTTTAGTAATAGAAGGGAGCTGATGACGGGGGCATTGGGTAAGGATGTGAATAGACTGGTGAAAAGCTTGACATGGAGCGTAGCGTTGTACAGATCAGAAACATGGACCCTCAGAAAGGAAGACGAGAATAGGCTGCTGGCACTTGAGATGAGGGTGTAGAGAGGGATGGAGAAGGTGAGGTAGACGGAAAGGAAGACTAACGAGGAAGTGCTTGAGATGGTGGGCGAGGAAAGAACACTTCTGAATGAAATTTGGGATAGGCAGGGTAGATGGCTGACGGATGTAATAATGAGTTGCTCAAGAGTGTGAAAGAGGGAAGGATATTGGGAAGGGGAAGAAATTGAATAGGTTTCATGGGCGGGATGAAGAAGGGTACGTCGTATGCCGAGGCGAAAAAGTAAATACTAGAGTTAGTTAAGCACCAGAAAGTGCAGAAAACCGGGAGGAAATTCTCTGACTTACATCATAACCTACTTTCACCGATAGAATACAAAAAAAGGGCTGGTATGGGCAAGCATGAGAGAGGGCTTCTAAGCCGGCCGTACCAGTATTAATAATTCATCATGGTGTCGGTTACGGCAAGGGTCGTAAACTTAGAGAGGGCAAAGTTGAATGCATTCGTTAATTTTTCTGCCATATTGTTTAAATATAGCTCCTGCGTGACCGGAAGAAATTTTTATTGGCTAGTTAAATTTCAGGTCAAAGCGTTTTCACGAGACATGCCTAAGTGACGGCTCCTGCGACTTATTTGCATGACGTAATTTTTCGACCAAACATACGGACACACGCTCTCGACCTGATCCACTTTAAAACTTCGGTTCCACTTCGCAAGAATGGTCCAGGTTTACACTGAATGTAGTGTATGGCAGTCGACAGTTTTTACCAGTGTTTCCTAAGCTTTATCTGAGAAGGACTCCATAATTTCCATAAATTTTGACGGATCAACTTTGTTTACATTCCTTATACAAAACCATTCAGTATAAGTTGCAGTATGTACTGCCATTCCAGGTTTAAGCGGAGCATACTTTGGGAAACCCTGTTCCGAACTTACGTGATACACCTGAATTGGAACTCGGCCTTAAGGTAGTTGGTGCGTGAATCGTGAGTCGTTGAGTGCACATTTTAAAAACTTTCCAAGTAAGGCAAAAAAATATTCACGGACCACACTTCATCTACATCTACGTAATACCCAGCGAGCCACCACGAGGGTGTGTGGCAGGGGGACTTCATTCGAGTTCCCACATATGTTGTAATACAAATGATACAAGAATAATATTTTTTAAATTTCGCTTCAATTGAAGCATTGTCAGGTTTTACGAGGCGGGATTCGAATTATAAGTGAACATCGCATGTAAATACAAGTTTTTTAATCGGCATGATACCTTGATATTTTTTAATAACTATTGTAATAATACGAACGTATGTTTTCGCGTTTTGGAGAAAATCTGCACGCATTCCATTGTATTTTTCGAAATATGTCAAGTGCCATCAAGCCAGGTGTTAAAATAGCATTAAATTGCAAAAAAAAACAAATCGGTTCAAACAACTTTGTTTGCTTTTATCAATACATATTACCACTAAGTACAAGCATGCAAATTTTCACATAAATGAGTACATTTTGAGCCCTTTCCCGGCAATATAAATGTTTATCAGAAGAGGCGCAGAAATTTTATTTTGGACGATTGACTCATTGTTAATTTTTTCTAAATATGTCTGATTTTATTTTAGGTGATTGGTTAAATGTCTGCTTTCCATTATTTTACTGTTACCACCTGGCAAATGGCCCACTTGCAACTGTTTTGGTTGATAATGATAATCATGATAATTAACTATTGTTTATTATCATGATTATCACTTATATATAATCGCTTCAACCACCGTTAGTTTTTCCCGGCGTATGATTTGGGGGATTCGTCCATTAAGGTCCCTGATGGCGATGACTGAGTTGGCCAACACAACGTAGGCAGCCCATCAACTGATCTTACAATTAGTGGAAAACCCGCGAAGACTGCTCAGAAAATGTCTCTCATCTTATTTGAATAGGAACATTTAACGTTCAACGCTATATTTTTGAAAAATGAACTTGAAATCACATGATCATGCAATCGATAACGGGTGAAACATAAATGTTATTTTACGTGATATGATAGTGGAGAGTTTGCGACAGATCAATTTTGGGATATTGACGAATGCTGATGATTTTGATTCATAGAACACGTTCAAACAGATCAGACGCAGAGTAGATGTGCGCCAGAAAGTCGATGTTCGAGATTCCCGCATGTGCTCTGATTTTCAGCAACAATACAACACGAACTAAAAGGTGGAATGCAGTAAGCAGTTGTGGTGACCATTGCGGTTGATGAAGAGGGCCTTACGCCATCAAACTGAAGCCTGATAACCGGAATAACAACCAAACGAACGAATTAGTAGATGTAAAGCAAGAATGCTCACGATGCTCACCATCTGTTTGAAATTTAAGACAAGTAACTCTTGAAACATATATTGGCCACTTAGTGCTATGAATTTTACTTTATTTCAAAATAGTTTTTTTTTAGGAAACGGGGATTATTATTAATTCAATTAATAAAAAAGATACCTATATATGTTACGAGAATGCACATAAAAGAAGTAAATGAATGCTGATTTCTGGTAGGTTATCGGTGGAAAACATATGTAATGTCATATGTACAATATTGTAAAATTGCAAAATTACTGTCAGCCTGTAAGCGCGAAAGGAAAATCGGGGTTAACAAAAATTACAGACAGGTTATGCTCATGTATTATAGCTTCCAGCATTGGCCAAAATGTCATGCACCCTCTCTATATAGTACCTCAATGGTTGTGACTCACAGTCGCTATGGAACCTCCGTAAAATAATTCAGATCACGCAAGTTTTAGGCTAACATGGAGGATTTCATCGGTTCAGCTCGGTATGGTAAACGCAGCGGGCTAGTGGGATCGATATGAGAAGTGGTCTAACTCGGCCCGCTGTCTCTGCCAGTCTGAGATTTCAAATCGATATGAACCGATTTAAATCGATATTTCTAACAATTTCGCAATTTACCGAAACCAGGCGATCCGAGTCTGCTGGCTTAAAATGTTCATATCAGTCCGAGTTTATATCGATCTAAGTTTGCTTGGCAAACGTAGTGATAATATACGCATTTTGGGCATCTAGATGACGAGCGTGTTTAAGAGTTTTTAATTCTCCCTGTCGATGGTCACCCAGGTGACAAATGATAGCATACGACTAATTTCCCATTGCTTTCACTGATAATTTGTGACAGCTAATTCTTTAATTTCCTCGCCAATTCCTTTCGTATTGAATAATTGGAGGACGCTACATTAACCGATTCTGAAGTCGGAATCTCAACCGAAGGGAGAGATCGAGTGAGACAGCAATGCGACCCGCAAGTCGTATCTTTCATCTCCCAATTCTTTTTCTCCGACGGCCGGACCCAGACGTGCTTAACAGGAGGAGCACACTCCATAAATCACCAGAATTCCGCGAAGGGTACCAACCCGCCGGGATCATCGCCCTATTCCATCGATCCCTCAACACAAGGTATTCCGCAGTCCTTAAGAAAAAAATGGGGTGGTGTAAAACCAGGTCACGAGCACACTGTCGCAATCGAAGACGACAACATATCACGTCCTCAGCCCCAACGTTACCGGTCACACACAAAGGCCTTTAACACACTGCCATGTCGCCAGGGGCAGTAAATATATACGTATAGACAATTATGTATTAAGCGACCACCGACGGTTCCGCTGAAAAAAGGTCGTTAAGAGGGGTGGCTGTTCGATAGGGGTTTAGTTTCTAGTACATATAATACCAATGAACGGGCGGCTGATTTAAAAAAAATGCAAAAACTCTTCAAGTGGCGGCTTAGTTAAAACCAAAACAGACGGCGTTTATTTCCTTATATTTTAGTTGCTCCTGGGAAATTTCAAAGCATATTAATTTAATGTGCACATACAGAGAAACCTGAATTAAGCAACCACCAATGGTTCCACTGAAAAATGGTCATTGTGAGGGGTGGTCGCTTGATAGGAGTGGTCGTTAAGAGGGATTTCACTGTATATTTAAGTTTCAGTAGCAAAGGTATAAGCCTGTTGCACAAACAGATTTACGATTTATTTCTATACCGAAATGTTATACATCCATATAAATTAAAAGGAAGTGATAAAATTAAAGCAAGAGGATCATTCAGCATCTTGAAGCGGCATTTTGTAGGAACTTGGACTCAGTAACAGAGAAAATTGCATCTTCCTCCAACAGTCAAACCAATCAGCTGATTCCTCTGGTCATTACTCAAAGGGATCAAGAGAAAGGCAAGAAAATAAGAAAAATATTAACTTTAATGAGAGATAGCTGTTCCCCGAACAAGCTTAGCGCGTATCAGCTATGACCATGTTGATACATTCCAATGTCTTCCAGAAATTTCTGGGCCCTAGACACCAGAAATGTGTTCCTTGGTGTTTTCCTTTTCTATCTGGAAAATTGGAAGCCCATATGGTCCAATTTCCTTTTTAGTCAATGTCCATCACCATGCAACCTCCCTCACTCCTTGCTCGCTAGAGGAAGTATGTATTATCACCCATATATCATTTGTATCCCACTCTATACAGGCTGATTAGGAGTTTCTTCACCACATCTTAAATGGTTCCTTCCATTCTCTCAAACTCCTCTCATCCTACTCAACTTGTCTCATCTTGCCCCACTTGAAAGTCTTTTGACATACACTGGTTCCAACAGTCAATTTCCACTAGATTCCATTTTCACCAATTTTCATCTCTTCTTAACTCCTTTTCTCGTATCTTCCTACAGATTGCTTCTCTCCAAACAATACCTTCGCCTCATCATTATAATGCTTCTTAGGTGTTGGAGACAGTGAGAAAAGGGATTTCACATGGCACACCCTTGGGAAAAGGTTGATTCCTTTGCCCTTTTCTCCATGCTTGATTCATCCCATAAATAGCAGACTGTATATTATTTTGTTAACTCTTGAGTTTTGTTATTCCTCCTTTGTTTTAATTTGATTTTATCTTATGTAAAAGGTATATTCAGCAGTTTTGTGATGACATAAAATAAATAAATACAAAGGAGAGTAGCAGGAAGAATAAAGATAAAGGAATTGATGGGAAGTACTCTTGAGTAAAAGATTAGACAATAACATTGATTGTAGCGCAGTCTGTTTCCACAACTTTTCTAAGAAAGAAACAGGAGTGAGCAATGATAATGAAGAAAATTTGGTAGAGATGAGACATTTTGAATATCCTTCCAGCTTTCTGCCACCAAAATAAAGATATGACCGAGACCACCAACATCCTTAAGCAGGGTTGGTATGAATCTTGAAAGTCAGGAAAAGTCAGGGAACTGAAAAATTGGTCTGGAAGTCAGGGAATTTTATTATTGGTAAGAAAATAATCCCCTCGTTCGAATTCGATTCGGCATGTGAGTTATTCATCTGCACTACAGATACCATACTTCATTGTGCTGAGGTGTGAGCCTTGCGCCGAATAATTGGGTAAAGGGACGGGGATACAGCGTCAAAAACACCAAAAGAACGGAACATCAATGGAGAAAGATGATTTCAAAAAAGTAAGAAAGGGTAATCCCGGGATTGAAAGCTTGAAACACGCTACCCTCTCCTTGCTTCACAGAACATATCTGAAAGATCCCCAAAGCTCCGGACTCAGCAGTTGTTTCTAAAACATGAGACTGCTTTGCTGACCTCATATTCGAAAATTCCCCAAAGGACAACAGTCACTACATTTATCAATCGAACTCAGATCAATTGGGCCAGTTTAGCTTGGTATGGTAAACGCAACAGGCAAGCGAGATCAATATGAGAAGTGGGCTAACTCAGCCCGCTTTCTCTGCCAGTCTGAGGTTTCAAATCCCTATGAACCGATTCAAATCGATATTTCAATGGACTTTGCATTGGTAAACCAGGCGATCCGAGTTGGCTGGCTTATAGTGCTCAGATCAGTCCGAGATCATATCGATCCGAGTTTGATTGGTAAACGTAGAAAGTGAAACTGATACTCATTTCGTGTATGCTTCATGAAATGTCGAGTTGCCCGAGGGGAGGCACTAGAGGGAAATTCTGGTGGAGGGGAAGGGAAGTGTTGGAAGGGAAGGCATTGCTGCCAATTTCGAATGCTTTGGCGTGAGGGAACCTCGTGAAACTGTGTGCTAGGGCTCAGGATTACCCGAATTGTAGCTTAGTAGTAGGATATATGCATAATGTAAGAGTCTCCGTTTGTAGATGAAGGATTCTTTTAGTCTTAGTTCGGATGAATTTTCCAAATAAGATTTTGCACCGTGGCGATAAACGTCGAAAACAATCCAAATTTCATCAATTTTGACGAGAGTTTTCTTAAATTAGGAATTTCGTAGAAAAAAATGCTCCGAGGAAAGCAAATATTGAATTTTTGTTCGAGTCAAAAGAAAAAAATATTACTGCAAAAGCGGAGCCCGGGAATAAGAGATGGTGTGCAGCGGCTTTTTTGGCGAGGTAGGGAGCTCCCTTAAGTATGCAGTGAAATATCACTATTCAAAGATTTTAAACACTTTCTACCATAGCGAGAACCAGCTATCAAGACAAATTTGTATGCGATGCTTTGTTTATGCTCTATTTTATGTACAAGAAATGATATACCTATACTTCACATTTTTCCTTTAAAAGAAGGTAATAAAAGAAGCTGTCTTAAACCATAATTCTCATTATTTCTTTACTTTTCTTGAAATGAGGTGATTTTTAAAATCCAGGGAAAAATCTGTGTTTTGGTCTGGAAAGTCAGGAAAAAGTCAGGGAAAATCAAACCTGGCAATGTGTATCAACCCTGTCAAAAAAAGAAACTCCAACCTCAAATTTAGACTGCCATATTAATGGAACTACTAAAGCTGAACTTTGCTGTAAGAGCAACAAATGAAAATGATAAAAAAAAGTTGAGTAAAATGATCATATAATGATACCATGTTATTTATAATATAGATTTTCCTGTGAAACTGCGATGGATTAAATACATACTCTTCCAAGATAAAAAAAGGACAAAAGGCCAAATTTCACCCATGCGGAGAAAGAAATTCAGAAGGTAACCGACTGAAGACTAGACATGTGTGATATACATTAAGCAACTTTAAGCAATACATATGAAGAAATATCATATTTATTAACACTCATAATTTTTTTAAGATATACATATGCAGAGGTTATATAATATCTCATAAAATATCTTAGACACAAAAAGTGCATCACAAAAATCTTTTCTCTCAATAACACAGCATAAAAATACCTTCGTAATAATAAAAAAGGATGAAATTAACACTAAAGACATGGAAGTAAAAAATTATTATGATTAAATTAACTAAAAATAAAAACTTGGATGAATAAAAATTATCTGAAAAAGCAGTATTGACTGGTGGAAAATAAAGACTCCCCAGAGGGAAAAGAGAACAAACTGAAATTTCTAATCATGAAAAATCTATAAAGATTAGTAAAACGAGCAATAATTCAAGTCTGTGACAATCATGGGTAGTCAATTCAATTGAAAGCAAAAAATTTCAAAACAAACAATTATGGAAATATTTAAGCACAAAGATCATCTACTCCCTCATTTAAATGTAGGCTTGAGCTGATGGAGATAGTATGATGTATCAGTCCTAATACTTCAATAGTATGTAGTATTCAACATATGCCAAAACTTTTTCCTTGAAAAATTATTAGTCCAACAAAAAACATTTTAAAATCCCCACTTCCACCAACTTAATGAGATACAATGGTTGCCACAGCATTCAGCATGATGTGTATCTGATTTTGAAAGTCTTTCTGCAATTGGTCTTTTTACTATGATGATTTTTTTCCAGCCATCCCTTTGGAGTCTTCACGTATGAAGATGCCAGCAGGATGAAATGATCAATTGTGGAGGGACACCCTAATCAGACACCCATCAAACTTAATGAGCTTCCTGTAACAGCAATGTGCTTTGTTTATAATGCGGCACACACAATGCTTCCCATCCTATTCTTAGAGGAAATGTACTTCAACAGCAGGTCACAAAAAAATGCCAAGGTTATCTGAGAAGCACCGTTTTTACAAGGACAATACTGCCACTCGTGAATACAATGTGAAATTGTAATTTAAAAAATTTTCATTACCAATTCATAAGCCATCTACTGGATTTAGATGATGAAATCTCCATGGATTGTAATGGAGACACAGATTAAAGATAATTATCAAATATTGCTGTCATCAATGACTTTGACATCGTACATCTGACCATGCAGCTTATTTTTCAAGAAGGAAATCAAATTATGTTCGTGGAATAAAGGTAAATTAACATATTGGCAAAGAATACTAACTGCATCTGATACTGACATTGGCACAGTAAAACTTGGTGGCACACGCCCAGAGTTTGAGATCAGTGAGGATGGATCAAATGTTGACAGGCAGGCAGAGGTATCGAAGAAACTCTGCAAGGACCTTTGATTACACCCTCAGCCACTTTGACCCATATCTCTTGCATACTTGAACAACCTGCTCAACACAAGCAAGTGCCGCCTAGTTTCACTTCCCATATATCACAATACTAATTTCAGGAGCCTGGTATCAGCCCAAGCCTATTTGAATGTGCTGTTGAATACAAGTAGAGTTATCACGGGTTGCTGTTTTAATAACAGGCACATTCATAATACAGAATTTAAACACAAGGAGCACAATAGTATGGACACTTTTAGGCCATCATCAACAAGGACGTAACTTTTTCACAAATCGAGTGCCACTCATACTACAAAGTATTTGGCATAAGTGTAGTAATCATAACATCCTCATGCACCCAGTCAACTAGTAAAAACACAAAACCAGCCCACACAATCACAAAACCTATCCCCTAAATCATTTTGTGTGCTCTGTGATACAAAATAATTTCATGAAAGGATGAAAAGTTGCAAGAAGAGCAATGCAGAGGGAGAAAATTCTTCCAGAAACTCAACTTTCAAGTTTACCACCTTTCCCGACACACTACTGGAGGAATGTACCCAAATGCACTCACTTCTTCAAAAGCATGAACACATGAAAATTATGCAACATACACAATTGATAAAGACATGTTAATATTCTTCCTGCAACTGTTAATAAAATTTACCTTCCAAAGTGCAGTTACTTTAAAATAGAAAATCTCCTAGAATTCTACAATAAAATTTTTGGATAAAGCAGAAGAGATCTCCTAGTTAACCTTAAATTTTAATCATTGAGCAGTAAGCAATAATGTTTATGAATTGAGAAACATGGAGCTCCATAAAAGCTTGGGATGGTTTTCGCTAACGCTCTACAATACACCTAAGCAGAGCGCAGTCAGTACGCACCTTGGGCTGTTCGAGTGTAAGCAAAGCGACCGCAAAATTTTGCATTTGGACAACAATATTCATCAAAAGTGAGGAAGCACATGATAGTTTTACCCTCGAATAGTCCTAAATGACTGATAAGTGCAATGTGGATGAGAGAAATGGGAGAAGATGAAGATGTAGTCTAAATTATACCTTAAGGAGGAGCTATAAAAATATACAACACGATGGCGTGCCAGATTTTGAGCAAAGGAGCACTCACCTATTGACACCATTTACAAGAAACAATTGGTAGTTTCTCATACACATGAATGAATTTTGATTTTATACACTACGCTCAAGAAAGCGATCTAACGTCAATGACTAAGAGTTTGACAACGAGACGTTGTCAGTGATGCTGCCCACACAAGAGGACATTTGCACGATCAAAGTATGTGAAATTAGTCATAAACTACAGGATCGAAAGAATTACCCAAAATTATTCCTCTTTTTTTTTTTACACAAATGCATACAAAAATGACCTTGTGACCTTCATCTGAAATCAGCAAAATCATAAAATTTCACAGCCATAAAAGTTAACTTAAATGCCACAAAGGAAGGAACTTACATAGCCCACCTAAAGGCCCATCTAGATCAATGTAGAAAAGGTGATGACTTCGGACACATTTGTTCACAACAGGTACAAATAAAACTGTCAAAATTTGACTAATACGCGAAGACTTTGAAAGTGATTACACACAGGAATCGGAAGCACCAAAAAGAAATGCTAACATCCACTTGGCTGGCAAAACATGCCAGGGAAAATAGTAGAGGTATGAAAACAAGATATTAATGAAGAACTATATACAAACTTAGTTAAAACCATCATAAACTTTTTTCCCTTTACCTCCGGTCAGGAGGAGTTCAAAGAAGTGGTAGAAGGGCAGGGTTTAATAGTCCAATTCCTCGAAGGCCATACACTGATAGCTCTGGAAGGGTATCGCCAACTTTCACAATTACCATGAACAACAGGCTCTGACTTTCTTTTAAGTACTGAGGGCAGCACGGCTCTTAAGGTTGCGGAAAGTTAGTACAGTGATCCCAGTTGCTGTGGCAGCAATAACCCTATAAATGAGTAAAAATTAGAACTCCAATCGCCAGTCAATAACAGTAATAGCTTCTTTAAATGGGTTAAAACTACAAGCCATTCCACTCAATGTGGTTCACTTAAGAAGATATTTTAAATTATGGTCACTAAAGTGCATTAACTTGTCCATCATAGATATTTTCACACTGAAGAATTTTGCTCACATGATATCGCACTAAAGACTTATGCATATGAAAAGGAAATGTCTCAAAATTGGTCCAGAAAACAAATTTGATTATAAGAGCATGTATCCCTAAAATTTTTACTCTAATTTACAACTAACTCAGGAAAAAGCATTTTCCATTTTTTGTTGCCTATATAAAAATTGATAAAAACTTGGCACCTGAGTTAGTAATCAAATGTTTCCACTGTAAGAGTAACTTGATCAAACAAATTGAAAAATAAATAATAAAACTCTAAGTGCACCAATGCCATGACTTCGTACCACATCATTTTTCAATGCATTGGTTGGAGAAACTCAAAGTGAAAGTTTTTGTCAAAGGTTTTCGCAACAATTAAGTATTCCATTAGGCAGGTTTCCAGGATTCGTCCACGTTGACATCTTGAAAGATGGCGACGTTTCGCCTACTCTGCTGTAGGCATCCTCAGGCCAGGCTGAAGTGGAGTTTTCTTCGAAAAGCGCAAGTATATATATGTAATCCTGTGGATGGCAACGAGGCTGGATCTGCTCTTGTCATGTCCGGACGCAGAAAGGGAGATGAACAGCCTGATCCTGTCGCCTGGGCATTCATCCCATTCATCAGGGGAACTACCGAGAGGATATCACGGGTCCTCTCGAAACACCACATCCAAACTCGGTTTGGTGTGATAACAAAGTATCCAAGTTGCTCATCCGAGCGAAAGATCCCTTACCACCTATCATCCATGAGGGAGTCTACACGGTATCCTGCAGCTGTGGAAAATCCTACCTTGAACAAACGAAGAGGGCGATCCAATGTACATTAAAAGAACATGTTCGGGCACTTAAGAAGGGTGAAGAAAGTAAATCAGCCACTGCTGAGCATGTATCGAAGGAACCGGGTCATGTGGTAAACTTTGAAGAAACAAGAATCCTAGAAAAGGAAAAAAGATATTTCCCACGACTCATCCGTGAAGCTGTGGAAATCATCAATAGACCAAATTACATGAATAGAGAGGATGGCTACACCCTATCCAACACATGGAAACGCGTCTTCCACAACAGTCACCGTTTCCCACCATTTCCCATGAGGAGCCCAGAGATTAGACCAATCAGGAAAGAATAGCCTCGCCACTTTTGCCCAACACCTAGCCTCCCTTTCCGCATCCAGACATGACAAGAGCAGATCCAGCCTTGCTTGCATCCACAGGATTACATATATATACTGGCACTTTTTGAAGAAATCTTCACTTCAGCCTGGCCTGAGGACGCCTATAGCAGAGTAGGTGAAACATTTCCATCTTTCAAGATGTCAACGCAGACGAATCCTGGAAACCTGCCTAATCAAAGAGAAAGTTGTTCACTATCTGAAAAATATAAATAACTATGAGAGCGAAATTTAAAAAAGCCGGTGCCAATGTATCGTTCATGGATTAAAGATGTCAGAACAGGGGTTTTTCATGAGGCTTGTCAGGTGAAAGAGAAAGAATTTTTAAGTCATCTCAGAATGCAATGTCGCCCTCTTCACCATGAAGAAAGCAAGTCTCATTGGCATATACTTTGCATCATCCACACTCAACATGAAGAAGTGCCCCATATTGACTACATTCAAGTTGTTGTTCAGCAAATCATTAGGAGGCCATTGAACATCATTAACATTCATTAAATGTACCATATCACTTGATACTCACTTTTCACAGACATATATCAACCAAAAGTTTAGCCAATCTTGCATGATTTTCCTATCATAACCTTGTACTTGAATCTACTTAATGAAAATATTTAATGAAGTTTTCTTTGAATAAGGGAGAAAAATAAAAAAAAAGCATTGCCATCCTTTTGACAAAAGAGCAAATTAAAACCTTCCCCAGTTAAAAAACAGCTATGAAATGATATTATTGTGCTTTTTTGCTGTAAACAGTAATATGCACTTCAGACCCAAGAATTTACATATTATTCTAACAATACTTCCTATTCTATAATATCCAGTTAATAATAAACACAAGATGGCACAGCCTTCTGGTTACATCAATGCTAATTGAAAGTTTGGGTTCTGTAGCGTACATCAGGCTGCTGGTTAGTTAACATGAGTTTTATAAATAGGGTAATGTATTAGCCCTGGTTTTCGTGCAGAGATGATACTTAATCAGATGTTGCAAAACCTGGCCAATGGTGCTTAGCTAAACAAAAAAAATTATAAATAGGTGAATTGATGAAAAAGTAGAGAATCTAAATGCTGGCTCCATTGAAGCATGGATTGCATAAAAATGGTAGTTACAAAAAAATATGGATACTCACATGTGTAGCAGAAGAGAAATCTTGGAATGGGTACAGGATTTCATTTTAGTAACACAATAATCGTCACGATAACTGAAAGCTTTCAGGATAGTGTAATAACTGGAAAAAAGCAAATGAACTTTATCAAAAATTACCCGTCACATCAAGGTAAATGTGAATTAGTACTATTAGTAAGTAAACTGTAAGATTAAACAATATCCCAGCAAATTCTCTGAATGTAGAGCTCTTGGGCATCCAATCTGGTGGTGTTGGTGAGTGGTACCAGCATTTCAAAAGCATAGTTGGCCATTGTCCTCAGAATAAATGATTTGGCCACAAGGATGCCACATGTTTACCTGTATTATATCATTGGGATCAAGTTAGTTCAGATAGGTCCTCTTTTCCCAATCATTTTTATCAATTTCCCAGTTGGTTTCCATGCACTACTAATATGGAATCCTTTGCCTCAGTTCATGTTGTTTTTCTTGTTGATCTCCACAGCCTCTTGTGAATCAGGTGTCAATAAGTATGGTGAAGGACTTTGGTTTTTTCAAAATCAATCCCATGACCAATCTCAAAGCTATATATGTACTACCACCAGTGACTTTATAAGAGAGATTTTGGAAAAGCCCAATTCACCCATCATGCTCTTTCAGGTGTTTTTCTGCGGTGCACCACATTTCACTAATTTATGCCTTCCCACATTTACAAGGGAAGTGGTAAACATCTGGTGTTTTCTGCCCCAAATCATATTTTGTGGTCCCCAGGATGCATCTCAGCTTTCATCTTGGCTTGTGAAACGCTCCACTTTCATGGTTGGCCAGTATTCTTACAATCCAGTTGGAGACCTTTGGGAAGAAGGGAGGGCAGGCTCTACTCTTCCATTTCTTCTCTCCAGTCACACTTCCATTCCTCTCTGTCAAAGACCTTTTAAGGGCAAGAATCACCCATCATCCGCATCCATGAGCACAAAAGGTCTTCTGCAGGTGCTTTACTTTGGCATGAAGTTGGCCTTTATCTTATACAATCTTGGACCAATGTATAAGCAAGGACATCAGACCTCTTTTCTGTGTGGGATGGTGGTTGCTTCTTTGCTTCTTCCATTGAGGTTCAGGTTAGTGAGCATATGTCTCTCGTGCACACTGTATCCCAGGCTTCCCCTTTGGATGCCAAGAAAATGCAGGCAATATTGACCATTCACCCCAATTATGATGACAAACTATGCCTTCGAAATGTCGGTGCCAGTCACCAACATCACTCCGTTGGAAAACCAAGAGCTCTACATCTGAACATGGAACTGTCCCTCAAACGAATCCAGCGTATCGTCCCCAATTGAAAATGAAAGATTATCTTAAACCACAATATACAAAACTGAATCAGATAGTGGACCTAAATTGATCATGCTCAAATACATAGCCATTTGTTTTCTGTAAATCAATTTCACTTCACAAGCTACACTCATCTTGAGAATATTTCTAATAACATTAAAAGTTACAAATGCCAGGGTGGTATCCTGAGCTCCAAGTGTGGCAATTTTTTGGTAGAGACTCCAATGGTCAATAGCTAATGAAAAGCAAAAATGAAAGTGAGAAATTGAAAAATCATATTGTGGATTATTTTGATGCAGATATATCTGATAAATACAAAATTATCAAAGGCAGACAATTAGCATGAGATCTAACAACATCTTAAGTTTAGCACTGACTCAGTACAAACATTGGATACCCAAAAACTGGATTACCCTAACATGACATCATAGCAAACATTACTCCATCAGCCACGCAATAGGTCACAATCTTGAAATAAACTGTAGTAAGACCCAGGTGATTCTTATAGGGAATCCTAAGCTTTTTAGAAACTGCCTCATAATCTAACTACTGTGACAGTCAATAATACTACTCTTCCTTATCTTGATACTGTTACTAACCTGGGTATTGTATTCGACAAGCACTTAACTTGGGAACCATATGCAAGTGTTATTTGTAAAAAGGGGTTGTCCGTACTCCAACAGCTGCGACGCCATAAACATTTGTTACCAAATAATGTCAGAAAACATCTGATTGAGAGTCTCGTATTTCCTATTATTGATTATGGGGCTTTCGTCTGTGATGGAATGTTAGTTGTATGTGTAAATCGTATCCAGCGTCTCCAAAATGCCTGCGCTCGATTTGTCCTTGACCTGCCTCGTGACTGCCACATTTCTGGACACCTTGCTTCCTTAAATTGGATGAAAATCAACCCCAGACGTGATTATCAGGCTGTATTACTCTAAACTGTATTATTACTAAAAAAGATAATGTATACTAAGACACCTTCCTATCTGTACAATAAGCTTTCTTTTGTTCACACCACAGTCGCCCTCTCAGGAATCCAGATATGCTAAGAGTCCCACAACACCGAACTGACAAAGAAAGAGGTGCTTTCTGGATATTTTCTGTCATTTTGTGGAACAGTTTACCATCCACAGTCACTAACTGCATCTCTGTCAAAACCTTCCAACTCCATGCTCGAAAATATTTTATGTCTCTCGATTCCTGTTGATTATGTTGTTATACTATTTTTGATTTTTTTCTGTTTTCATTTATGATGCAATTAATTTTCATTGACTAATTTTTCTAATTTGCTGATGGAACTGAACTTACTTTATTTTTTTTTTACATCTTTCAATGTTTGTATTGTACTCTCGTAGGACTGAGAGTCCTTTTGTACATTGATCAAATAAATATCTAAAAAAAATATCTAAAGCCATCAGTCTCAACAAAATTTATCAGAAGAAAATATTTGGGCATCAATAACAGACAACCACATGAAATACACAGAGCTAGATGATTCATCACCACAGTAACATGAATAGACACAGCACCCATCTAATGGAAGGATTATCAGCATAAACCATTCTGCAGGATTAACAACCTACAATAATGGCCTAATACAACCAACCAAAACTACATCAATCCATTTAATATCATAAATCTATAGCATAGGTATCAAAACTCATCGCTGGGCATCTTACAAGGAATTAATTACCAACCAACCACTCACTAAGCCAACAAACTATTTGGTTGCACGACTGTCAAAGACGTTACTACTATTTACAATCTAAGACCAAACACCAAAACCTTTGCAAACCTACCAGTTTTCTGACATAGCAGCAATGGTAGCACAGTAGGTTGAACATTTTTTAACATCCACAGATCCATATGCAGACAACATCCATTTAACCTAAATATGGCAGATAAGAGTAATCTCATATTAAATTTTCCATTGATGCATGTCTACAAATTGCCAAAAAATAAATTAACCATGTAGCAACTCATATTTTGACAACATAAACATTTTCTCCAATCCCTATCTACAATCGAGCAAAAACTACACATGTCATTTCAGTGGCATTCATTCACAAGCAGCAAAGACAAATACCTCTAGCTAACTACTCTGACACTTACCTTGGTAATGTTTATTGGGTCCTTCCTAGACTCAATGTGAAGCAATGGAGGTCGGAAGTTGTTCGGATCTTCACCGTCAAGCCTCTGATTTGCAGAGAGGAGGAAACAGTAAATATATCAATACATGCTCAGCTTAATTTCAGGAGAAGCAGCAGGGTAAATGTGAATCCACTTTCGATCCTTGTTATTATACCAAAATATTCACCAATAGTAATTAAAACCTCTAAACATAAACCATAGATGGAAAAATTGGATACACACTTCAGAAAGAAGAAGATTCTTCATCTACATTGGTTATAACTCAAGGGTAATTTATTTAAAAAAATAAGAAGAGCTTCCTAATTAGCCAACAAACTCCAAATTCCTCATGACACCATGGAGGTAATCCACGCATTATTTTTAAGAGTGGAGACCAGAGATGGTATTCTCATGGTATGAAAGCTCAGTCTACAAAAAATAAAACCATTCATATGACATGAATGAAACTTATGAAGGCAACAATACAAATTTTCCCTTTTATTCTATGAACTATGGAGTAACAAAGAGTTATGCCAGAAAACATTGTCCAATTAAATAAGTTTCATTACTTAAACACAAAAAGTTTATTCGGGGACCAATTTGAATGAGCACCAAGCCTCCACCCCAAAAAATATTAACTGTAACTTAGATGGATAAGGAGTTTTTCTCAGATGAACTCAGGTAATTCCACTAGTTTATACATATAGGCCTTTAAAAATAAATTCAACATCACATAAATGGTAAATAGTTTGGAAAGTAATTGAAAAATACATTTTTATATTGTATAACCAATACCAGTAACTGAGTATTTAGTCTTTTGCCCATGATGATGCAAAAAGGTTGTTGAAAGGCCTATGACAGCACCAAATTGGAGTTGCAATATAAGAAGCACTAAATCATAAAGGTAAATCCTAAGGTTTAAGGCTAAGTTAAATAAGGCTAAGTCGTAAGATCTTTCAATCTAAGCACAAGACATAAATAAGGAAGAATCACAACACAATTTATATCTTACCAGATAAGGACTCCTAGCTTGCATTAAGTTAACACAGTTTCTGTAATCCACTAATTCCCTGAGATATTCTCCAGCACCAACACCTTGTGAACATGATAAACTGTAAAACGAATTACATTTGTAATCATTGAACTGTGAGGCAGGCATTGCATACAAACAGTGATACACAGAGAAAAAACACAAACAATGATGTATTTCTTATCAGTTTCAATCATTATCTTCAAGCATTTTACAATTGAAGAACATGGCAGATGTAATGCCAAACGTGGATTATTCGAGACAGGGAAGAACATGGAAAGACACGTGAAAGGTAATTTATTCAACTTACAATCAAGTCTTTACTTACTTCCTCTTAAAATTATGTCAGTTTCAAGGATAGGTTCATTATAATTATGAAGAAAAAGAATAAGGCAATATGTACCTACATAGCATCAAAATAAATGTGAGCAAATAGAACAGGTATATCAATGTAATGCAAGAAATAAAAACCCTCATTCTAGCAGAGTACAGTTTAAGGTCCTCATCAAATAAATCCCAACAACCAAATATTGATGTGAAATATGATCTGACAATCCTACAGTATAATTGAGCAAAATAGCCATAAGTTAAATTGAAATGAAAGCAATGCCACAATATTCATAGCACAAGAGCTATGCAAACATATGCACACATCCCCTTTTCACCATAATTATACTTTGATTGAGGAGACAAAAATACACATCACCATAAAAATAAAACCTTATTCAAAAAATAAGACATAAGTACAAATTTAGTCTACAAGAACTGTAACATTATGGCACAATGGCTGGAATATTAGGTAGTAGTGATGTTGGAAGGGAGGGGAAGGGCAAAGCAACAGGAAAGGTGTTTTCAATGGCCTATGAAACTTCTTGGAAGGTGAAGCATGGTTAAGGGAGTTAAGTGCTCTTTGAGTGTAGAGAAATGGCAGATTGACAGTTTGCATCGACTGTACAAAATGTAATGACATAATGAATAAGCTACATTTGAAGTTTTGAAAAAGGTTCAATGATAAAAGCAAAGTCTGTACATGGAAAATGCAAAGCAAGTACATACGTTTTCACAAGAGGACTAATTATATGCAATGAAAGAAACCAATAAATCTTCCGAGGACAAGCAATATATACATACATTGAGGAAAAATCTCACTCGCAACAGCAACAAAATAGAAGCAAAATACAACTAAAATGCTTCATTTTTACTAATAATACGAATGGATCAAGCAAACAAATGTAACCGACTGTGAAGCAAATGACAACAACTGTAGATGAACAGCTATACACATATGGTGCGGCTATTCCACAGTGTAGCTGTACTGGATGGCACCCTTTGGGGGTGGCTTGAACTTTGCAAGACAATAACTGATTAGAAATGCAGACAGATATATGAAAGCCAACAAAATGTTGGTCTAAAAGACTTATACTTCAGTACTGACTGTTCCTTTTTTCGGGATTCATTCCGCGATGTATGTTTCAAGAAAACAACAATATTTTGCTGGTCCTCCTGCCAGCTTCATCAGGTTAATTGAACTGACTTCTTAGTCTCGCGCGTCTTTATATATTATATATATAAATATTGTTGTTTTCTTAAAACATACATCGTGGAATGAATCCCGAAAAAAGGAACAGTCAACACTGCATCCGCAGACGCCTACGAGCCAATTTTATACTTCAGTAATTTATATAGGAAGAGAGCTTTTCCCACCCAAAAAATACATATTTAGTTGTGAAGTTTTCAGGACCGTTGGGGCACTATAGCTAAGAGTGAAAATGCTTTTACATGTTAATTAACACTCCACTTCATTCATTTTTAAAGATCGAACACATTACTTTTCTCAGTTCTGAAAAATAAGTGCCAACCTAATGCTAAGCTATATGCATACTTTCATATGCTTACAACTCCTTATGTTCATCCTTTTATACATCTAGGAAGCTTTCCTCAGAAATTAGAATAAGTAACGTCTAGCTTTCTGGGTAATGCTGGTTACTTCAAGTAGTAAGTAGTGAAGTTGAACATCAGAAAAAGTATATGTACTATGAGCAATACTCCATCGAGCAATAAAGAGAAAGTAAAGCAAAGCAATGATTTAAAGAGTTAACATTTTAGACACATATGATTAATGAGGTGCACACAGGGGTAATTAGATGCATCACTGCCAGAAACATAGCGTATCACTTAAAGGACAGTATTCTCTGTTGCGACAACCAACACTTCTGGATAAAATGGATCCAATTACTTTAGCATGTTTTTTTTATTTTTACTACATGAAATTCAAGTCTATTTCCTCAGTATTCATTTTGAAAATGATAACTACAACAATACCTTTTTCCAATAATTGCCTTTAAATGCCCCAAGCGAATGAAACAGAAACCTGTGCAATAAGAATCCCACCCAGCATCATGAAATCTTTTGTCTCCACCTGAAAAGGAGCAAAAATGAAATATGGTACAGCAAAGATGTTATGAAATATGGTGGCTCCCAAACATGCCAGATTTTATAAATCTACTGTTTTCATAAAACCATCATGACATTCAGAAATTTTATATGACAGGGCATGCATCAAGGGGCAAAATTAGACAGGAAACTTACTAGTTGGGTCAGCACCTTCACCTTTATTGACAGGGATTGCGTCTTTCGTCAATTCCAGTCCTTTGGGTGAATGGAAAAAATAGTATATTGAAGGCAGAGAATTGATTTCCCAAAGTTCTGAAAGATAAAATATGAAAAGAATAGCAAACATTCATTTAAAGAGTTAAACTTAGGAAGAACATGAGGTTAGGTCAAACTTATTGAGTCTCATGGAAAATCACAAAAAAATTATATGAAGGAAACTGAATTCTGTATGGATATAATGTCACACATCTTTCCTGAGTGACCATTCATCCATCATACAGGATGGGTGAAGTATGAGTAGAGTTGTGTTTTAATAACAGTGTAGCGCTATCATTTTGGCCTTTAGTTCAACCAAGGAACAGAGCTTCTACAGAGGTTGTGCCTGTGAAACATTCAGGAAAAACTGAAAAATATTAAAAACTTGATAATAATATAATAATATAATATAATATAATAATGATAATAATAAAAAAATTCAGTATCCATTACTGCATCCACAATTCAACACAATAATGTCTACTGCATTATTGTGGATACTGTGTGATTCAGACAGGTTTGTGGATTTTAGCTTTTTGGTTCTTAAGATTCCCGACAGAATTCAGCATAACATTAATAGCACTATTAGGAAGTTACATTCTGAGTGTAGTAGAAAACTTTGCCTTTGTATTTTTGCTAATACATATATCATTTTAGGTTTTGCTACTATATAATTTTAAATTTCATTCTTGGTTGTTCATATGATTTATTACACCCATACCCATTTCTAAGAATTGAAAGGGTAAAACACAAAGTTGAGTATTGTGCAATTCTACAGTTCTTATTTCCTGAGTCAACATTTTATTAAATTTTGAGCAGTAATTTTGGCTAGAGTATGCAAGGTTATAAGCCTTATCAGTACCCACACCACGGATTGTATCTCCTGGTGGCATTCCATTTCAGTTCAATCACACCATGACACCCATGATCTAAGATTTTGATTAAAGTTGATGTCTTTGTTCCTATCATGGACTTAAGTAGGCCTGCAAAAATATTTTGATCTATCTCAATCAGTTTAGGTTTTACAGTCTGTTGAAATTTTTAAGAAGCGATTACCATTACAACTCATGAACACTGATATATAGCTGTTATGATTCATCAAAAATAAATTTTACAAACACATGACAATTATTGTGGTGCACTACAAAATTTGGACTCTACTGCAGTATTCATTATGGAGTCCACAAGCATCAAAAATGCATATTTTTAGGTCACTGAATTGTCTCGTATCACCACTGGGACCCAGTGGCTATGTTGAGTGCACATATTAGAAAGCATTTTTGTTTCTTAAATGAAATATTACCTTCACAAAAATTTTATACGTTACAAAAAAGAATCTAAGCTTTAAATCAATTGTTCTCATACAACAATCAATGAAGGGAATCATTGTCATAGACCATTTCAAACATTTCTCACGATGATAACTAACTATTTAAAAATGTATGTTTTCATTTATTTTAATAGATGTGCACTACATAAAATTCTATGAACTTTCAAACAACATATTGCTTGATTATATAATGTAAATAGTTATGGAGATATCACCAAAAACAGAACCACATGTTTGCAGAAATCAGTAAAATGATGTCATGCTGTAACTTAGCAATGGTTGGGAATTTTTAAAAAGTATTTTACCCCATCACATATAAAATAAATCTCCAAAAGGTCAGAAAGTTTGAACAGAATCAGAGAGTTTAAGGGCAAAAGCCCTGTGATTTGACATGAAATGACCCATATTAATAATTCACCATAGAAATACAATACATGTAACATGCAATTACAATATACATTCCAAATTACTTTTTCTCTAAATTCAACATGACAGAAACCAGGAAGTCAATAATAATGTGGGAAATAAAATCTTCTAATATGCCAAGGCGCAAAATAATTAATTAAACATCAAACACAAGCAACACACAGATCCTAGACTAACATTCTGAAGCCATGGTAAAAATCAATATTAAATGACAAACATTCACTGATGCACATTGATACGTTTACCTTATCAATGACTAAGAAGTCAATTGAGGATGACAAAAATTTAAGCACGCTCAAAAGCAAAGAAAATTAGACCAAGGTTTACATGTAAACAAACAATAGTGCATACTTTAGGTATCCAATAGAAAATAGGGGAGATCTCCTTAAAATAATTAGTGTATTTGCCCTTAATATGAGCTCTCATTTCTTGCCACATAACAGTGGTGTAAAGTGTCATGGTGAGGCTACTTTTGAGCGATAAGAGAGAGAAAAATCACTCAGAAAACTTTCCAGACATCTTCTACTAAATTTATACATTGATATAGAATTTTTTCAAACATTTCAGTTAAAGATTTATCCAAATGGTCAAGATATTTAAAGGAGATTTTATTCCTACGCACGCATTTAAGTCATTCAGATGACCAGGGTCAGGGATAGTAAAAAATCTAGTAAACAAAAGCGTGTTATTTGAGTAGTTGCTCAGGTACTTGTGAGAAATGTACATAGGGAAATTACAAGGAAAAAAATCATTTGCACGGACTGCACATTCTCAGATCCCAGTCCACACAAATGTGTAATCATTAGCAGGTGGCTACATTTAAGTTACTCCACAGTTCTTTGAAGAGTTTCTCTGACTCAAAACCACAAACAGCAAGCACATGTATACGAGATTCTAATGCTCCCTGTCGACGGTCACCTAGATGATACCAAATATAACCAAGCCTCTAGCCTTATGAACTGTTCTCTTGTCTGAATCCTCCCCATCCTAGAATATAGCTCTCCCACCTGGTCCAAGGCCTGCCCCTGCACATTGAAATGTATAATTTCTTTTTAGCTGCTCTTCCGTCACCGAAACCTGCCCCTCAGGAATTTGTTATAAGGGCAAGTTTCTTCCATTCTTGATATGTGTGACCTTTACCAATGCAAGTTGATAGCCGAATTGAAATTATTATACAGGGTGTTTCATGAGGAAAGCTCGAAACTTCTGGAGGAGGTAGGGGAGGTGAGTTTAAGCATTTTCTGTCTTATCAACATGTGGTCGCAACTCCTTAGTTACCGAGCAATGGCAACGCAAATATTTTTTTAGAAGTATTCCGCATCCACAATGAAAACACCAAATTTCAGAGACTAGTATCAATTAAGGAGATTTGAAACTTTGCACAGTGGTGCATAAGATATGTACGTCTTTGTTGGCTTTGAGACTGTGAACTTTGTAACTCTCAGCAACCAGACCATGACCTTGGTTACATATTCTCCTTGGGCCTTTCCCCTAAGCCAGTGTTAAATAGAGCCACTAATCGCAGGGGTTTTTAAAGCAAATTAAAGCTCTTACCCACAAGGACATTTTTTTGCCTCTTTGTAATAACATCAATTAAGTTACCATATCTTCCATATTTTAAAAGATATAGATATGATATTTGCTGCAATAAATTGACAAATAAATTTACTAAAAGTTGTAGTCTGACAAATTCTTTAATATCTCTGAAATTAAGAGAGCTATTGTACATTCTCTGAAATAAAGAGTGCTATTGTACATTATTTGTATTAGAGGAATTAAATTTCGACCCAATATTTGAGAGCCATCTTGAAAATAAGATACTGTTAGCAATGATGATAGCAGAACAAGAATAGTTCACATCTTATCCATGACTGTGAAAAGTTTCAAATCTCCTCCATTGAAACTAGTCATTGAAATTTGTTATTTTCTTTTTGAATGCAGAATATTTCTGGAAAAGTGTTTGCATTGCCACAGCTTGATAACTAAGGAGTTGCAACCCCATGTTGTACGACAAAAAATGCTTAAAACCACCTCCACCAGGTGTTTTGAACGTTCCTCCTGAAACACTCTGTATATTGTGTTTAATGGTTATTTACTTAATACTGACCTATCACTCTTTTCAATCTACGTTCCTGCTCATTTCACCCATATTCAATTCCCTTGCCACAAAAATCCCTTGCTTGATACCTTTTCTCTTTATCCTCCCATTTTAACTTTGTCAATATGAAAATATGAAATTGTTCCTTCATTACTTAATCTGGTAATATTTTATATTACCTGTTTTTTTCTACTTCTTTTAGTATTTTTGTATGAGATTAGTAAAATTTAGCACCTTACGTGACACCTTAGTGTTGCACCCATTAAACCCAATTAGTCTTAAGGTTCAGAGGAATGAAAATGATGGTTTCCAGCATAACTTGTTGGAATAACTTCATGATTATATATTGAAAAACTTTGTTAATTACACACAAGATTTACATTTCAACAGCCCAGGTTTCGTTGCTACAACTTTAGCATGGTTCTTTCAATCACTGATTGGTGCAAGTAAACACTATCAAAAATTTAATCCTTACTGTGCAAAGCTGGGTGTCTCCACTAGTAATAAATAAATAAATTTTTTAAGTGCATGCATGAGAGTCAAAATTCCTATTGATTTCATTGACAGTTTGGATTAATCTTTAATTTAACTTAACTTTTCAATTAGTCTCTTCTCGAATAAAAGAAAAATCATCATTTAAAATGAACGAGGGGTTACCACAGTACATCTAAGTATCTCACCTCTGTCAATCCTCTTTAGTGAGTTATCCAGCTTGCATCTTAAAAATTTTGGCCCTGAAGAGACATCAAAGTTAGGGTTGTTTGAACATATTTAAGCTTAGGTATGATTTAAAAAGCACAAAATAACTAATAAATAAAAGTGAAAAGCATCAAACATCACCATTCCTGATAATAACAATAAAAGTCTTAAAAAGTGAATAGGATAACCTATTTTGTACACACAAAGAGGTGTAATTTGTTGGTTTAAAATGAAGTTTTAATGGTTGAAATGGTATTATCTAAGAATACAAGTAACAAACTGATACCACAACTATTTTGCTGTCTAAAAATTCAAAGTTCAATTTTTTGAGTTTTAGCTTAAAGCATGACAAAATCTTGAGTTGAAGAAATGAAATTAATTCATAAGAGAATGTGCGAGCAACTTGAAATTTGAGTTCAGTCGAGTTGAGTTTTTTAAGACAATTTTAAGTTGCTGAGAAATGGCATGCCATATTTGAATGAATAAGACCATGTTTTTGTTCCCTTCCAAACTACTGAGAAAAAGTGAGATCACCTCATAATCAGAAGCAAAATCCTGACTCCAATCAGATTGCATTGTCTAAATACATATTTAAGCTCACCAGAGCAGGTACATACATAGAAAAATTCTGTTCAAGTTTCATCAACGTCAACTCATCTCAAGAAATATTCACATCACTGGTTACAATTTTCCTAAATTGATAGTAGAGAGCATCGGAGCCATCACAGCATGAACTGCAACAATGCCAGCACATTAGATCAGAGCAAAGGTACAAAGGTACGACCACATCTTACATTACATTGATCAATTCTGTAATGATCAAATCCTTGTGGTAACAATTTACCAAAATTGGATTGTAAATAGCATGAACACCATTTTGGTGCAAACTGTATCAGATTTGGAGCAATGTTAGGAGCTCGTCTTAATTTTATGCTGATTATGTGGAACAATCCAGTCACAATTACACCCTTAAGATCATTATGAATTTCCATTAACTACAATATTTTTCAATTTGATTAATTAAAATTTTTTTGTGTTACCAGCAGCAAAAGCACCTAGTGGACTGTTGTTAATGTAAGTCAGCTTGAACATATACAATAACTTGTTTTCTGGAATTACACTATATGATTTGATATCAACTTTACAGGCATAGAGAAATGCTGGGAAGTTTATAGCTAATTAATTTATTTAGCTAATTAATTTTATTTTCTTATCATTTCTCAAAGGCATGTAACATTGAGGAAATGATTTTTTGTGTTTCACTGAGAGTTCATCTTTTGCAAGCAGTTTTATTGTGCACAACAAAAATACTGTAGTGAAAGTTTTTTTCTTACAGCTGCATGTTGTATCTAGTTAACACGTCCCAGAAAAGTGAAAATCAGTATATATCATAAAAAATGCCAAATTTATTGGTTAAATGTTTTCCCAAATTTATCTTTTGTCTAGACTCAGGAAAGTTTACTGACAATAAAGAGTATTTTGTTCAATTAGTTGAATTGATGAAAATTAAGCTTTCAACAGAATTTAATTGAATAAAACAAGCCTTTGAAGAGTTTCATTTTCTCTAAATTACATAAAATATAGTATTTATGATCAAACTCAAACTCGACTCAAAACTTATTTTTATAGCAATGATTGACTCAAGTACAAAACCTGGTGTTCACACATCCCTGCTTTTAATCAATATGACAGAATAGATAGAAGTGAATTCTTGATGGAATGGCAACACTTTAAAAATCATGCTTAAGCAGAGGACAATCACATTAAAGAGCCTACACAAAAAAACAAGAAAACATTGATAATATAACTCACCAATTCAAAACTAAATCCTGCTATACAAAAAGAATCACCTTCTCAAAGCCTTCATCAGAATAGTTGTATTTAATGAATTTATCTGGTTACGTTACACATTTATTTCATGGTCCAAAAAGTTTTTTGCATAAACTCACCAAGGGCATCCATGCATTTGCAGCAAAATAAAAACTTAAATTTCTTTTCACACTTCACTCAGTGAAAAATAGCAAACTGAGACCTAGATTTCTCTAATTACATCCACTGAAGGAAATATGCAGGCCAGTCAATAAAACAAGTAAATTACCATCAGTCAGACACCACTGAGTGGCAATAAAAAGGAATTTGCAAAATCAGAGCTAATAAGGGTCATTCAGGTTCCACTGACTAATGAGGGGGTTTACAATCCTGACAGAACCTTATCACAAAAAAGCAAGCCCACAATAACTTTACTTTTATTTGAAATATTTATGTCTCACATCATAGCCATGTGAGTTTGGACTCAATTAGTAGAATTTTAGTTTATTAATTAAGACACGTAATTAATAGTTTAGATGTAGGAAAACTGTTTCAAGCAGCAAAGCTAGTAAAATGCAGTCAAAGAATCTAAAAACTTGAAAGAAACAAAAAAGCAAATAAAGGGTAAACTTACCTCGGAAATTTTGTGCTTTTACCTCAAAACTAATAAACTTTGTGTCATAAATTTCAGGGAATATCCCGTGAATAACTTTTTTGAAATCTTTGTACTTATCTGTAAGAAAAAGTAAAATTTTACCTCTAATTTTGGCTGAAAAGTCCTTCATACACAAATGTTACATCTGTAGAGCATCACAGAACAAAATAAAATTTTACACTAAAACTGAGTTCTCACCTGACTTTAAATTTATACAATTATTTACTTTTAACATGTCAGTTTCCAACTTACTGAATTGATAGGTATAAAAGAGGGGTGCGCACATACCTCATTCTATTTATGCAATCTAAATATATAAAAGGCTGTAATATATAGAGCTATATACAAGTATATACATACAAATAAGTTCATACTTCGGCAGGAAAAAAATTAAATTATCTGTAACCAAAAAAACTGGTACCTCAACAACCAATTCATATTTGTTTACTTCAGTTTACTAAACCGTTAACATTAAGCATTATCCATCCCTATTAAGTTTGATTCCCACAAGAACCTAATTAGCTTACTATTAACATTCAGCATCCAGCATCAAAGTAAAATGTAATTACATAGCAGTAACTCAGGACAATACAGCGCCACATGGTAAATCTTAATAAAAACCAACTCATAGAAACTCTCAATGTAAGAATAACAGTATCAAAAATTCTTATGACCTACAGCTTCGAAAGAAATTTGGTCTGAGTTTAACAAGCACGTACGTACATAGAGAGCAATTCATTCTAAGTTTTATTGTACTGATTGTTTCAGCCTTACTAAATTAAATGCTCTTCATTTAAAAACTAAATTTGAGTACGATTGTGATTGTAAACTACCATGGCATGGCATGACACATGATGCTAAACCTAGGACTCGTTTTGATAAAAGCCCCAAGGGCTTCTACAAGTCTAGAATTGACACCTATGGTTCTTTGCACTGCATATTTATTTAAAATCTTAAGAGTAATGCAGAGGAGATGGAAAAAATAAAAATTTTGACAGGGAGCTCATCCGATATTCCTTTTGCTGAGGCTGCCTTGCTTATAGGGTTTCCTAATTAACAAAACATTCTCATAAACTGAATATCTACTTTGAGCATTTCTGACCCACAATGGCTGTTTTAGATACCATTGAATTCATGACTACCAAAAGAAAACTTACTTGTCTGAGTGCAGCAAGCTTGGGAGTGTATGATCCCACATGCGCTAATACCATGACATTGCACTGTGCAACATTGCATTCAAAATAGAACAGTATGGACTTGAACTGAAATGATATCCGAAGAATTATGACTGCAGTGGTGTTTAGTGTATACAAAAATGTATCCCAAGAGAAGAAGTATTATGTGAGGTGTATGATATCAATGGTGCAAAAGTAGAGCATGCTAATACAAGATTGTGTTTCCTACTCTAGTCAAACTCACAGCGAGAGTATGGGCATGAAGTTCTGACAAATGGAGGAATAAAAATTGAAGCAACTTTTATTGATAGACCTGTAAGCAAAAGGAAGATAAGATTTGCAGCATAAATTTAGGATTTCATGAAGGAGCTGTACTAGAAGAGAACTTTTACCATCCCAGGATTAATGAGAGGCAAAAAAAATTGCATATTTGAACATTTCAATTGGAAACCTTACGATAAATTCAAAAGTCACTCAATGCCATACAATATATTCTTGATAATAGTAAACATCAGAGGAAAAACGAGAGCACTACTTTCATGGCAAATATTAATTCCTACAAGAGTGGCACAACCAAACACAGACTTTCATAAGAAAATGTTAAATTATGATGATAATAAGTCAGTAATCAGAAATTTACAATGATTTTCATTCAAATTTTGGATGGCCACATACCTGTATCATCATATGTATGACTAATGCAACTACTGATGACTAAATTCACTTTAAGACAAGTAAATTTAGTGTTTATTCAGTTTTGATTTTCAATTCCAATGCTTAAGTTAACTTTCACAAAAAAGGCAATTAGCTACATGCCCTAGACGCTCAACTAACCAACTTGATTCAGGTTTTTAAAGGCATGGTTAACAAATAAATTTGTGTTTCCTAGGCCTAACATGTGCAACTTAGTTCTTTGACTAAGCTTACTTCAAAAGAAAAAGACATAATGGGAATGTATGAATATACATACATCTCAAATATGGACCAATAATTTTCAGGGTATTAGTTTCTGTTGAATAATCTATGTTCAAGTTTTAATGATTTGATATTCTTCATGATTTACACAATGCATATAAACAAGCCATTTTATATCCCAACCCTGGACCTGGAGAAATCCTTCAACAATGTTGATTTGAACAAGATGTTCAGGCTACTGGAAAAACTCCGAATGGATTAAAATGACAGAAGAATAATGTCCCCACTTTACAAGAAGCAAGTTGCTACAATGCAAATGGGAGATAGATGATAAATAGAAGCTAATTTTAACAAAGGAGTTAAACAAGGATGCAACCTCTCAGCAGCACTGTTCAACTTGTATTTGAGGAGGCAACAACAGAAGAAAAAGAAATTCAACTAGGAGGAATAAGGTCAAACAAAGAGAAAATAAACATGCTCCGCTTCGCATAGGACATCACAGTCACAACAGGAAATCGAGATGAGCCCCAAAGGTCAGTAAATGCAAGGGACCAAATTCTCAAGGAATACAACACGAAAATAAATAAGCCAAAGACTAAAATCCAAGTATGTGGAGGAGAGGAGCTGAATGCATAAGTCTAACTGAGAGGAGAGAAATTAGAGCAAGTGGATTCTTTCTCCTATCTCAGAAGTACCATCACCTAGGTTGGCAAAAGTAAAACAGACATCAAGCAAAGAATCACCCACGCTAAGACTGCATTCATGGTAAGAAGGCTACTTGTGTTTAAAGAGGATAGGACTACAAACAAGGAAACAGTACATGAAAACATTCATGAAAAGTGTGACATTCTAAGGATCGGAAACATGGATCATTGGAAAAGCAGACCAGAACAGACTCGAATCCTTCAAAACCTCGTGCTGCAGAAGGATTCGGAAGATAAAATGGACAGACAAAATAAGGAATGATGAAGTTAACAGAAGAGAGAAGAGGAATAACGTATGGAACACCATAGAGAAAAGGAGAACCAGATGGATTGGACAAACCCTGAGACACAATGGGTTTGTGAAGAACATAATTGTAGGAAAAAAAGAGGGAAAAGTCCCCAGAGAAAAGTCCCAGGAATAAGCTCATGGACCAAATAAAGAAGAAAGTACATAGGAGATAAGGGAACTAGCATTAGATAGGGAAGGATGGAGGGCTGCAGTCAACCAATCTTAGATTGAACGACCGATGATGACTAACATACCAGCACTTGAATGACTTATCATAATGGGAAATTACATAGGCATTGTTATTCGTAAGGTTGACAAAAGAATAAATATCATTATGCATCTGACCAATAATTTAGCTGCATGTGGCTGCAGGCCATACAGTAAATAATATTATGATTAATGAACACCACTCTAAGACAAACAGTACCAAATATGCTATATCTAAGTACTCTGTAATTATCCAGCCAACTCTAATAATGCAGAAACACCTCATTTACTGCAAACAGTGCATACATACGCAGACAGTAATCTGCCAAACAAAAAATGCCACTAACATCTATCATTTAATACAATTATTCTAATTATATTATACAACTGTGAGAACAAAAATATTATGCATATCCAAACCACTCCTGTTTTTTATCGATTTGCCTAAATCACAAAGCTAAAAATAAAACTCATTTTAAGAACAGAATAGGCTCTTTAGCTACTCATAGTTTTGATCATTTATAAAAGAAAATTTCATCATTGAGAATGATTTGAACACATCCAAATGACTGAGAAATTTATTAAAATTGTATATGCCCTATAATTGTCATTACTATTCCTGTAGTCGGACAGATGATGTTTTTTTAGCCTAACGTAACAGAAAAATAACAATGCACTAATTCTCAATCCCTTTAAACCATCAGCAGAAACCAAGTAACAAATTAAGATAAGATACATTATTTAAAAAATGAGCTCCACCTACCAGGTAAAGGGCAGTAGAACTGCTTTAACAAAACCATCAAATCTAAAAGGCAATTGTGACCTATAATTGGCTTTTTGGCATTGATGAGCAGGTGGAAAATCTTAGTGGCACCTAAAAGGAGCTGAATTGCCTTTTCAGCCAGGCAGTCAACATCAATATCATCTTTGACCACATCACCACACTCCTCTTTGATCTTAATCTCTTCTTCCCTCTCCAGCTGAATCCTTTCTTCATACCTAATTTTCTCTATTCTCATCTGTTAGGAAGTAAATGCACAATAGTAAGTCAAAGACCACATCATTTAAAAGCACATGAACTTTAACAGGCCTAACAGAGGGACTCCATAATTTTTAACATACACACATAAACTATGACTTTGACTGTTGTCTTATATCAGGTATATGATCAGTGGACAGATATAAATATTATTTTTATTATTAAATATACCACAAAAACCTTATTAATGAACTTTTCCACTTTTTTCTACAGAGTATTCAATTTTTTAAAAAACAGACAGCAAATTAAGGTACCCAAATTAATGCCTCCCATTATTTTTTAATGTTTAAACTCATTCTTTTCATTTGTTCGTCTAAGGATAGTTTCTCAAAGATTGTGTTCACATTTACAAATAATGAAAAAAAAGGTTAATCCATCAAGAATGCATATTGAACATACTGGGGAAGCTTAGAATCAACTTTGAAGATTTTTTAATCAAAGACATAACTAATGCCCAGGCCATCATTTTGGAATAACTACAATCATAGCAATACTTTAATAGCAGCATATTTATTACTACTTAATGTAGGAGCATAATTATTACCTATTATTTTGTAAATATATGATAACAAATTCTAATACTTCTCCTTAACAGTACTGCACACAGCCCCTTGCAGTGAGTAACTTTGCATCTTGAAAGGAATCATAGTCATTGATTTCTATGTGATTTAAAAAAAATTAAATGCAACACGTTTTGACATTCTCCTGTCATCCTCAGGCAGAACAGACTTGGATCGAGTCTTCACCAAATAATGATGTAAACATGTCAAAACACATTGCATTTCAAGAGAAACATTCAGAGGAACACGCCATATGAGAGTTATATCAATACAATATTGACCACTTCTCAATGGAAAATGTCAATCTTCACATCACATTTTCACTGCCAGTGGCAATTATAGGTTAAGGTGAGCTGAAGCAAAAATAGCCAGTGCCATGCCTCGATGATCTCATTCTTTCAGACCCAAGGTGCAGTTTAGCACAGCAAATCTGCCCCATATGGCACTAAAGTTCTCACAACAAACAGAAGCAAAAGCTAGAATGGGCGTTTCACAGAGATAGAGCATGCTTTAGCAGAGCCTTGAGGGAACTTTCTCTTTCCTGAAGCAGGCTGAAGTTATCAAATAAGTTGGTAGCCCAAAGCATTAAGCCTCAGCCAATCACATATCACACACATGCACATATCAGGATATTCAGTAGACTTTCTGGGTGGGCTTGGGAACTTCCTTTACCTCACAACTATGTCACTTTAAGCATGCTCATACAAAGCAGGCTTGAAGAATGGGCCACAACTAGTTTTCTGCTTTCTATTAAAACTTATCACATTCTAACCCATGCAATTTGCTAGCCAACCTGAAGAGGGTAATAGGACATATTTTTAAGCTTGAGGAAAAGTATCTCCAAAAGTTTCTAAACTCCATAAAATCTTATGGAAACATTAAAATAACAAATTATTACCAATACATACATAGCAAAATGTCATTTGATATACAGGCCAGAGAGAGTTGTCACAAAGGCTTACGAATTGGCCCGATGGCAGCAAGAGGGTTAACCCTTTCGCTGCGGTCAAACTGAGAGAGACGTTCCTGCCCCTGTGCGGTGAAAAAGTGAACGGTACCTATCCCACGTCGGCACAAAGTATGCCTCTCGTTGCACCTGCAACTCAATAGTCACTCAAGATCCCGGGATGGGATTAGTAGAATGTACAACAATGAACTTGATGAATGGCATTCGTGGAAAAAGAGAAAGTTCAGTATCGTGGGTAGGAACAACCACTTGCCAACAGAACGTATGAGCTACGTTCACAGCAGTCAACCGGGCGAACGTAGCTACTACGTTCACAGCAGCAAAAGGGTTAATATGACTTTATTATAAGTACCCATCTTCTCATGATGTATATCTAAATATCAGGTCAGGACTCATATACGTAGTCCAGAATTTAGAGGACCTATTCTAACCCAGATAGCCCATCTAGCAGGCAAAGGGAAAAATAGTAACTTTCACAAAAGTGCTATTTTTGCAAAAAAAAAGTGCAAAAGTGCAAAACCCCAAACTTGCTAGCATATGAGATGTGCGAGGGACCCAATCAAACACAAATCCAGCTCCTTGAAATGTTTCCTAAGGGTTTAATTAGGTTAGCAGTATGACAGCTAGGAATGGGTATAGGCTGGGGTAGGTGGAACCAACCATACAGCTACCCAAACAGAACCCATGGGAAAATAAGTCAATGCTTCATTAACCTTGGGTCAGCACTGTTTCAAGAAACTTATGCATGGACATACTAAGGAAGAATGTTATTGCCATTGTTAATACATTGACACGGGTATAGATCAAACAAGTGGCACAGTCATTATATTAGGTACACATATATCAGACAAATAAATAATAAGAAACAGAACATACCCAACTACATCATATAAAGAACCAACATTTACTAAAAAAAGCTTAATACATATCCATTTGCATATTTTATGTTGTTCAGATGTTACACATCCATAAAAATGGCTTTAGAAGATTTTTTAAAAATCTTTACGTATTATAACATAAATATTATAGGAGAACTATGAATAAAAAATTTCTTGTATATATTTCAAGACTTATTCAATAAGATTTCAAAAGCCCTGGCACTTATACACTTGAATGTTTGAAGAGTTTTTGCATGCTTTGAATACAAATCTCCTGGCACCTAAAGAAAAAATGAATTTATACCAGAACATATTTCAATTTGCTACGGAGGCTGAACTTTGCATGCTGGTTCCCTCATTCTATATAAATTGGTTTTCTACACTTCCAAGCAACATCATTCCAGGCACTTTTAAACAGTTTACACATCAAAAATAAACATTAAGAAATAAAAACCAGAGTTACATGGGCAGCATCTCCGCAAGTACATATTACATACATAGTACTCCCTCAAGAAAATGCATCACAATTATAGACTATTCATGTGCCATTTCTGAGAACTTAAACCATGTGCCAATTTCATCCAAATTGCCAATTATGGTCAATCAGAAAAATTGCAATGTTGCTACATGCACATAGCACAAACTTGGCACAAAGTGGAACAAATTTCTTCCACGAAAAATGACAAAAAAGTGCATTTCATATAAATACGATAATAAATATTAAGATGGTTGAAGCTCACCACAGAACCATCCTCAGAGTATGTCCATATGTCTGGGAAATTGAGACGAAGCTCTCTGTGCAACAATAATTCCCTGAGAAGGGTCGTCAAGGATGGTGGCATGGAAGCATCAGGGATGCTGTTTTCCTCATCGACTTCATCCAGTTTTTGATTTGGATGTGGATGGATCTTAAAAGACTGCCCAGGTAAGGCAGATGGAGCCCACTGAGAAACCTGCCAACATGCCCTCTCCAAGACTGATCGAAGATCAGTGCTAAGATTGCATGCTAACGCTGGACGGCCCCTCTGGAGATCTAGGCGCAATTTCCTTTCCTGCTGAGGGCTCAGGTAGGGTATGCCTTCACTGAATAACTGCACAGGAAAATTATAAGGAATAATAGAGGATTTGAGTTTATAAGGCACCTACATCATTTTTTCAAAATATTAATGGAAACATAATTGCGAACCAATTATTAGACAACGAATGGATGAAATAAGAAAAAAAAGACAACGTGGAGAATTTAAGAGAGTTATTAATGGTAGATCGTGTATAGGAGGGTATGAGGATACTGAGTAAGCAGAATGATATGCCAGAAATAAGAAAGTCTGAAATATTAATGAAAAATATAATCGCAAAACAATTATCAAACACTGAGTGGACAAAATAAAAAGAGGAAGATGGTACAAGGATTTTTAGAGGGATTTGATTGCACATCACATATAGGAGGGAAAGTAGAACAATAGGCCAGAAATTATAGAGAAATAATGGTCTTAGGGCTAAAATAGCTTCTCTTGTTCCCCTACTCATCCTGAAACCATAATGGTCTTCATCCAGGAATTCTCCCATATTCTATTCCATCATCCTGTAGATGATTCTGGTCAATGATTTTTATGCATGTACTTTAAGGCTAATTGTTCTAAAGTCTACACATCTCTCACCTCTTTTCTTCTTTGGTTTAGGGTAGATCACATTCTTTTAAAGGGTCATTTTCTTCACCTATCCCTAACAGGCATTTGTCCACTAGAATTGATATCACTTATCAGCTTATTACTTTGATAAGATAACCTATGTTCTATCTCTTTCAGTCTTTTCCCCTACCAGCAGTTCTTTGTTAACCTCTTCATTTTTTTTTACTTGAGCTGTTAAATCATGAAGACCAAATTGTGTTCACTGCCAAAATCTGCACCATAATAGCTCTAGCAGTACTTTACTAGATTTCTAAATCACTGTTTCACTGATATATTATCAATTTGCAATCATCTTCCATATCCAGACATTTTCCACGCATATTTTCTTCAAGGGTGGTTGCCAAATAGCGTTTTTGTGACAAGAGGGCCATTGTTCTTCTCATGAAACCATACTTCCCCAGTGTGCAACCTTCAAGGTCTTTCCCTACAATGGGACAGTACTCAATCAATGTCTCTCCCCTATCGTTCACTTTTCTCAAACAACACTTCCCTACCACCTTACCTTCCCCAACAACTAAATTCCAGTCTCCAAGAACTATCAAGTTTTCATTCCCTTTCATACTCATTATCACCTCTTCTATAACATTGTACATGTAATGTACACCATCATATTCATAGTCTGAAGCACTACTACCTTGCGACGGGGCCGCATGGGCATGTGATGGGGTGTTAGGTCACCAGTCATGTAGAGATATGTATGTAAGTTTTGGGAGGTGAAAAGGTGATGTGTGTTATGGGAAGGTATAGTGGGGCTGTTTTTATTGTGGTCGCTTGTTGTGAATGGAAAGAACGAGTTTTTGTGCCTATCTGAACGGCAATGTGTGCCTCATATTTCATCACTTCTGTCAGACCTACAGATGTAGTGAGGCATCATGATAATATTCTCTTTGTCGATCTGGAACACACCAGTTCTGAATTTCTCAAGCAAGTTAAGCCTAGCTTGTAGCCTCCAAGTCTCTAGCGGATTGAATCTTAATCCCTCTTTAAGTTGTGAAACACTATATGCTCACTTGTAGCAGTTTTTAACAAAACATGCAGCTTTCCTCTGTATTTTATTCATTTTTTGGTCAAATCTTTATGACCAGGGTCCCAAATGCTCATGGCATATTCGAGGTGTGGCCTAACCAGAGCGAAGTAGCATCTCTCATTGACTTTTTCATCCGAGGACCTTCCTATCATATGCTCAACAATACCTGGTTTCTTTCATGTTATGCCATATGTTTTCTATGTGTGTTCCCCATGATACATATATCAGAAGTTAAGGTAATTCCAAAATATTTAACTTTATCTGAAGATTTTATGTTAACTCTACCCACAATCTAGGTATGGCACTCATGCGATGACTTTTGCAGGAAGTGAACTGTGGTGCATTTACTAAGATTTTATGCAAGTCTCCAATCCTGGAATCACAAATGAATGTTGTTGAGGCCCAGTGACAGAAGTTCTGAGTCCGCGTCTTCCCTTATTTCATGATAGATAACAGTATTGCGCGCGAATAATCTTAATTTATTGCTAAATCAAGAACTTAGATCATTAATATAAATAATGAATAAAAGTGGGACAATTGTGCTTCCTTGAGGAATACCAGATGTGACTCCAACCATATCAGAGCTATTACCATCGATAACTACTTTTTGTTTTAGATCACTGAGAAAGTCCCTTATCCAATTACCTATTTTTTTTGTTAACTCCACATGAATGCAATTTATATAAGAGTGTTTTGTGAGGAACCTTGTCGAATGCCTTCTTGAAATCAAAGAATCTTCTCTGGTTAAAATCCTAGGATTGGTCTTCAACTGTATTCCACTTTATCCGATCTTCGGCCAATCATTTCACTTCACTATATGATTTGCAACCTAGTTCCTTCATAAACTGCCCCATATAGTCCAGTCTAGGTCTGCCCCTCTGGTTTTTTCCCTCTACTGCACCTTCTAGTATGATCTTAACCAAACTTTCATGTCAGAGAATATGGCCAATCCAGGTGTTCCTTCTCTTATTTAGCATTTTGAGTAGACACCGTCTTTCCCTATCCTCTTAAACACCTCCTCATTCATGACTCTTGCCACCAAAGGTATTTTCAGCATTTTCCTATAGCACCACCCTTCAAATACCTCCATTCTCCAGGTCTCACTACCATAGAGCAGAATGCTCCATACAAAAGCCCTCAATAGCAATTTCCTAATCCTTAAACTAATGTTGCTGGCGGTGAAGAGTTTGTTTTTCTTGTTGAAGGCTAACTTGGCCTGGTTAATGCGGCTTACTATTTCCTTCTTGCTCCACCCATCTGATATTATTCTGCTTTCCAAATAAACAAACTCGTCCACCGTGTCTAGTGATTCTCCTCCTAAAACCAGCTCTACTCTCGTCCCATGCCTGCTTACCAACATCACTTTAGTCTTGTTCTTGTTTATTTTCATGTTATACGGGGTGCCAAAAATCTCTTCCATTTCTTCCAGTGTCTCCATCAGCTCTTCCTCACTCTCCGCCAGTAGTGCGATATCATCGGAAAACCTTACCACGTCAATCTTCTTGCCTTGTACTTTCACAGCTGCTCGGGTGCTAAATCTTTCTCTCATCTCATCAATTCCATTCTGTATGTAAGCGTTGAAAAGGGTAGGTGATAAAGAGCAGCCCTGTCGCACTCCTTGTCATATTCTTACCTCCCTGTGGTGTTCCCCGCATCTTACAACTGCCTTTTCTTCTTTATAAAGATTCCACACCACCCTCCTATCCTTGTACTTAATACCTATTCTTTCTAACACCTTTTCAAGATCTACAGAGGTGATATAGGTGTCTTTGCCTTTCCTAAGCCTTTTTTCTGTTATCACTCTTAGGGTTAGGATAGCTTCATGCATTCCCTTTCCCTTCCTGAATCCAAACTGGTCATCGGAGAGTACAGCTTCTATCCTGGCCTCCATTTCATAGAATTATGTTGTGAGTATTTTGGATGCATGAGTGACCAGTCTAATGGTCCTGTGTTGTTCACATCTCTTTGCCGATGACTTCTTTGGTAATGGAACTGCAACACACTTCCGAAAATCTAACGTATTTCTCCGGTCTTATAGGTCTCACATACTAGGCTATACAAGATATCTTTAGTTAGTTCCTTCTCCAGCTGCCTTAATTCGCCTGAAATGTCGTCCACTCCAGGGGCTTTTCTGTCTCTCAGTTTCTTTACTGCAAAATCAAATTCGTCCCTCAGCATTCCATCACCTAAATCATCCTGTTGCACCTGTTCAATGTCTTCCAGCATCTCCCTTTCTATATCATCTCCTTGGTATAGTTCTCCAAGATATTATTTCCACCTTTCTGCAACTTCCTCATCCTCATATAAAATCTGTCCGTCTTTTCCTAGTATCGTCCTACTTTTATTTTTACTTTTTCCAAAGCTTTTAACTGTAGTGTATGCAGCTTCAATCCTTCCCTTTTCAATATGATCCTCTACTTCTCTACATCGTTCTTGCAGAAATGTTTCCTTTGCTTCGATTGAGGCTCTATTGATTTTATTCTTAGTTCTTTGTACTTCCTCTGTCCTTCCTTGGTAATTTAATTCCTGAATTACCTTTTTTGCTTAATTAAATCAACAATCTCATTGGTGATCCATTCTCTTCTTGGCTGAGATTGTTTTCTTCCAATCACTCTTTCGGCTAAATTCGAGAGTTGATCCTTTATAGATGTCCATGTCCTTTCTAACCTTTCTATACTGCTGCTTTCCTGATCTCTTGGTGTTACGATGCATTCAGATGTTTTTTCCTTAAACTCACTTAACGTCTCCTCGTTCTTTAAAAGGTTAACATTCCATTTATTACATTCTCTCTTCTGTATTCTTTTGAGCTTAAGGGCACATTCACTGATTACCATATTATGGTCACTGTCTATGTCTGGACTGGAATAACTTCTACAATTTTTTATTTGATTTTTAAACCTTTCTTTGACTAGGATAAAATCAATCTGACATCGCCTCCTATCTTCGGGTGATTTCCAGGTATACCTTCTGCGTGGATGATGTTGGAACCATGTGTTTGTCACCACCAGCTGATTCCTTGTGCAGAATTGTACAAGTCGGTCTCCTCGTTCATTCCTAATTCCCAATCCAAAGGGCCCTAAAATCGTACCTTCTCTCCTTTCTCCCACCGTTGCATTCCAATCTCCCACAATTAGTAGATTATCACTGGCTTTTACGTCTTTTAGCACCACATTGAAATCTTCATAGCTTTCCTCTACCTCCATATCATCATCATTTGAGGTAGGCATATACACTTTTATTACCACAGTGTCTGTCGGTTTGGTTTCTATCTTGACTAGAATAATCCTCCCATTTTGTTGCACATAATTTTCAAGTCTTCTTCCCAATTCTTTGCACAGGACCACCCCTACACCTCCTTGACCAGGTCTTCCCTTTATTGAACCTGTGTGGATTACATGGTAGTCCCCACTCCAAAAGTTGCCGTCATCTGGCCATCTCATTTCTGCAATTCCTAGTGCCTTAAGTTGCATTCATTCCATTTCCATCTTAATATTTTCTAGCTTGCTGGGTTGTAATCGAGTTCAGACATTCCAAGTCGCAAATCGTCCTTTGCTCTTGCTTTTCTTTCCTCCCTGTGAAGCGGAGTCTTGAGCAGTCTCCACCCGGAGATCCGATTGGGGGACTATTTTACCTCCGGAGTATTTCACTAAAGCGCGGTTCATAGTTCCTCAATTCTAAGACTGTTGATTCTTGGGATAATCAAATGATCTTTAATGTGGTGGCTTCTCCTTGCTTTCCACATCCCGTGCCGTTGACCAACAATGGTTCTTCTGCCTTTAGGGGCAATTTCTCACCCCAAGGACAAGGGATGCCCTGATCCTCTATTTCTGCTCATCCGCTCTCCGAAGAGACCATTGGCATAATAGAGGGCGATTCCTTATTCTGGAAATCGCTCGGTCGCCATATCCTCATTAGCAAGAGCAGGGTATACCACGAGCAGGTGAGGTTGGCATTTGGGTAGCAGAGGCTATAAATTGATGCATACTGCCCATCACGTCAATGTTCCTTTTCGATCCACCTGATTTTAAAATATCATGATGGAAGAGTGCAAGCTGTGTTTCACAGGACCTACCCTTATGGAAGTCATGCTGACTGCTATGCAAGAAGTTACGATTATCCAGGAACATCATGATATTGCTAACAAGAATGTGTTTGAGGACCTTTCATAAAGTGATGTGATGTTCACCATGTATGCCAGTAATTTCCCACATCATTTCTCTTCCAGTCTTGGGGTATCTTGCCTTTGGGTAATGGCTAACAAATTATAATGTCTAAGAATAGTGCAATCTGTGGTGCAAACTCCTTGAGCATGGGTGCAGGTATTCTTTCTGGACCTGGGGAGTTGTTACTTTTAATCAAACAGTTGTTTAGTTAAATACCTGTACCACCAACATGTCCTACGGTTTTCTTTCTAATCAAACCATAACTATTCTTTCAGTATATTGAAGATAGCTTTTCACTCACACAACACTACTTTTCCTAGGTACATACCAGCACCTGCATTTCCACTAATAGATTCAGAGTGGATAATATGATAGCTGCCACTCCAAGAGTCCTTCTTCAGTGTATTTCATTTCACTGATGCCTAAAACATCCAGACCCATTTTTTCCATCTCTCTTTTTCACCTTTTGAAACTGTCCACAGCCCAGAAATGACATTATGCATGAGGCACCTATCCTCAAGTACTACTTATTGTTATCCAATAATGTACCCTCTCAAGTAGTCCCAACCCAGTCACCCAAATGGTACACTAGTTTCCTTCTGGGCTATTTAACCAGAGAAAATTTTATCATATTTTGCATTATAAACATATTATGGAAATAGTTGAAGAGCTAAATCTCCTACCTAAGGATGTTGACAATAGAGAGCTAAGGGTTTCCCATTGCCTTCCACCTCACAATACTACAGCCATTTAAGTAAATATCTTGTCATACCTATGGTGAAATAAGTGTCACTGTGCTTATCTATGAAGTATCCACCTTCAATCATATGAAGAAGGGCTGCTGTGCTCTCCTCTGAGTAACTGGCTGTCTGTTAGTTGTTGGCTGCCATTTGCCGGTCATCACAGGTTGTCATAGCTTTTTTAAGCAGTCTTAGCCAAGGATAGCCCACTAAACCCTCGAGATACAGCCACCTTTTGTCCACAACTGCTTATCCGCAGAATAAACTCAATATTTCACAGCTAAACTCTATACTTACCATCCAAAATCCCAGTAGATAAACTTGGTAAAGGTAAGCTAGCCCTAAGAGTAAATTGATACACTTTAAAACAATTCCAAGGCCTTAGCTTGCGTTCATATCTAGGACTTAGACCAGGTATTTGGGCTCACCATTCCTGGAGACCATCAAAGTAGGAGTAAATCCTGTAGGGGACCTGCTTGACTTCAGCAAAGCTCTCTGACTCAACAAGTGACCAAGGGTGGCTGGCACCATGGACCGATTTGGTCTCAGTGCCTCAGGGACATAATAGTAGTAACTCCACTAAAAATTTATTATCTAATCTAGCAAGGTTACTCGAGAGTACTCAATGGTCCAGCTTTGTTAACCAGGACCATGTCATCTATAGAAACACTGACAAAATGATATCTCACACTATTTATCCCAGCCCCTTCAATTATTATCCTTCTGGGGATAAATTGAAAGAAACAAAGGATTGGATCTAAGGTTCCACTGGAGATTCAGAGTAATATAATGTCTTAAAATTGCAATAGTTCAGGGACAATCATCTGCCCTGACTTCTGAACCCACACACCTTAATGCTTCTTGGGTAGATACGTAAAAAAAATCTTTCAGCATCTCAAAAATGTCAGTTTCATTTGGGCATTACATCAGTTAATCTTAAATGGAAGCATTTAGATATTTGAAACAGAATGCAACAAAGAAGTTTCAGCAGACTAGCATTCCAAATTATTAAATAAAGGTAACTAGTGTTATTGAAAAGAGTATTCAAACCACTGTTACATGGGGCTTTGTATTATTCCTGATTTCAGGGCTTTCCCAAAAGTGGCTCCTTTTCAACAGAGTTATGTTTTGAATGTCTATTCTAAAAAGATACAGCATTTTCAAGTCAGTAAAACTGATAGACAGTGTTTGTGCTGTGATACACCAGGATTTCAAGGGCGAAAATTTAACCTATAAATATAGTATTATTATAAAGAAATACTAGTCAATGAAACAAAGAAACTACAAATGAATTTGATCATTTAATCATGCAATTTAATGAATCAATTAAATACCAATAGGAAATCACTGCAAGAAAAGACATTTTCATGTTTAATACAGTTACTCAATCTCGACTACATTTATCATTACCACAAACCACAAGGTAACCATTCTTTAAAATAAAAGGCAGTAGCATTTAATGTTATTCCCGCTATAAGTGTCAAATAGTAACCAAATAAGCTGATGACTACACCATTTCCATAAAATACCTTCACATCCGTCATGTAATGTAATGGATATGAGGTAGTTAAAAGTATAAAGAGGAACAAAATGAATACATACTACCTACCTTATTAAAGTCGAATCCAGCACACGACAAGAAGCACAGAGATGATGCCTGACAAATAAAGCGAGTGTCGACAGAAAGAAAAGAAGTTGGTAGTAAATAAAAGGTAAATGTTCTAGTAACATATCCATCTTCTTCTTTGCTAAGGCAGAAAGTTGTCACGCCCAACTGTATGACTAAAAGCTGATTTACACCTGCTTTTAACTTTTCATACCGTTCAGCTCCAGAGTCAAACAGACTGAAAAAGGTAAAAAAATAATGATTATATTTTTAGAGTTTTAATTAACATCACCAGATTTCACGAAGTGCATCTAGATAAGACGGAGAGATAAGAGCCGGAAGGCCATGCTTACCTAGGACGATATTCTTCATATGAATGCAAACCAGTGAGCTCACAATCCAAAGATATCATCACAGACTTCTCAAAGCTTTCCTTGACATCCTTGAACTTTTCTTCGAAGTTATTCCAAAATATATCACACATCATGCTGCGATGATTTCCTTACAAATTAAATTCACCCAGTTCGGCATAAGCACACGATATATCATTTTCGCAGAAAATCTTGTGATTTCTAAAGAGGCAATTACCAGAATGAAAACTTCATCCCTTAAGTATAGCTGGAAGGATATCACACCAATGAATTACTCATGGAAATTGCGACCGAAATAACGTGAAGTCAATTTTATGTGATATACCAAACTTCAAATGTGCTGCAAATTCAACCAAATCCGGTAAGTGCTGCCATCTAATAAGCGGATGCAATTATATCGATTGTGAAAAATAGATACATAGTCCAAGGACCGGAAAATATTCAATAATGCAACATCTCCCTCTCTATACGTGGTTGAAGTTAGGAATAATAAAATATTCAGTCAGTCCACCTCATATCATTACGACGTCGGAAACGCAGAGAGCTCCACAATATGTGGAATCATCGCTCGTATTCACGTATGAAAATAAATTCTGCAATCAGGAAACAACAACAACTTTTCCTTTGCATGAGTAAAGCACACCAACACCAAAATTGTTATTCGAAACCACATTTAAGCCTTAACACAATACAATTTCAAGCAGTACATACCATCGTTCGATATCAGTCTGCTAAAACAAATGACAGATGAGAAGCATCGGGTTAGTGATTAAGGCGCGAATCTTGTATCCCGAGTATATAATTAATTAAAAGGGGATTATATTATAAATTAAGGAGCGAAAAAAGTTGCAGTGTAATCAATGCCTTCTATACATTTGTTTTAACCGTAATTTTTCTGCCAAAGCAATTCACCTTTTATTCCAAGGTATGAAATTACATGATTTTATCCTAAGCGGCGAAGACTTTCTCGCTTAATATCTTGGATTGAGTCCAGTATTTCAGACCGGCACGATGTTATTCCTTGCCTACAATTTCTAACATGATTGAGGATCATGAATTTGAATGGAAATCAGGGTCATTTCGAGGCTATTGCCGATTTCCATGGCTGTGGTCAAGAGAGAAATCGTTCAAGAATTCCCTCCAGGTGCTGGCGCCATTTCATCCTTGACGGATATTACCGGAACTAAGCATCCTGCTGTCGCCCGGAGGATGAGGAGAAAGATCGTTGTCCAAGCACAGCTGTTGCAGGGATTGGATTGTGTATGTAAGCTCGCTCAATCGAATAGTGACTAAAATAAGCTACCTGACGAACATAATTGAGCAGCGGACAGTGTAAACTTAAGTGAGAAACTAAGTGATAAATGTTTCTGTGCTTCGAGTGCAAATCTACATAATGTCCACGGGTAAAACCTTTTTCTTGCGGTCCGCCCTCTTCGTTGGATTGGTATCCGTTGTGACTACAATTATTTACTTCACTCCAGAACCAGGTAAGCAAAGTCTCATTTCTCTAATGCTTATCTCCGCGAGTGGCAATGTTTGTACACCGTGTTACGGCCGAATTTTTTCGGAAACCTGCCGTTGGAAAGCACGAGAGAGTATAGGTACCGGCTTTATTTTCTCTGCTTCGTAAATATTTTATATATCATGCGAGAGTGTGATAACTCGCTTATTTATTTCTATATGCTGCCCCGCTTATAGGCAAACAGAAAATTGCTGAGAATGTCGGAGAAAATTAGGAGAACCTCTTGAATGGGAGGTTTTCAATGTGGCGCCCAGGAAGGATAAAAATTAAGTTTTAGAGGATGTATATTGATTTGAAGTGGGAGATAATAAATCGATCTTTCCTTTTAAAAACCTGTTGATGGTGCAATGAAAAAATTAAGTGAATTATCAATTTCAAGAGTCACGCACTCGTTGGAAAAATATTAACATTTTCCATCCTTTTTTATGTAAATTTTTCATGTGAACCCATTCTCCCACAGTCGAGTGAATTTATTTTTAAGTTACCGGTGGATAAACATCAAGGTTGGCGGACGAAAACTATAAAAGGTAATCCAGTGTACTGGAGCGTGAGCGCTGATGTTGTCTTTCCGTGCACTTGTCAGTAATAATGTTCACTTTCTACCTTCACTCCTAGGGTTTGAATCGCGCGATGCCTTTAGAATAGGGATCGAGGTTAACAAAATGCGAGTATTTTTCTCATAGCATTGAATCAGAGTCTAAATGTAACTGTATCGTATCCTAGGAGTCACGATAACGGGCATGCGTGAATAAAGCATTCTTTTCGAAACTAGCGCGCTGGCCGAAAAAAGAAATACGCATTCACCCTTTGATTTTGGCTTGCCCTCAGGGAGTTTGATTATTTTTTTTTTGCTCCGTACACTTCTTAATCGCAGATTGCAAGGGTACCAATGTTCATCGATGCATTGCATTTCATTGAAATTGTTTTTGCAATGTCGTTGTGCAGCGGCTGTTAATTGATTGGGGCAGTAAAGGAAATGTTTCGAAGAATTGGAGATCTTGTAAGCAATTAAAAGTTATTATCCGATCATCAAGAAACCACTAATGATCATGTCATCTAATTTACCATTTGTTTAGGTTAATATCGCACTTCTCTGCAAGCCTCTGGAAAATTACGATCTGCCATGGATTATTTTATGGTTCTGGGGATACATTTGAGTCATTACCTATTATAGAATTATTTTATATTTGGCAACATTTGAACGTCCTCAATGTATGCTTAGCGTATTCTCATTTTGTTTACGTTTAAAATGTCAATTATATCCACCACACCTATATAAACGGCTCTCCTCGATGCCGTCACTGCGCTTTTTGGCGCATTTAAAGTTGCTCAATGAACATTGCGAAGATAAAAGCAACGAGTGCACTGGAAAATGTGGGAAAAATTTTTTTTATCTTCACTACCCCGAATACAGCACAATGGGCCAATTTTCGTCGGGTGAATAACAGTAACAACGGACGAGACACAAACACCCATGTCCTGAGCAGAAAATATTTTACCCAGGCGGGACTCGAACCCGCGACCCAAATGAACCACTGCAAGCAAAACACCTCTTTCTCCAATACCGTGCAATCTTCCGCTCAAGTTCGGAGCTGTAAAAACGAAGTGCCTCTTGTAATAAAAAGAGTTTTGACACGGTGCCAACTGTCTTCCCCGTTAGCCTACTTAAGGGAATGAATTGCACGAAAAAATCTCATTGAACCTACGTGTTATTTTTAAAATCTCGGATCGTTTAAGAGGCTGGACAAAAAAAATGTTCAGTAAACACGTCAGGCTGGTGACATACAGGGAGGGTCATGAGTTGTGACTCGACCGTCTTCATTTTAAGGGAGTACACACAAGCATTAATCTCGTGAGCATCCTCCAACCCAAAGAGAATCTATTTCATGAGAAGGGCTATCGAAAAGCGACAGTCAGTTTGGTTTGAGTTGGCGCCACGGTTTCTGTCGTTCTCCCTTCAGCTATTTTTTCACTCGTTTCAAAAGTCGTTAAGTCATCGATGCCAAAAATCCTCGCATGCAGCGAATATCTCTCGCTGAAGAGGCTCTTCTCAATCAGGGTTGAACGACAGGCAATCGTTACATTTGTCAACGCGAAATATGGGTTCGCAACATCGGTGTTCAACATTTTGCGTAGCACCGGGCTGGAAGGTTACGATCTTTTTCACCATTTACGAAACATCCCAAGGCTAGCGGTGTGAACAGTGAAGCAATATTTCCCTTGCTCTCAATGACTTGCAGTCAACTTCGTGTTCACTCGATGCAAGTCTCTCGCCGACGAAAGCAACGGTCCAACGATGGCGGTGAGGACCTAACGACGGTTTAACTGAAAAAAATCGTGGAATACGACTTGAATAATGGCGATATCCTCGTATAAGTCGTCATGGAAGATAGCAGAATGACAAGAGGTCACCATAATGTCCTGCTAAGTGGTTTGAGCGAGACAATCCTCTTGTCATCATTGAGATCACATTCGAATTTTAGTTTTCAATTTCAGTAGCTGCGAGAAGCTTGAAGTAAACTCTGTAATGTTCCTGGCCCAAAAATATTTTTTTGATGCTATTAAAAATTTCAGCCATTAACTAATGACACGAACTCACGTCTTTAGCTGATTCTTTTTTACACGCAGTGCTGTAAAAATGCCTTCACAACATAAGATTTTTTTGCAATTTTATGAAAGTTAATACAGCGAGCTATCAGTTTTTATCGTAGTTGAGAAACTATACGAACCATGCTTCTTGAAATTTCAGATAAGATCTTCGCGTTTTGAAGTTCTCATTTATTTGAAAGTAGTTCTCCCGGGAGACCGTAGGCGCACCATTTCCCATGGAAAACGAGTCCTATTGTTTTTCGCAGGCATCTAGGAGAGGCCGATATTTTGGTATCCTTGAAAAAGTGAGATATTTTTCTTCATATAAAGACCGAATTCATTGACTTCCTAGCGAAATTATATGTCGCCGGACCACGAATCATGAGTAGTCGAGTGCACTATTTAAATAACTTTTCATGTAAATCGATAAAAAAAACTCTTGGGGCACACTTCACACAAGTACCTCTACTTAATCGTAATAAATGACCAAACATGTTGTAATATAAATGATGAAAAAATAATTTTTTTTCAATTTTGTCTCGATTAAAGCATTGGTATGACGGGTTTACGGCGCGGAATTTGAAATTCAGGCATAAACCCTCGATAAATATGTTTTTTTATTAGGTATGATACCTTGACATTTAATTGGCACCATTATAATCATTTGAAACGAAGGTTTTCGTGTTTAGGAGAAGATTTGTATGTGCGTTATCGAATCATTTCGAAATAAATGTCAAGTGCCCCATGGCTGCATGTTAAAATAGCATTTCAAGGAACCAAATCGGTAACATGCATTTTTTTCGCTTTTATCGATACAAATTACCGAGGGACCGAGCTTTCCTCGGTACAATCACAGTAATAATAATAATTTAAATAAAAAAATCGTGTTATTTGATTCAATAGTATAACCTTTTTTTATGTTTTATCAAGAAAAAAACGTCATTAATAATGGTTGAGATATGTTTTTCTCGAAATAAAAGGTTGCTAGAGTTACAGCCTTGAAACCCCTAAGTACCCACTGTCAGAAGAATAGGCTCCATAGTTTTCGGGAAAACGTTTGCATACCCATACGCCCATGTGCTCACTTATAAGGTTTACTAGCAAAGGTACTAGTTGAAATTCAACGGGGGATGAAAGAAAGACAGGGCGTATAGGTTGTAGGTTCGAGTCGTTCATGAAGTGTATTTTTTTCTAGGAAAGTCAGCTATGATTTTAGTTTTATTTTTTAATTCAGCAGATGAAAACCGCATTATATTATGATTAACGAGTTTTGACATTCTTTTGCAGTAAAATATAGAAATTAATCTACATGCCATTTGCATTCCAGAGGCTTTCCGTATTAATATAATATCGTGGCATTCTCCTGTTTTCGATGGGTCCAGCTTAAATCGGTCCACATTAAATGAATTTGGCCAATTTTAGGCAAAAATATCCCTGAAAATATGGCAATCAGCAACATTTCCGTATACGGCCTAGATTTCCACTGTAATACCTATATTTAGATTATAACCCAGCCGCCATTGTAAAGGACCCATTTCCCTTCTAAAGCTAATGCTAATTCCACGGTTACCAAGGAAATATCCTATTGTTGACAGAAGTAAAATTCATGAGTTTGACATTAAAAACGTGATTTCTAGGAAAATTTTATTCGTATAAGAAAATTGAATGAAAAAATATGAAACTGCAATCTTTTATCCATCTAATGGCGAAAACTATAGCCTTCTATCTGTAGTAGTACTAATTAAAATATGCAAAAAGAGAAACCTATGCACTTGAACCAAAATGTTTAGACTTGAGAGCTTCAAACACATAGGACACCAGACGGGCCAATACGCTGTCCTTGGGGCCCCGGGGCCTTCGTTATAGTCCCAATTTCCTTAAAAAACTTAACTGATCCTATGTGTGAAAAATTCACTAAAATCGGTTCACTCGTTCAATACTTATAAGGCTTTTAAGAAAGCATTCTTTTGGGACCTTGGGCCCTCTGGGGCCCCAGCGTGACTTACAACTCCATGATTTTCGTGCATTCAGTATAGGTATATTTTACATGTTTCTAATACAGGCAAGAATTATCTTCCAGGGCCAATTTTTGGCGATGAAAGGGCCCACTTGAGGGTCTTCTAGGGCCCCAAGACCCTAGTACTATAGCCTATGCGTGAACGAGATATATCAAGTATCTTACTGCCAAATTTTGGCTCAATCGATTCAGTGGTTTATGAGTGATTAAGTAACAGACAGACACAACTAGATTTTTATGTATTAGTAAGATAACGCCCGGGATTTTTCCCGTTTATAGCTGTGGCTCAGGTTGCTAAGGAAATTGTCTATTGTTGAAATCGGAGAAAAATTTTCAATTCCATCATTGAAAACGTAATTTTTAAGTAGAAATAAAATGCATAACCAAATCTACAGCAAGAATTAAATACTTCATTCTTTATGCCATCCAACAGTGAAAAATTTGAACCCTATACCCTGATGGCAAGTAATTTTAAACTACAAAAAAAGAAATCTCTGCGTTGATTCCGAGTAAAATAGGGGCCCATTTTGGGGGTCTTGGGACCTTTGCAACCCTAAGGTCTATAGTTCCATGGATTCCTCGTACCAGAAAACACATGTATGCCGACTTTCAGGAGAATCGATTCGGTAGTTTTCGAGAAAATATTTACTTGCCGATACCGGTACAAGAATTACTCGTTTGATAATAATAATAATAATAAACTCGTTTATTGTTCTAGGAGTGAACTCCTTTGGAACATAGAAATGAAATACAGTGGTGTGCAAGACAATTAATATGGGAATAAGCCAATCAGGAAACAAAAAAGGGAAGTTGTCATATGAATTGCTAACAATAGACATATACAACATTATCATTTAGCAATGTGGAAAAAGAACTGAATTTCTTCTTCTAACAGAAAAACGAATATTAAACATATCCATAAACAAATAACACAACTTTTAAAAAGGAAATTTAGCTTAACAAATGAAAAGGAAAAAAAATCACATCAATGAACTGATAAATGAGTTACATGGTCAGCATTCCAGAAAGTAAGTGTATGATAATCTTTCTCTTAAATATTACCAGTGATGCACTGTCTTTTACCAGTTTAGGCAAGTCATTCCACAGCTTTGAGGCAACAACTGTAAACGATTTCTGGACTGTAGCTGTCCGGAACTGGGGGGGATACAAAAATGGTGCACGATTACTAATGAGTGCGCGAATAAAAAGTTTCTCGCAAATCTGTACATAACTGAAAATCGCTCCGACTACTCCGAATGCAGAGTGAGAGAAAGATCAAGTGAAGGGAGCCCGACAGACCATTACGTTCGGTCACCGGACAAGACTCTTCACTCGGGTCGTTTCATCACGGCTAGCAGTGCACCTGCTCGCTACTTGTGAGAGAGTGCCCGCTGCGCTTAAGAAAGGCCTTAAACTGCTATGAACGGGTTGGGTAATGAAGGGCAGTGCTCGCATCGAGTGGCTCGGCCGACGACGGCTAAGGTAAACGCAATCGCAGTGATGAAGAAGAAGCGGAGTATATAAGGGAATCTTGAGGAAGTGTGGTGAAAGGATCAATTTTTAGGCCTGTTGGAGTTTTTTTTAAAAGCCGTTTTCAATGCATAAGTGCAAACTCATCTCACCGTTCCCTCCTGGGGTGGACGAAGTCAAAGAATTTCTATTCTCGGTGATACGCAGCTAAAGCTGAATGCTTTAAGGTGTTTCGAGCGCGAATCGTGAGTCATTATGAGCACATTTTTTTAAATCTTTCAAGCAGGCAGACAAAAATGTACGTACGTACGTTCATTGAATTTAGAGCGAAATTTGATTTAGCGTGAAATTTTAGCGAATTTAGAGCCTATTGTTATTTAGAGCGACATGTAATTTTAGAGCGCACCACGCAGTAAGTTTTATTGTTTTGTTTATACGATTTTATTGTTTTTTTTTTGTACGTTGTAAATAACCTTGTCCTTCCTGACTGATGTACCCCTCCCAGTAGTCCCTACCCTGAGATCCGATTGGGGGCCTAATTTACCTCCGCAATTCTTTACTGTGAGGAGTGCCATCACATTATATACAGTTGTAATGCAGGGCTACATCTTCTAGGGAGGCTAAAGTGGTGGTTTCCCCGTTGTCTTTCACATCGCACTACACCGACCGATTCCGTGAACTTCACTCTCGCACAAAGCTGTGGCTGTTGATACCTGTCTGATCTTCATGATCCGCGCAATCAATGCCTTCTGCTGAGACTGCTGCCTCTCAGTAGGGGGGTCAATTCGTGCTAAAGTTGGTTGGGCAGCCAGGAAAACTATTTCCGTCGCCTGGTCTCGAACCTGGTTTGCGAAACGGGAGTCGAACGCATTACGACTGATCCAAACCGGACCCCCTAACTCACATCGAGATCGATCTATCGTAATGCCGATGCCTGGTTTCTCCCCATCCTTTCTCTATTCCCCGATAAACCCATCGGCCGAGTTAATACATCCCAAAAAATTATATTTTTTTCCTTTTTTTTCCTCTTATATTCATACTAAACACGTGGCATACTAGACATGGAGCACAGTTGGGCTATTAAAAAACGTACATATAATAAAAATAATAATGCCGCGTTTTCGTAACCTGGCCGTATTCAAGAGCCTAAGGGTAGTTATGCAACCTGCTTTAAGAATATATTTCGCTGCGAAGAGCTGTTTTATTCTCCAAATTAATACTTTAATTTGCAATGTATTTTGCCTGATATATTCTTTAAACTACATCTACGTAATACCCTGCGAGCCACCACGAAGGTGTGTGGCAGGGGATGATCACCAAACATGCACTATTGACATGCAACTAGGATATTTAATGAAGGCATGCTAGATAATAGGGTCACATGGTTAGTATCTACATAATAAGAAAGGGATTATTGGTTGTTATTACATGCATCATGCACTACAGACTACTCTAACTATATTTCACCGACCTATCCCTTTGCTAGGCTGCCTATTTTACATACTACTTGTGCTAGGTAAAACTGAGCTCATCGTGGGTCTTGATAGTTTCTCAATCTACGCTCATCACCATTGTGATACCAGATACGATTTGATATCCAACACTGGCAACCAATTTCTTTGATCAAATAAAATATTTCCTAAATATAACAAACAAATTCAGGCTACACTTTGCTGAACCTCTCCATATCGGAAATCAAAAACTTTTAAGCAATGGTCCACTAATGTTTTTTTTGTTTACGATCCGGGTTTCGTCACGTAATGACACCTTCAGGTACAAATATTATCCCACATGGGTATTTATACAAAATCAGGTGCAGAGGAAGGCGGGGAAGGGCAGGGGGAGGAGAAGGAAAAACCGTTGGAGTATGGTGTAATGGGTAAGGGGCAGGTAGGGAGAGATCGGCGAGGGGGGAGGGGGGAGGAACGTTGGGTTGATTGGAGAAAATACCGGGCGGCGGGAAGGGAGGGGAAAAATGGGAGGGGAAAAAATAGGAAGAACAAACATACTTTTTCCTTAGAAATTTCAAATTACAATGTATACACAGGTCAACGGTGATTAGCAAGTCCAGGCTATTGATGAGAGTACAGTTCAAATGGAGTGGATGGCTCTTTGTTGTTGCTCAATGATGGTTTAATTACTCGGAAAATCTTGAATAGGTAAAGGATTATATACAATGTATTCACAAGTCCCTGAGATTAGCAGTCCGGGCTATTGGTACCTGCTGGACCTAAAACATAGGAGTGACTTCATACCGGTGGTCCTTCACTCAGAAAGAAATTGGAGGAGACTCGACGCCTTGGAATCGCTGGAGATCATCCAGCACTCAAAGAACAACGTGCCCTTGGCGAATGAGCAATTGTTTCCTTCCCACTCCCCCTTATTCTTTATGTCACTAAATGAACTATTTCCTCAGTGACAACAGTGCTTCTCACTCCACCCCTCCCCCTTAACGGTCTTCCCAGTCCAAACGGTTTTCCATGTAAGTGATCATCAGTAGCCATAAACAAAGTTCCCAAGTGCATTCCCCTCCAATTGAAACTCACCCGCATCAACACCATACTCCAACGGTTTTTCCTTCTCCTCCCCCTTCCCGTCTTCCTCTGCACCTGATTTTATATATATACCCATGTGGGATAATATTTGTATCTGAAGATGTCATTACGTGACGAAACCCGGGTCGTAAACAATAAAAATATTAGTGGACCATTACTTAAAAGATTTCCGCAAATTACTGCAAAAACTGCCCAATAAGCTGATAAAGAATGGCCATCGCGACTTTTTTCTCCCTGTTCTAGTTCGGCAGTTTGTATTTACAATAACATGTAGGCCAACGACTTTCATGCATCAATTTTACTCTCCAGTCTCATGAGGCTGTGTAGAGGCTATTTTTTTCTCTATGCTAGTACTGAAACATCTTACTGTACCCAGTGGGTTTGCAAAATATTTATGGGCGGACAGAGGGTTTTTTTCGATGGACACTTTTCGGCCTTGTTTGATTGGATCATGCCTGTGGCAAATAATTAATTTTTATTCAAATACTAAGTGGTCTGTACGGTGCCTTAGAATCCGAACCATATTCCGGTGAAACCGGTCGGTTGCGTTCCATTGTAATTAATATTACGAAATATTTAATATTACGAAATAATGCAAAATATTTAGAGTAACTGTAGGAACATGCCTCTCTTCTGCGAACATGTTACGCACTGCCTCAGCCTTGCATACTTTTTCCGCTTTCTGTACACTCTAGAATGATTTAACAACAATTTGCCGTTCACGAAGCTCTTACATTTCCTCCTTGAAGAATCCTCGGTCTAAATCATTCGCGGCTCTCTTTCGAAAAATTCCCTTTCTCACTATCCAGCCATGGACTTTACTTTTTCGTTCATTTATTTCCATGCATTCATCCGAAGCGACAAAACCTGAGCAGCTTGGCTCTCTTGTCCATTACCAGAGCATTTCATCCACATTCCTTCATGCCCCGCAACTTACAAGGTCTGCCTTTAATTACTGCTGACCGTCGACACGTTCAAAGTAATAGTCGTTTCCAGTGATGAATTTAAGATACCGCGGATATAATCGGGGTTGTCCCATTCAGCTCTAGTCTTTTCCTCTCCTCATGAAACTCGCGGGCGTTCGGAAGTATTGTTCGGCTCCAAAGTATGGGATATTGTGTCCTTATGGTAGTGCGAGCGTAAAGGCGCGTCCACACTATGCCGCGGTTGACCGTTGGCACTAGAGCTGTGTCGTTCATGAATGAATCGTTCAAAATGAACGATTCAATGGCATGAACCGAATGAATTGAATCTACGTTTTCCACTCGAATCGTTCAAAATGAGCGATTTGATGGAAGATTCAAATCTACCGAATCCAAATCGTTCAACATGAACGATTTGTGTGGAAGATTCAAATCCACCGAATCCAAATCGTTCATATTAAACGATTTGGATTTCCACACAAATCGTTCAATATGAACGATTTGTGTAGAAGATTCTGCTAGCAATTTTCCGAATCCGCCAAATCCAAATCGTTCAATAAGAACCCTGAAAATAACATTAAACCTACCTAACATTAAACTGGGAAATTTGAATGTTCCTTTTTCAAGCACAATAAAAAATCTAGGAGTGACAATGTCTAATAATCTCTCATGGCTAAATCATGTCCATGACATTTCCAACAAAGTCAGTAAAATTGTGTATCAATTAAAACTAAGCAAAGAACTGCTACCTGTTGAAACCAGGAAAATGTTAATATCCTCCATTGTTTTTCCGCATTTCGATTACTGCTGTTTAGTTTATAATGATATCCCAGATGAACTTGATTTAAAACTTCAACGCCAATTAAATTCCTGTGTAAGATTTGTGTTCAACCTTCGAAGAGATGTACATACTATATCGCCATACCTCAATGAAATCGGATGGCTTTCCACTAAAAAACGACGAAAATATTTCCTCGCTGCGTTCCTTTACGTATTGTTTCTTTATAAAAATCCAGAATATTTACATAATCTTTTTAAAACTAAGCCTAAAAATACTATTATGACTACAAGATCAGATGCTAATTTAATCTACTATCCCGCTCATCGCACAACTTCTTTCCAGAAGTCATTCCAGGTTGTAGCATCCAATCTCTGGAATAATCTACCAGATGATGTTAAAAATACTCGGTTTTTGAAATCGTTCAAGGCAAAAGTCTATAACTTATTACTTACTGCCCCATAATAACTTATTGGTTAATTGAAGAAAAATGTGTATCTCTTATATTTCTTTGGTTGTTTGTTCTTTTCATCATGGTACTTATTGCTATTCCTAAAACTTCTTCCTCGTTGGTTCTGTGATTTTTCACTGGAACGTTGTGTATCATATGCTTTTCTTTGCATAATGTTGTTGTTGTTGTAGTAGTGTAGTGATGATATGATTTCTTTGTAAAATGGAACTCTTTTGTTATATTTTCCTGTTAGTTTATCGCTCACAATGAGTAAGTTGAGTTGATTTCATGATTTTATATTTAATTAATTCCATGTTTAAATCTACTCTAAGAATTTGTATAAGTAAATTGTATTTGTTCTTAGAGGACAAGAGTCCTAGAACAATAAATATCTTTCTTTCTTCTTTAAATACCCTTGAAACACCTTGTCAAAGGTCTTGTGTTTCCGAATTGGAGCATCACACTTCACTTTTTTGTTTATTATTTCGCACACTAATATTTGAAATGCAGTAAGTCGACAGATTCACATGAATTCAAGATTCACATGGATTCGAGATTCACATGGATTCGAGATTCACATGGATTCAAGATTCACATGGATTCGAGATTCACATGGATTCGAGATTCACATGGATTCGAGATTCACATGGATTCGAGATTCACTCGTGGATTTGGTTCATTCGGTTCATTATGAACGATTCCGTAAGGTTAGTAATCTTTGGATTCAAGATTCACATGGATTCGAGATTCACATGGATTCGAGATTCACTCGTGGATTTGGTTCATTCGGTTCATTATGAACGATTTAAAGAACCGAATCATTGCCACGAATCAAATCCCATGAACCGAATCCACAAAATGAACCGAAATTCCCACCTCTAGTTGGCACTGCGAGGTTGGCAAAGCCAATACTATGTAGACGTGGCCGCTGGCATGTGCCGCCGAGCCAACGGTGTGCCAGCGAAAATCGCTCGAGTGTCGGTCTACTACAAAGAAAGCCAATGAGAGCGGGGAGTGGGGACGTGCCAACCGCTGGCTCCACGCGGGTTCAGTCGTGTCTTGGACAGCGCCGTATTCGGTCATGGAGTGGACAAACGCTGAAGTGTGTGATTTGATTAACCTATACCGAGAAGTGAGAATGGTACGAGTGGTAAGAATCTCCCATCGCTAAGAATCGCAGAGTAACTGCAAGACGTTCATCTGGAGGAATAGATCTTCTGAAGGGTGTGTCTTCCTTCTTGATGATATGAGCTATCTTATTCAGAAGAACTTCAAAGTCACTACTTTTCATACGAAAAAAGTTTTTGAAACCACATCCAGATCTGTACTCGAGATTCAATTCGTCCACGTCATCCAGTAATAAATCCTTAATTAAGGCACTAGTTCCGTATTGTTCTCTACTTTGAAGGCTTGGACGCACCCAAAACCGTCGTTTGCGTATTTTTTCATAATTTTCAATGATTATAAACGCAGCCGAAGCAACAAGTAAATCCTCCTCGGCAGACATTGTGCGACTAAATGCCAACTCAGGGGTAGACGGCAGGCCAGTAGTCTGCTTTGCCACTTTGGCTTTGCCAACCTGGCAGTGCCAACGGCCAACCGCGGCTTGGTGTGGACGCGCCTTAAAGTTCCCTAATCATAATAGAGACCATATTCGAATCGTAAGTATAAAGTTTACCAGCTGTGATACACACGAATTAAATATTGCAGTAATAATGGTCCAATAATATAGTTTTACATGACAGAAATTGTAAGTAGTCAAATAAAAATATGTAAATAATCCTTTAACTTGGCTCATTTTTTTCACGCGGTACGTTTGATACTCCATCAAGACGGAAGGTTTATTGCGATCCCGAAGAATTTACTGAAGTGACAATATAATTAATTTTCAAAAATAGTTGAGAAAACACAATAACTACACACTTTTGATTTTTGACGAGATCTTGGCAAATAAAAATTTCTTATTTGTTATATAAGGTCTCTCTGGAGTGCATAGACCATTTCCCATGTAAAAGGGCTGGTATTTTCTGGCAAATATCTCGGAAAGTAATGTGGTAAGGGGTTGAATTTTATGTCAACGGAAGGGTAATGTATTTTTCTATAAAATGAGACAAAATTCATCGATTTATAGGTGAAATGATATTACGCCAAACTACCTTAATTGGCATTCACTTTTATTGTTCTTTCATCTGCTTGCGATGAAGCATTTAGTTTAATGCAATACAGTAAATTCGAGTCAAGTTCAGGACCAGAAGTGCACTTTGTTCGGCCCAGTTTGTGTTACGATAATAAAACACGCTCGTGGGCTATCCCGAAGGTCGTGGTATTTTATCCTGCCTTGTAAACCTTGATGTTCCGTATCAAATATCTCTCCCATTATCCCACGGAGAAAGTGATGGGGTTGTCTAGGGCGAAGTATATACACATATCATGGTGTGAAGGTGGACACGCGTCAATAATCATTCTCCTGGCGCCTTGACATGCTTTGTTCATAACGCATGTTGACATTTGTCGAACGAAAGTGCGCTTCTGTAGTTCGGCGCCGGTACAGATGTGCTGCGACTGAAATGTTTGCCCTCTTCCTCCAGTTCCGCGTCCATTCGTTATTTTGTGTGACTCATCTCTCCACAGAATATTAAAGTTTCACTTGGCGTTGCGTGTACAATTTGGGCTCCAACAATGGTCTTGCTTCCTCCTCTTGAGGTGTTCTCTTACCCCGGAAAATCCTCATGGATGAAGAAATCACTGCCCTATTCTATACCACCTCTATGTGTTCGGCGCCGGCGGAGATGTGCTGCGACTGAAATAATAATAATAATAAGTTCTACAACTCACTAAGAACAGGAAGAATAGAAATTCAAAAAGCACCAGTACTTCCTGACATGGAAAACTTCTGGTCAAACATATGGTCTAGCCCAAAAAAAAACATAACTCCGAGGCTACATGGATAAAGTCGGAGCATGACAACATGCTAAATATTAACCCAATGACAAATGTTACCATTGACCAGAAAAATGTCAGCGAGGCTATTAACACATTTCTGAATTGGAAAGCACCGGAGATTGATAAAATACAGAATTACTGGTATAAAAGTTTACTTGCCACTCACCAAAAAATAGCACAATTATGCAATCAATAATCCACAGAATTTACCAACTTTTTTCACTCAGGGTTTAACATACTTGATACCAAAAGATGCAAATACCACCGATCCTTCTAAATATAGACCCATTTCTTGTTTACCAACAATATACAAAATAATGACATCTGTCATAGCATCAGAAATAGACGAACACTTGAGGGTAAATAAAGTAATGACGGAAGAACAGAAAGGATGCAAAAAAGGAAGTCGAGGATGCAAAGAGCAACTGATAATAGACCAAAACATCATCAACCATGCCAAAGCTAATAAAACAAATCTGTATAGTGCATATATTGATTACCAAAAAGCTTTTGATAGTGTCCCTCATCCTTGGTTAATTGAAGTACTTAAAATATATATTAGGTGGACCCTACCTTAATCGAATTCCTTACAAGAACTATAAACACATGGACAACTAGGCTCCAACTCAAAGCCCCTAGTAAGATTTACCTAAGTCGAAATGTACAAATAAGGAATGGTATTTTTCAAGGTGACTGTTTAAGTGCCATATGGTTCTGTATGAGCCTAAACCCTCTCTCAAACATGTTAAACAGGTCTGGTAATGGATATACGATAATGAAAGACGGATGCCGCTATAGAATCAATCATCTTTTTTATATGGATGACTTAAAATTATATGCAGGTTCAAAAGTAGGATTGGAAAATGCTCTTAAGATCACAGAAATCTTCAGCAATGATATCCGCATGAGTTTTGGAGTGGAAAAATGCAAAACATGTATTATAAGAGGAAAGGTAATAGAACATGAAGGATATGCTACTGAGAGTGAAAAGGTAATAGACCCTATGAAGATAGATGAATACTACAAATATCTCAGGTTCATTCAAAATCCAGTAACTGCTCACAAGAAGATAAAAGAAGAAATAAAATGTGACTTCAAAACCAGATTAACAAAAGTCTTAAAAACAGAGCTCAATGGACGTAATACAACAATGGCTATAAACACATTTGCAGTACCACTTCTAACCTACTCATTTGGCATTGTTAAATGGACGGATATATGGTACTCACATCTCTCAATACACTAATGAGAAAAGTAGCCGCTCAATATAGGAAGCACCATCAACACTGCAATAGAAAGGTTTATGCTGCCCAGAGAAGAAGAAGGAAGAGGTTTTATCGACATAAAAAACTCACACCAATCGCAAATAGAAAATTTAAGAAAATACTTCTACTCGAGAGAAAAAGAATCCCAAATGCATTAAGTCTTGATACAAATAGATAACTCTCCCTTGCAACTAAGCAAAAGAAACACAGTGATACAAAAAGATTCTGACAGTTTGAAGCTTGAGAGGTGGAGAGCCAAAACGCTACATGGGACGCATGCTAACCATCTTCTGCAATCACACATTGACGAAAAGGCATCAAATAAATGGTTAACATCAGATATATTTGCAGAAACAGATGGATTTATGATTGCCATACATGATAGAATAATTAAAACAAAAAACTACAGTAAATTCATAATTAAAGAACCAAACGTGAATGACAAATGCCGAAAATGCAATAGCAAGACAGAAACAATAGAACACATCACAAGTGGATGCAGTGTACTAGCAAGCGTGGAATACACACAACGACATGATAATATATGCAAACAAATATATCTTGCATTAGTTAGTAAGTACAATGTTTCCCATGAAACTAAACCATGGTACCTAATGACACCACTGCCTGTAATAGAAAATGAAGCTGTCAAAATATATTACAATAGAAGTATTATAACGGACCGTCCTCGCCCAAACAATAGACCGGATATAACCCTTCAATTAAAACAAGACCGGAGAACATACTTAATAGATGTATCCAATCCAAATACAGAAAATTTAGAAGCTAAATACAAAGAAAAAATACAGAAATATATTCCTCTGGCTGAAGAAATAAAAGAAATATGGAACCAAAAAACAGTTAAAATTGTACCAATAATAATATCCGCGACTGGTGTAATACCAAAAAACCTGCACAAAAGCTTGGAAACAATAGGAATAGAAAATCATTTGTACATGAAAACTCAAAAAACCGCAATAATTAACACGTGCTCCATAGTACGAAGATTTTTAAATGAACATTAAAATAGTACTTGAGCCTAATCCCTTTGGTGCCTTGCATCCGGGATAGGTGAATGTTTCCCAGCCCTTAAAAAGGCTTAGAAGTGAAGAATTCAATAATAATAATAATAATTTCTTTGGCGAGAAAATAATGGCAGGCGAGGACTTTACCCCGCCGCCACCGAGGCCGACTTGCTTGCTTGTTTGCCCATTCTACATTCAGTTCATCTACATCTACCTAATACCCTGTGAGCCACCACGAGGGTGTGTGGCTGGGGGTGAAGATCACCAAACATGCACTATTGCCATTCAAGTAGGATATTTAAGGGAGACATGCTAGAGAACAGGGTCACATGCAGCTAGATGGTTAGTGTCTACATAATAAGAAAGGGATTATTGGTTGTTATTACATGCATCATACACTACAGACTACTCTAACTATATTTCACCTACCTATCCCTTTGCTACGCTGCCTATTGTTCTCTCTTATAGTACGAGGGAAAAATGACATTTTAAATCTATCGGTACGACAATCTATCTCTCTAATCTTGTTAATCTGATCAAACCTAGCATAATACGTACGGGTTCTCAATATATATCTAACGTCATCTGTGAACAAATCGGTTTCGAATTTACTTAAAAGGTTTAACCTAAATTTTAACCTGCGTTCTGATAGTAATTCCCATCCTAGTTCTTCGTCCTTCGTCCCAGTTCTGCGTCCATGCATCATTTTGTATCCCTCTCCCTAGTCCCTCCCTGTCTCACCTCTCCCTATAGTAATTGGTTGTATCAGGCGTAACTTGGTGGAATCTGTTAACATTGTAATGATAACACTTAACTTTGGTTTTCCACGTATCTTTATTTTCTACGACCCGGGTTTCGACGTTCGACGTCATCTTCAGGTAAAGTCTCTACAAATCCATCACATTTATATACGTACAAAACACAACTCAGATGGGGGCGGTGATGTGGGAGGGATGAGGGTGGAGGGTAGAAGTATGTTTGGGAGAGAGCCAGAGGATAAGTGTGGAGGAGGGGAAGGGGGAGGGAAGGGAACCCCATTGGATGAAGGAAAATTAAGGACGATAAATGTAGTTTGAGCGTGATAGTTTACCTAATCATAATGGAGAGTATATTCGAATCTTACGTCTTAATTCCTGCAGCTGTAAGTAGCATGAAGTAAATATTACAATGTTAACGGTGCAATAAAATACTTTTATGCGGCTGAAATTCTAAGTAATTAATAAAAATATCAATATCTGTCTTTAGCATGGATAATTTTTCTCTCGCAGTACGTTTAAAACTCTTTCCCAACGGAAGGTTTTTTGGAGATTTGATGATAATTACTGCAGTGACTATATGATAAATTTTAAAAAATAGAATGGAAAAAACAAAAACTACAAATTTTTAATATTTTGACGTGACCTAAGTGCGAGAAATTCCTCAATTTTTTAATATTGTTCCTCTGTAGTGCATGCAGGTGCCATTTCCCATGTAAAATGGCCGGTGTTGTTTGGGAAAATATCTCAGAAAAGAGTGCGTTAAAGTGCTGATATTTATGTATCTTTGGACGGGTGAGATATTTTTCTTGAAAGTGGGACCAAATTCACCGGTTTATTGGTGATTAGTACCTCGCTCTAACTACCTTTACTAAGCATGGAAAATTATGTTATTGATCATTTTGGCTAAATTTACCGTGCCTTATAACCTCAGAAATCAGAGTCACTGAATAAAGAACATGCTGCCCTCTTTTACAATAGCTTAAATAATGGTGATATAAACAATGGCGAGGCTGGTTACTGAGGAGAAATTAAAATGACCTCCGTGATAGAATGAGATTTTGCCAACCATCTCTCTCTCCACCACCATGGTCCATTTACCGCCCAAATTCTTATGCCATCTCTAGTTTTTGTCAGCATTTCATTCTTGATTGGGGCTATATAGATTGTTTGATGTGAAACTTATCTGCTGACCAGGGGGGGATTGAATTATCTGCCCAATGAATTTTAGCCGACAATGCAGCTCTCAATTCATGTGAAAAATTTAAATGGGAAGAAGTATTTAAAAAGAGCGAAGTTTATTTTAGGGAAATATATGCGTTAGAAAAACTATGAGCATAAGTTGAAAACTATGTTGATAAGTTGAAACTATGAACAATCGGGGCATTTCAAGGACCTGCCCCGAAAATTTTGTAAATTAAATGTTTATGATATACTTTCCACCCCGCCTACTCCCTTTTTACCTGGCCTACATCAGACCGACGCGGTAACTAGTTGTCATTTAGGTAACTGCTGATCTACTGTCAACTAACTGATGCGTAGAGGGTTATCTGACAATGTGTGCCTTTTTATGAACAATTTATTAAATTGTATCTTCTATCCAATGATGGCTGATCTGTACCCGTTCGACTGCAGTTTAAAAGCTTCTTTTTACGAAAACCCGTTCGTGGTGGTCTTATAAAGGTTAACCCGCCATAATGTCAGTAAAAAGATACACTGGATTCTTTATTATCATTATCTTTTTGTTTCTACCCTTAGAAAAATATTGCTCAATCAAGCCGTACCTATTTGTAAACAAAATTGAAGCCCCTGTTACACGGAGAAAGTAATTTCACCAGCTGATGTATGTACGAACGTGCATTTCAAATTGTATTGTGTATAGCGGTAAATTGCAAGAATGCATGCGCAAATGTATGAACGCGAAATGGCGAAACAGCCCCTGCTCTATCTTCAATTGCTACTGCACGCCAGATTGGGAAAAGAACGAGTTTGAACTTGTTCAAGTAAGTACTCCATGTAAAACGGGCTAAACACATAATATTCTCATTTTTTGTCGATTATAATTTTAAAGAACCTTTTTTCCAGCCATATTAGCTGACTGCTGTAATATTTTATTTAAAAATACGCATTTTGATTTTAGTTCGTGTGGTTATTTGGTGATAAGTTAAAAACAGATGAATCGGTGAAAGTTCGATTCGCCATTCAAATCCGCGGGAGAAATTGCTTCATATGGTCATTTTTTTCGCAAAAATGGCATTTATTTTTATAACATAGAGAAGCAATTTCTTTTCACATGTTTACACATTCCCCCATGCTTAACATCATGACGTTTTAAGTTTAATTGGCGAAAAACTATAGTGAAAATGTCGGATTTTCTTGTTTCCATAAAAACCAAAATATTTTATAGTAGTAGGCAGCATATAAATTGAAAATGATCAATAAGTTACCAAAAAATCTCCAGAACACTAATATAATAAGGTTATTCTCAAAAAATCTAAACACTTAGTTATTAAAATACGAAAGTGTGGAAAATCATGTCTAGATTCCTGGCGTTGAAAAGTTACGCCATTTACGAACCTGAATATTAAAGGGTATACAGCATAGAGTTGATTAGCTATTATATACAGCATGTATAGCATATTATACACACATATTATGTTGTTTTCTAATTGTAATTATGGTAAAATGATCCTCTGTAAATTATTATCTTTATTATTGGTATTCTGTAGTTCTGATACTTTTATTGCAATTATTATTCATGCAAGGAAAATATGTAAATTTATCTTTATTTTTTGTTATTGTATTCTGAAGTTTGTATTGCGATTATAATCCATGTTATGAAATTATATTGACAGCTAGACGTCCAGAAACGTAATGATGCCTCAAAAACAGGCTAGTCTTAAGGAGCGCATGATAAACATTGTTGCTTTTGTACACACATGCGTACATACCAATCACGCCGTTCCCTTCCGGGGTAGGCACAGTCACAAAGTTTCACACATACATATTTGTACACCTAACTCTGCTTCAATAATTTCCTCCACAATGACCTTTCCTTGCAAACCTCTTTTGCCTCATTTACCCCCATACACTGCTTCATACACGCCCTCCTGTTTTTAAAACTCCTAATATTCTTCCTCCTAAGAATTTCCTCAGCCACATTCAACCACAACTTTCTCGGCCTACCTCTACCCTTCGTACCATTCAATTCACTCTAATATATATCTGTTTCGTTATTCGAATCCCATCCATTCTCTCAACATGGCCAAACCAACGAAGCACACTCCTTTGATATATGTCCATTATTGGAGCATCTAACCCACATTCATTTATTACCCACTCATTCCTGACCTTATGCACCCTACTTTTTCGGCAAACATTCCTCAGATAACTCATACCCACGGCGTTTAGTCTATTCTTATGTCAATCCTGACATGTTTCACTACCATACAACAAAGATCCGATGTGTGAGTACACCGCATATACCTCCTAGTGGTGGGTCGCGGGCAACGGTATGCTGGCTCTCAAGGTAGTCCTTTCAGAAGGGATCCTAGATTGAGTAGAATAGTGAAAGCGGGCCTAGGGTATCACTATGCTTTGGTTTCTCTTGTGGTATACTGGAGAAAATGTGCCAAAACTGACCGGTAGAGCGCCGTAACTGTTAGCAGGGAAAGCAGCGCGCGATGCAGGCACTGCAAAGGCTGGTAACCTTGCATTCGCTATTAAAACTTACTCATAACAGTCGTTGTTATTTTTGTAATTTTTTGTATTTACTTACTTGCTCAAATAGAAGTCAATCATTCATTCAAAAGACAGTCTATTTACGGCAGCTCCTCGTGTCTATTTCATCTCCTTATTACGATAGATTGAGCAAGAACGGCGCTCATTGCCGCAGGAGCCCGTCTTCGCCTCAGTTACGAAAGCATCCGTAACGCATCAGCTATTTAAGAGAGCGAAGAATAACTTTCTTGTCATTCCGTTGCGAAGTCCATTGTGTTGAGTCTCATTAACATTTGCTGGAAAATTATGAGTGATTCCCACGAAGGCCAAATAAGTTTGGAAATGCCATGGGGCATTCCAAAATAATCTTTTGCGTCCACTTCTGAAGGTGAATCGAACGAGAAACTTCAATTTCAAACCTTACTAATTTCGCAATTAATTTCGTTTAAAAAAAAAACTCAATGCAGCCGGATACCTATCCTCAGCTTTTCAAATGAGTGGGGTAACATCAAGGCTCTGTAATGAATACGAAAGCAGTATTTTTATCTGATACCATGAGAGTTAGGGCGTTCGGTTATTCAAAAGAGTTTTAAAATTGAGAAGCGTATTTGTTGTGAACGATGAAGTATGCGATTACGGGGTGTCACTACGATAGCTACGTAAGCAAGTGGACTGTAGCAGTAAACATTATCTCAAAATAACTTGTCCATCCTTCAAGTTCAAAGCTTAGGATGATTATTTTCATTGCAATACTACTCGAGATACCAGTGGAACGGTCGCTCATCGACAGGGATAATGCTTAAATATACCCTTAAGTGGCTTCTTCACGCATGGCAATTTTGCGTATCCTGGAGGATAGATAGGTAAGGATACCACCCTAAGAGAGACCCTAGAAATCAAACAACCTGTTAAGCCACTAATTCATGCATCATCGACATCGACATGTACGTACATGTGAAATGCATCATCGACTGAGACAAATGTTAACATATCCTGTGGTAACTTCTTCACGCATGACAATTTTGCGTACCCTGGAGAACAGATATGTAAGGATACCACCCAAAGAGAGACCCTAGAAATCAAACAACCAGTTCAGCCACTAATTCATGCATCATCGACATCGACATGTACGTACATGTGGAATGCATCATCGACTGAGACAAATGCTAACATATACTGTGGTAACTTCTTCACGCATGGCAATTTTGCGTACCCTGGAGAACAGATATGTAAGGATACCACCCAAAGAGAGACCCAAGATATTAAACAACTTGTTAAGCCACTAAATGTAAATATAAGGAGTAAATGTTCAGCAAGCTTGAAGGAAAGTTTCCCTCGTCAGCATATCTAAATTGAGTACGCATACAAATACTTTCAGGTCTATCATTAGCTTTTTATCATCCCTTGGTGATCGAGTTGGTGGCTGGAGCACATCGATGGCTTCTCATCCCGAAGGCACTAGTTCGGATACCGGGAGTGGAAGGGATATTTCTTTATTAGACTCACGAAATCCAATCGTTAAACTGTGGTACCTATCGTTAATACCAGGGTCAAGCGGACCCCGGATTACACTTAACCCTTCCTCCCATTCCTGAATGATACTTCTCCTTACCAAGTCACCCCCTCACCTATCCTGTAATGGCGCAAAATGCCTCAGTTGTTGGTCGCTTCCTCAGATAACTATGAAATATTTTCTCTTTAGGATATTACACTTATCAGTGCTGGACTTGGCGAGATTTTTCAAATACGTTTATATATGAGAAGTCTCTCCCACTACGTAAGGGAGCTCTTAATTACCCACATGCTCCACATTAAAACTGAAAAATTCCCTGAGAGAAATACATTATATCACACGGTTGTCATTTCAGAGTGATAATTGTATAGCATTTCAAATTGAAGTATCCTATTTTATTCGTACAAAATAAAAAAGTTATTGAACATGAAATAGTCGGATACCAATGAAATTATCTAAAAATGTTCTACCCACATGCCTCTAATTATCGGTTAATTCACGTTCAGAAAATTAAGCACTTTCTCCTTAAGTTTACCTCGGCAGTGTGTTAAGAAAGTGAATCATAATCGATCCGTGACCTCCGTGTGGATCTCAAAAAATTTTTGGTTCTTGATTTAGATCAGCGATTGTTCTCTCATCATTTCTGCCGGCAGGATTCTGTCGATTATCCGAAGGTTAGCTTTTCATCGACTACTCTGCGTAAATAAATGGATTGGGTGGAATGGAGTCTATCTATTCATTCTACTCCTTCCTAACCTCTTTTTCTTCATCGCTGCATGCTCGGCCACCTGTTCTTAAGACTCATAATGTCCATTATCTTTAGAGTATCTACCACCACAATGAATCATGACTTTCTCGGATTACCCCTCCCTCCAAAACCATTCACTGCTATATCATATATCTGCTTCGTTATTCGACTCTCATCCATTCTCTTCCGATGCGGTCAAATTAGAGAAGCAAGCATCTTTTGTTCGTGTCTATCACCTTCTTTCTGTGAGGAAGTTTGACACTGAAAACTTCTCCATCGAAAGTGCGTGAGAAAAGCATTGGATGACAAGGGATCTCTTTTCGCTTTGGTGCACCGCAAAGTGTTGCGGGCAAATCAAGGGCTGCATTCTCCATTTCATGGATTTGAAAGGTGACACCGTTACGCAAGTGACCTGGCGGTCGATCGTCGTTACCGTGGCTTTTCTTGTCGTGGTGCCAGGATCGATTCTTCCCGGGTGCACTGCATTGCAACCGAAGGCGTTTGAGGTCAGACGGCAGTTGCAAGGAAAAATATGGCCCTGGAATATATGGTGCCGAAACTTGGTCACTGCGGACGTATGATGACCGCTGACTTGAGATCTTTGGGAGGAGCAAAAGTAGCTGTTAAAAGTAATGGAACACTTGATAGTGATATAGCCTCTAAGATATAAATTAATGATTTGTTTTTGTTTTCATTAAACCAATAATTTGTGCGGTAATTTATCGTGAGACATCTTTAATTTACCTTGAGAGCTTTACTTCAGCGGACCTGAATAATTCAGCTGTAACTCTGGCAAAACATTGTCTACAAACAATGGATAAAGGCGGAAGAACACACGAAAAACCACTCTCTTCGCCTCTATTTAGTTATTTATTGGTAGATAAAAATTTAAAGTAATTATTGTTGTCATAATTATAATAATAACTCATTTCTCTTCAATCTCTAGTGCATTTAAAAAAAACTATTCATTGGAGAAAAATCCAAGTTATGGAAATAACCCTTCAAAAGATAATATTCTTATGAATGAGGTGACTTTATTGTACTCTCTGGTTTCAAACTTAATATTTAAGTGTAAAATTGAATTACAAAGCAAAGATGTTACAATTATACCTGGAAAACTAAAAGATATTTTTAGGAGATTAAGAAAAATATTAAAGAAGTAATTTCTTCAAACGGAAATTTGTGCCATCGTTCGTGAAATGGGGGAATCAATACTTGAACACACTTCAAAGTTAAAGAATTCGAATAAGTGGAGACGCAATTGTTATACAAGTCCAGATTCTCCGATGATTCGTCCTATCCGGCGAACATATTCAGTTAGATCACCTCGTCATAAAGCCAGTTATTTATGCACTGAAATTCAATTTTTGATTGCTTCATCAAAATGTCTGATTCTTAAATAGTTCGGTATTTATATTTTTTAGGAGACAGCCAATTCGGGTATTTCGCTGCCAAGGTGCTCAGAGATAATTAAAGGTAAAAAGAGAAAACTGCATCTGACTTACTGACGTACATTTTAAGGAGAATAAGAAAAATATTTTGCTCAAAGAAGTAATTCCTTCATATGTAATTATGCGTCGTCGCACGTGAAAGTAGAGTGTTTATGTCATAATTTTCGTGCACCAGACGTACGTAGGTTATGGCGTATCCGAGTTTACGATTATCCGTTGCGACCCCAGTCCACATAATTGGGACTCAAATGATTGAACTCTTTGAAACCAAGCAAACATTACGAAGGAATGGCATTTAAATAAGTGACCGCAGGGTAGTACGCAGAGTAGATCAAAGAATTAGAGCGCGTGCAAAGGAGATCCGCTAGGTTTGTTAAAGGCCGTTATGATAATTGTATAAGTGTTACGAGTTTAATAGAAGAACTAGAATGGGAATTACGATCAGAACGCAGGTTAAGATTTAGGTTAAACCTTTTAAATAAATTCTAAACCGATTTGTTCACAGATGACGTTAGATATATATATTGAGAACCCCTGCGTATTATGCTAGGTTTGATCAGATTTACAAGATGAGAGAGATAGATTGTCGTACCGATAGATTTAAAATGTTATTTTTCCCGCGTACCATCAGAGAGAACAATAGGCAGCGTAGCAAAGGGGTAGGTAGGTGAAATATAGAGTAGTCTGTAGTGCATGATGCATGTAATAACAACCAATAATCCCTTTCTTATTATGTAGATACTAACCATGTGACCCTATTATCTAGCATGCCTTCATTAAATATCCTAGTTGCATGTCAATAGCGCATGTTTGGTGATCTTCACCCCCTGCCACACACCCTCGTGGTGGCTCGCTGGGTATTACGTAGATGTAGATGTAAGCGAATTGTTATGGGAAAAGACGAGAAATAAATCGCCCGCTAAATGCTGAAACTAGTAAAAATATCCTGGATTATGTGAGGTGTGTCCATTAAATTGGTAGGATACCCATAACGTTCGATGTGCGATGAAATATGTTTATTCCTCTTTCCTCGAGACATCACGTCGGTTACTGTGGAATGGTGGCTTTTTGCGATGCAATAGGGAGAAAAATCGCATATTTGGCATTAATTGGAGAAATGAAGCAACAATCACGCAATTTTGTTGATGAAAAAATTAGATACTCATGCCAAACAGTTTATGGCCCGTACCACGAGATTGACGGTAACTGGTTGATGACAAACCGGTAAAATATTATCTTGCATCAAGCATTTCTAACCTATGAAATAGGATCTGTGCCTTAATAGCTGATAATTTAATTATTTTACGGTGTAACTTTTACGGTCGCAACTGATCGTTATTTCAACAATCCGACTAGAAGCTCTGAGTGGCCGCTTCAGCATTATTTTTTTGCGTACACGGCCCTTCCGACATTTTCTCTTCTGATACATTAATGTATCCCATGGATTAACGAGTGAGATATCCATCACGCTCCAGTTACCCTGACCGGCACAGTCTTTATATGTTTTTGAGCGCTCGAAGTAATTATGCGAGGAGAGCAACAGCCACTCTCATTTGGGAAATATCTGTCATTAGGATGTTTAACGAACGGAGTTCAAAAGTCTGAGAGAAATTCAGCGCTGTCGACAATCGCCAGCAGATCTAGTTGGATGTACCACGTCAAGGACTTGGCCTGGAAAAGCTGTACACACAGCTTTGAAACCAGTTACCGCTGATTTATGTCAGTGAATAACTTGTTGATATTTTCAATTTAAGATAGAGCTAACATGCTCCTCGTGTATTTCTGTTGAAGACATTGTTTTTTTATTTTTACTTGGGTAAATAAATACTTAGTTTTTGCTCAGAAAAAGTTGTACACGCAGTATTAAACCCAGTTTTCGCTAAATTATTTCTGTGAATTACTATTTTACAATTTCTTCTTAAAATAGAGTTAGTTTGCTCTTTGTTTATAAGTATAAAAGTCATCTTGTTCTATTTTTGTTGGGCAAACTATTAAATAATTATTTAGTATTTGTGTCAGTGCCATGTGATAACAAACGGAATAGTTTCAGTGCCCGCTTCATTTGTCTTAGTTTTAATTTTTCTTGGTCGCATTTTCTGTTTATTTGTAATTTTTTCTATTATATCAAAAATAAATTTGTGAAAATGGGCATATACCTTATCGGCGATTATTGTAAGCATTGGAGTGACTGTTGTCATCCACTGTCAGTGGAGTTGGATTTCACCCCACAAGCTCAAAAAGATTTTCTCTCTGCTGTGGAAATCGAGTATACCCCTAAAAGATTCTATATACAGCGGTAAATTTTCTCCAAATTGAGAACGGTTTTTAAAAAAATGGTTAATTTGTGAGTAAAACAATCCTAGTTGCCATCATTTGGCACAAAATATTGGTGAACATTTTTGGAGAATATTTGGCAAATCTCATTAAATGAAACCTGTAATTATTTCACGCAGTGAAAGGGTTCGTTAAAAAAAAGTATTTTATACAAAAGCATTAACCTATTTCCAAATATTTTCACAATAATCAATCGGGAATAACTTTTACAAGGATCACACTTAACACATCTAAAACGGTCCGGGTTTCAACGATTTATCGCCATCATCAGGTGTTTTTTCCCGACACAACGTCTCTCTGACTGTGGAAATGTATATAAACTTGATGATGGCGATAATTCCTTGAAACCAGGGTCGTATTAGATGAGTTAATTGGGGTATTTGTAAAAGTGATTTCCGATTAAATATTGCGAAAATATGGAGTACCACAAGGGCACCGAAGAGAGAGTTTTAATTATTATTTGTTTTCCAAATAGTTTAATTTTGGCAAAAAAAAAGATAGGAGCATATGGCGTCATCGGAGAAAGGGACGGAACGATGAAACATTTCACTTTCAATTTCACTCGCAAGGGGGCACTCATTTACTTCCTGTCCACGCACGAAGTCGGTGGTAATACTTAAAGACGGGAAGCTCATTTTGAAAAAAAAATCGCGGAGACGACACAAATGACCACTCAGCTGATGGACGAGAATGCTATTAAGATCACGTGCGAGGGAAGGGAACTTGGCGATGGGGAGGGAGGGTTGCGGAGGAGGATGGGGAGAGGGGAGGAAGGGATTGAGAGGGGGGTGTGCAATCCCTTCTGGAAGTAGGACGATTCCGACAAGACTCTCCGGGGGGAACAGGTTTTGTAGTTTTTTTTCTTCCCTCCTCCGCGCTCGGACACACGCAGACAGAAATGTGTTCCCTTGCGTCTGAGGTGGCCGTTGATTGTGGGTCAAGGTGCCCGGTGCCTGTCCCGCGAGATCGCGGGAGGACTGGTTCGAGCGTCTGCCGCAATGCCGACCGGAAGATGAGCGTCGCGGCTCTTGTGTTCAGTGCCGTTTCCTATATCGTCATTGAGGAGGCTGATTAGGACATTACGTCCTCAAACTGTGGCCAGACAACCGAAAAAACAACCATGTTGGTTATTCCAAGCTCTTTCCTTACCATCATATATACTAAATTATCTGATGGACATGTTTATACACCAACCCCAGTCCCGAAATATGAATACAAGGAGTAAAGCATCTGACTTATATTGAACCCCGCCCAAAGTACCACCGAATACCACAATTCTTTCCTGGTCAAATCCACAAAATTATGGAATTCTCTCCCCATAGACCTAAATAACCGTGAAAACAGGCAGTCATTCAAAATGAAACTTTATTCTTACCTTTTACGCAGAAATATAAATCTCTGATTCGCATTGTTATCTCTATATCACCATGCGCTTCTTAATTTATTCTTGTTCAATCTTCCTAAAATGTCTTTTAATGTTAGATTTATGTTATTATGAGGTATCAATAAGTATAATAACTTTTGTATTTCTCTTTGTATTGCTGTTTTAAATATGTTAAAATTCATTGTTCATGTTTATTACTATGTAGGTTTTTAAGCTCACCACAACTGTAATTGTGATACTGGTAGGGAAGACCGGGGCAGGTTCGGTACACTTTTTTATTTTGAATTTTCTAATTTTTTCTAAGACTGATACCTAGGAAAACAAAGGATTACCATTATAAGGCAACCTTTATCTACATTAAACGCCAACTTTTATCAAAAAACTAAATAATTTTACTTTATTATAAAAATAATTCCAAACCAATGCTCGTGTTCGGACTTTCTCCGTATACGGGGTTAGTTCGTACAAAGACCGGGGTACATAAATAAACTCGTAAGGAACCATAATGCCAAGACATAGAATTGTTAAAAGCCATTTTTATTTTAAATTGTAAAGTAAAGCTTAATCGTCATCATCATCGCTGTCATTATGTATGCACTTAAAAAAAAGTTTACTTCCATTAACACAATATTCATGAGCCCACTTCTTACATTTGATACGTCTAATCCAGTTTATACCTGGCTTTGAGTATTTATAACGTTCTAGGCAGTGTACACAAATACACGTTTCATCGCTTTCTTCTTCAGAGTCGGATGCTAGTTCTTTCTTTGATTTTTTCCATTTGAAAAGTTTCTCTTTAAACACACTGGTCTTGGTCGTCTTCACGTTCTCCTTTTCAGTTCCTTGTTTCATTTTCTTTGCTTTGGCAGCTCTTTGTTCTTCTTCTAGAGAGTCCTTTTCGGGAGTGTCCGTCAAGATAGCTGATTTACGTTTTATTCTGCCTTCGTTACACGCCCTCCTTGGAACTGCTTTCTGAAATGGCCGAATTTCCTCTGGGGTTGGACATTGGGACAAGATCTTAGATGTCCCAGGAGTTCCTAGTTGCTGAGAAGTGTCGACTGTGTTTTCTTGTGTTTCAATTGCAAAAGGGGCAACTGGCAGAGGCGATACATCAGCATTGGAGATTCCTGATGAGGAAGCCTTTTCGGTTGAGGCAGCCTCGGGGTTAGGCTTGTCGGTCACATAGCTGGGCATGAAATCTGCATCCGTGAAAATGCTTGAATTCAGAGGGTAAACTCATGAGACGCTAAAGCCTGCGGTTATGTTTGTGGGTGTTAATGCCAGAGGTGCACTTGTAGCTAATATTCCCGGAATATCATATATGGTCATTTGTTTTGTTTGTGGCGTTTTGTTTGTGGCAATCCATGACTGGCAGGCTGAGTTTAAGTGCTTTTTCAACGGACCATAAACTGCGCGATCTAATGGTTACAGTTTGTGGCTGCAGTGTGGGGGGAATGACAATAGTGTGACTCCGTTTTCTTTAAAATAATCAATAATACTTGCGGACAAATGCGAGTCGTGATTATCCAATAGTAGATAATAAACAAGGCCGCTCCTTTGAACATCGCACGTAAGTGACAAGATGCTTCGCAAACTTGCAGAAATTTTTTTCTACCATCCATCCTGATGGGTTTGCGTCTCCATCACATCCCACGGGCCCATCTCGAACAAAATGCTCTCGCTATAATGCTCTAGGGAACACCAAAAAGGGAGGAATCTAAATCCCAGATGCATTGACTGCAAAAGCACAAGTCACCAATGTTCCTCTCTCACCAGATGTGAGGGTGCCAATTTGTTTAAACCCTCTACGAGCTACAATCCGATTAGGTTTGTGGACTGTTGTTAGACCTGTTTCGTCAACATTCCATATATCTGAAGGACCTAATCTAAGGCGCTCGTAAACAGTCACTAAATTATTAAAAAACAAATCTACGTTTGTTCTATTGAAACTCGTCGCACGTGAGAAGCTAGTGGCCTGTGGAGATCTCACTGACAAGGATTTGTGCTGTTTCATAAACCTCGTAAACCAGTCTAAATCGGCCATCCCATTATCAACCCACGCTATTGGAATACTTCTTTGGCAAGCAACAGCGTACGTGTGTGCAAATCTGCGAACTTCGGCAGGAGTCAGTCCGAAGTAAATGTCTAAAGCCTTTTTCAGGTATTCAACGAGTTTCTCTTCTTTTTGAGTTGTAAACACCTGCATTAAATGAACATTTTTACCTATTAAAATTTTGCTTGGTTTTCATTAGGTTTGTTTAATAGGTTTGATAAAATTTTTGCTTAGTACAGCTTTAGTTTTTTTTTTATAGGTTTGATCGTTTTTAAAATGAATTTTCCCCAAGTTATGACTTAAATTTATATAATTGGCATGTCAACGTTTTTAGTAATATACTTTATTTTAATTTTAATATTTTAAATATTTACTCACTAGTCTTGGTTGTTTGAAGCCGAAAGATGGCCAACGTTTGGTTTCCTTTTTCAAAGTAGACTGGGCTGCAGAACTAGAAGAGGCGTCAGTTTCAGCCTTAGAACCAGAAGGGGCGTCAGCAGTCGTGTCCGACGGTAGTGCGTAATCATTCCGAAGCTCAACCGCTGAATTCTTTTGCGTGTCTCCACGTCGCTCTGAAATGCAAATATTTACTCACTAGTCTTGGTTGTTTGAAGCCGAAAGATGGCCAACGTTTGGTTTCCTTTTTCAAAGTAGACTGGGCTGCAGAACTAGAAGAGGCGTCAGTTTCAGCCTTAGAACCAGAAGGGGCGTCAGCAGTCGTGTCCGACGGTAGTGCGTAATCATTCCGAAGCTCAACCGCTGAATTCTTTTGCGTGTCTCCACGTCGCTCTGAAATGCAAAATCCATATGAAGATGCCAATAAATTGAGAATGTAGTCATATATAAATGCAATTCAATAATAGACCCTTAATAATTTAATTTTAGTTCATGTTTTAGGATTTTTTGTTTGGCGAACCCTAATGTTGAAATCAATAAAAATACATCCAACATTAATACCTACTGTATAACATAATATTCTGTATTACTACAATTGTATTTAACTATGATTACCAGCTAAAAAAAGCAAGTGAGGCTTTTTAAACGAAAACGTTACCTACCAGATATATGTTTGACTGTTGATGTGCTGTTATTAAGGTTTGTCTAAGATAAGGTAAGACTAAGATAAGGTGCTGTTATTCCGCCATTTGACGTGTACTTTTTCTTCCATTGCATATATGCAACTTCAAACGAAGATTTAATTCGCTTATCTTTCTTGCTATCTGATTAACGTCATCGCTTCGTAACTAAAAACAAAACAAGGTCATCTAGGAGACGGTAGCCTTAAAATGCACTCATTGGCTTGAATGACGACAGTCATTCACTCAATTAAACCTAAAGCTGAAGCTTTGTAAGAAAGCTCCTACCGAAGCCTTGTCCCAATTTCCCATAAGCCATATTGCAAATTTAATTGAAATTTCGCATTAGGCATATTTAACTGTATGCATGAGACAGTAATGGATACGCTAGAGCTCTCCTTTGCCTGATTTGCGTCAGAATATTTTCCTTGTCTTAGGATCTAGCCATCAAAAGGAAGGCCTCCGCTAGATTCCGGCCTTCCAGTGAATTGTGAAACGCAAAATTATTTCTGCCCTTTCCTTGTGTCTTCAAGCTTCGTTGTGTTCCTAGCAGCCTGGGGAAACTAATCTATTCATTCGTGTCCTTTCCTCGCATTTATTTGGCAGCCTCTGCTTTGGTTTCCGAGATTTATAATGCAGAAGCTGATTCCATTATTTTCATCAAATTTCTATCATCTCATATTAGCTTAATCTTCTCACATCAAATCGATCCGATCAATTCTAGAAATGTGCTTTCATATCAGTGCATTGCAATGTTGATTGAGATTCGTCATGTTCTATTGTATTGTAATACTGTTTGATTCTGTGTCTATTACTTTATATTCCATCATGATTAATACATGATGTGTAAGTAATGCAATTGGCTATTTATGCTGCCTGTTTTAATTTCTCAATCCCTAAGGTTTGATCTTAAATCTGTGTTCTATTACCCTGATTTTCTTATGTTATATATTATCTAATTCATTGATTATTGTCGGTTAATACGAGGTTCTCCTTAATGAAATTAGTATGTATTGCTGTCACCATTAACCCGATTTGTTGTGACATGGAATCATGTTTCAATGTTCCAGGGGACTTCATAGTCCCGGAACAATAAAGACTATTTTCAATTCGATTTGATCACGAGTTTTAAAAAAAAACTGGATCGACTTTAGTCTTTTCTATCGATTGACTTTTGTTTTTTCTATCTTTGGGAGAACCTAAGGGACGACAAGAGTCAGTTTTAAGCTGCACATTATATGTCCTCAACATTCCAGAACTATCTGGCGCATAGATCTTTCTGGTACACCACAGTTGGAAAGGGAAAGGAACTGCCCCCATTTTGATTTCTCATGCACGCAGCAGTTCTAGACCTAGCTGTTATTCGCATTCACCTTCGTCGACTGACCTTCAGTTAAAACTGTGTTGTTTTTTTTCTATGATCTATCTATATCTTTTCTATCATTGTCGACGTTAAGGCTAGACGATCCCACCTAATTCTCCCGATAGACGGTAAACTCACATTATGTAGTCAATTTGATACGTTACCCAGCAAAAATTTGTAGAATTTGTGGAATTATAAAGTCTATTAAAATATCGCTTGTCGCTCCATGAAGTTATCTTTGTAACAAAAATTGGAAAAGATGTTTTTTTGGCAACAATATTTACGCATAGACCGTAAAAGATTGTAATAGGGTTTGAAAGAATGAGTTTTCTTTTGATAGTATGAAACTATAATCCGGTGCATTATCAAATCAACAGCTTTCTTTTTGCGGATCCTCCCTGATTAATCTTGGGTAATAGCGTATTTCCCTAGCTATTAATGTTGTCTCCTCAAAGTTGAAATTATGAGTTATTAATTAGGGATGCTATAGAAATTGCGAAGAGACCGGAGAACGTCAACCGAGAAGACGGTGACAAGTTGAGTAGCAGGCTAAAACGAATTTTTTCAAATTTAAATTCCGGCAACAATGGGAGTCCAGACTCATATATATAAAGACGAGCGAGACAAAGAAATCAGTTCAGTTAACCTGTTGAAGCTGGCAGGAGGACCAGCGAAATATTGTTGTTTTAAAACTTACATCGCGGAATGAATCCCGGAAAAAGGAACATTCAAAACTGCATCCGCGGAAGCCTACGAGCTAATGGCGATTTGCCATCTGAGACAAACCAAATCTTTCAGAAACGAACCACGGACCTTTGGTTTGCCGAACCAATGCGTAGACCACTCCGCGGCCGATTTTTTTCTCGCATCGATTTCAACGTACTTCGGTTCTAAGCATACTTAAGATAGTTTTAGCGAGATAGTTCCCTAGTCATAATGGACATCATCTTCGAATTACACGTGTTAATTTCAGCAGCTCTGGGGAGCATTGATTAAATATTGCATTTAGTGTCCAATATTTCATTTTTACACGACTGAAATTCAAATAAATTAAGTAGAAATATCTCTATAGGTCTTTAATTTGACTAACTTTTTTCGCGCGGTGCGTTTAAAACTCCTTCACAACGGTAAGTTTTTTTATGATACTGAAAAAATTACCGCGGTGACAACATGATTTATTTTCAACAATAGTTAATAAAACACACAAAATACAATCTAAAATTTTTACTTCATCTACGTCTTAGGAATTCTTCACTTTTTAAATAATATCTCGCTGGTGTGCATACACACAACATTTACCATGTAAAAGAGCTGGTATTTTTCGTCAAAAATCTCGGAAAGCAGTTCGGTAAGAGGTTGACATTTTGATACCTTCGGAAGGATGAAATATTTTTCATTAAAATGAGACTGAAATCTTTGATTTCTAGGGGATATGCTATTTCGCACAAATTACCTTAAATCTGTCCAGTTTAGCATCAGCAGTGGATGCAAAATAACTACCTGCAGTTGAAGATCCCTCGATTCGAAATCCTGCATATTTATATAGAAATCTAGAATCCCCCGGAAAGCCATCACAAAGATGGGGTGAGCTTCTTACGGCTAGACAATGAAATAAAAGACAGAAAATCTCCAAAAGCCGTAAACAATTGGCACCCTTCGTCAATAAACACCAAATTTGCTGTCTTGGTATGCTGGGAAAACCACAGCAGAGACCAACCACAGCCTCTCAACCAAGAATACCCCCCTGTGTTGGTTTACGGGAATGTTACTTCCTCACCAGAGACCAAACACAGACGCACACACACAATCCAAATAGGATCCTTTGCATGGGCTAATGGGACCCCGCTGAGGATGTTTGGGTTATAACCTGGGATCCTTCACAGGGCTAATGAGACCCGGCTAAGGATGCCCGGTTATTTACGCAAGCACACTCACAAGTACACAAAATCACTCAATCACTCACACAAATGGGCCCAACTTCTGGGTGAATCAGCTCAAAAAAAAATGAGCGTGGTTAAATCGACACAACAGGACGTTCGTCCTGTTAGCCCTTGCAAAGTTAGCCCTAGTGACGTTAGCCCTTTCAAAGGATCGTATTTGGTTGTGTGTGTGCGTCTGTGTTTGGTCCCTGGCGAGGAAGTAACATTCCCGTAAACCAACACAGGGGGGTATTCTTGGTTGAGAGGCTGTGGTTGGTCCTTGCTGTGGTTTTCCCAGCATACCAAGACAGCAAATTTGGTGTTTATTGACGAAGGGTGCCAATTGTTTTACGGCTTTTGGAGGTTTTCTGTCTTTTATTTAGAATCCCCCGTTATGTTATTGAGCGATTGTTTGTGATAATGGTGGGTACAATGGTGATGAGATATTATTTCTCCCAATTAGATGCCTAAGGAGAAACAGAAAGAACGGTACTCATCCGACGCTTTCCCCGAAATCATTGCAATTCCTTCAATTCCGTTTGTGATTCACCAATCCGGAACTCCAATGGCAGCGTATTCACGGACGTGAGCGACCTTTTACTTTTTCCCATTTTCATTTCCCTCCCATCAGCGCTCCTTCCGCATTTCAATCCGTTTTCCACTCTCGCGGAAATTATTCCGTTCCATCCCTAATGTCTCGCGAACGTGCTGCGTGACTCTTATTGCATGAAAATATTCCAAAAAAAAAGAAAGGCTTCGTCGGTGGCGACCCGCTCGGGGGAAAGAAAAAAAAAGAAAGTATTTCACGGAGATGAAAATCATGATGAACCAACGCGATTCGTTGCGGCCGAAATGAAATTTTCGGGGGGGAAAGTGTCCCAGTTGCCTCGCTCCGGGGGAGAGGAGGGATCGGTTGCGCACGGCTCGTCGCGAATGAATCCTCCGAGACGATTTAGATTCGCCCGAGCAGATCCTAGAGCCGATTACCGGCTAATAAAGTCTGCGTCTCTGGGCCACGATGTGCTAATTCCTTGGCCGGGTGCTATAAAAAAAAAAATGAACGCCTTTCGCTGTAAATCTCTACCACGGAGAAAATAATACGCCGGTTATTGGAGCGAGGGTGAGAGAATAAAATCTCCTCTGCCAAGTAACAACTATCCAAGTTCCTCCGGGAATGGGGTTGGTGTGGTGACTACTTTAATCAGCTTTGATTGCCATCATACGCATTTCGCCAAGCAAATTTTTGGACAAGGGTCTGTATGTATTATTCCACCTGTGCTGCGCATAATGACATTACGGCGACTAATTGAAAGTGCCGAAACTGGAACAGTTTGAAACAGACGAGCACAAATAAACAATTGAAATTTATCCTACTTCTTTAATCAGCGAATTCAAACTTGGGGCAAATTATGTTTATCCTAAATGTTTAACGCAAGTTTGATTTAGAGTATTTTTTGCCGGACGTTCAAAATATTTTGCTAGAGCCAAACTACTTCGCAAATTTTCGGATGCGTTGTACAAAATCGTAGAAATACCTTCGGTGGCGATAGAGACATCAGCGTTACGCGTAAATTAAGCGAGTGAAGATAGTCTCAAATATGTATATTTAATTAAGATCAACGTAGGTTGATATTGTTTACTTATACGTTTACGTATACACGGTAGTTCTCGAGGTTTGGTCTTGGTTGTATGAATTAATTCAAACACCTCTCTCCACCAACTTTTTGCAATTTATTTCTGCATCCACATGACTATTGTACAAAACACATAATGACTTTTTTCAACTTCTGAGTGTTCTAACATGTTTTTTAACTTTGAATAAATTTTGAAACAATGTTTTACCTTAAGTTAGTTGAGCGAAATATCATTTCACCTAGAAATCAATGAATTTGGTCTCATTTTAAAGAAAAATATCTCACCCATCCAATGGCGCCAAACATTCAACACCTTACCCAACAACTTTCCGAGATATTTGCCAAAAAAAATACAAGCCCATTTACATTGGAAATGGTACGTGTATGCACTCCAGAGAGAGAGAGCTTATTTAGAAAATGAGGAATTTCCAATACTTGAATCTCGTCAAAAAATGAGCAGTGTGTAGTTTGCATGTTTTCTCGACTATTTTTTAAAATAAATCCTATTGTAACCGCAGTAAATTCTTCGGGATCGCAATATCTACCGTTTTGAAGGAGTTTCAAACGCACCGCGTGAAAAAAATTAGTCAAAGACTTATGTCGTTATTTTTATTTAATTACTTAGAATTTCAGTCATATTAAAGTATAGATATTATTGCACCATTATTACTGAAATACATAATTCATGTGTGCTACAGCTGGTGAAATTAAAACGTATAATTCGCATATGGTCTCTATTTTGACTAGGGAACTACCTCGGTCTCACCAGTCTTACTACCTTAAAATGGATAGCAGGCTGAGTTCAATATAGTAAATGGATGGCAACAGTTTTTATTGCTGCTCTACAAAAATATTATGATTGTAAGAGTATCAGTATTTGTTTCTGTTACACTGACTACATTGATCAGAGCATTCAGATATAAGATACGGTTACGTCGTGATAACCTGATAAGGTCTTGCGACCAATGGAAATGCGTCTCTCGATGACCGTTACAATGCACTGATTTCTGTAATTATGGAGTTTAAAAAAAAGTGGGGCATTACTTTTTGGGCACCCTCGTATATGCCCTTTACTGGAGTTTTTAACCCACATTCCTTAGTCACCCACCCATTCCTAACCACGTCCATATTACCGTCTCCTCCAAAACTTCTCACGTGTCCTATTTACAATGCGTTTAGCCAGCTCTTGTTCTTATCCAAACATGCCCAGGCTACGCTGCCATGTAATAACGCCGGAAGGGAGAACGATTTTTATCCCTGCAGTTTTCGCTTTCCTATGGCCGGTTCATCCGCCTCCTGGTAGGCCGATTTTACCCGGTGGTTAGTATATCCATCGGTAAACCTAAGAAACACGCATATCCACCGAAGGTCACGCTTTACCCGCCGAGTGGGATTACTACTACCTCTACTTCCTTTAGCCGGTAACCTCTCATCCGAGGGATAAATAGAGACTCTCTATGAGGATAACACAATACCTGTAGATAATCAGAGTCCCCTACGTTGCGCCTCCAACTCTACAACTTTACAGTTCAATTAGGACAATGTAGAGGACTCTGGGGATAAACGGCCATCAGCGCATCCACGCGGCGATCCCGATAACTTTGAAATGTCGCCAATGTCCGCTTTAATAGCTCACATTTAGTTATAATTGCATTAAATTTTCACGCCTGACTGAAGACACGCAATCACAATCGCTATTAATCGGTATGCATTATATGGCATAATGTGGCTGCATATTTTTATCGGCGCCTGACGATTTTAAGTCTCATTACTGCATTCGGTCATTTGTTCTACTCTTAAAATATTGTTTGTTAGCATGAGAATATGTCAGATATTCCAAGATATGCGCCACGCATCGCTTGCGATTTTACTAAATGTATTTCAGCGATTCCGGGACTCCAACCCATGCCACCAGAGTGGGAAGTTTGTACCTTAGCCAATTGTTCTGAACCGATCCCAATCTGGAGCAAACATCTTGCCTTTTTTGCAGGAATGAAAGCGAAAAAAGTTTGCTCGCAAAGAGCAAAAGGAGAGGAGAAAAGGGGAGGGAAAAAATAGAAATTGGATGACTTTAATGTGGGCCGTGAAAAATTGGGAGTACTCAATCGATCATTGTTTTGTCAGAGATGTCACGGTGGAAAAAAGAGGGAGAGAATTTGGGACGAAATGCTGAGGAGAAGCATAGAGTGTGTTTGGGTGGATATTTATGTGTGACGGGAATCGAAAACTGAAGTTATTCACGCCTTTCATGAAATGCGCATCAAAAAATGATTTTATGTCATTTGATCCATATCATGCCCACGCATACAAAAATGATTGTCCTTTTGATATGAAGATCGATATCCTACCTCTCCTCGTTAATGTATTTCAAAATATAGTTTTAAATCAAATGTTGTTTTACCTACGGGAGAGGTTGACGCATGGGGAAAATGTAATACTTCATTAAATATAAATGCCATTTTAGCGAACGACTGTAAAAAGAAGTATAAACCACCAGGAAAGTGAACTGTAATGAAATTTAGGGTCCTAACCACCTAAGTATTTCAGTTAATAGACAAATACTGCCGGAACTGTAATAAATAACGAAATAAAACTTTTCATCTTAATTTTGCGCACATTCTGCCGATAATTCAATACAATACTTAATTTATTCAATGCCAAAGATGTAAAAAATAATTCTCGCGTATTTTCCATTGCTGCATGTATCATGGGTTCCACCACGAATGCACTTAAATGAAATGTGACCCAGAATTTTTTAAATTCTTATTACCTCTAAAATATTCGTGAAAGCATTCGTGTGGAGTGTAACATTATGGATTGGAAACATGGACCATTGGAAAAACTGTTCACAACAGGCTAGAATCCTTCAAAACCTGTTGCAGGAGGAGGATTCTGAAGATAAAATGGACGGACCAACTTAGAAATCATGAAGTTTACGGGAGATTAAAAGCGGAAATGACCAAAAGGAACACTATAGAGAAAAGAAGAAGATTTGTCGGCCCCGGTGGCGGCGGGGTAAAGTCCTCTTCTGCTAACCCAAGGGTGGCGGGTTCGAGTCCCGACTGGGTAGAATATTATCTGCCCAGGACATGGGTGTCTGTGTCTCGTCCGTTGTTACTGTTGTTCACCCGACATAAAATGGCCTAATGTGCTGTATTCGGGGCAGTGAAAATAAATAAATAAATAAAAATAAATAAATAAATAGATAGATTGAACACACCCTGAGAGACAATGGGTTTGTGAATAACATAATTGAAGGTAAAACAGAGGGAAAAATCCCCAGTGATAGACCCAGGAATAATTTTATGGACCAAATAAAGAGGAAAGTATATACTTAGGATGAGGACCAGAAAGTAAGGGAAGTAGCGTCAGATAGGGAAGTGTGGAGGGATGCAGTCAACGATTGAAAACGGCCATGACGATGACGACTTCAAAAAATCAGAATAATGTCCACTCACTGATCCACGATATCCGCTCCGGCCAACTCATTCGATCACTGCCTCGTCAGTGATGACACGGCGAAGGGAAGGAGGGATTTGGGACGACACTGTACCTTGAAGAAACAAAGAGAGAGAGTTTGGCGTATTCGTGGGGAGAGAAAGGACGAGGAGTCCCCCTAGGGGTTCGTCATTGGGAGGCATGGGAGGAGGAAAAAAAAGGACCCTATTCTATAGGACCGTCATGCCCTTTTTATGGAGGACACTGAGAAATGAGGGTGCGAGGGTTTTTTTGGGTAATAAATGGAAAAAAAGCACCGAAAGTCTCGGATGGGAAAATGTTATCGACTGGGAGATGTTCCTAAACTCGAAATCTTTCGCCATAAACGGTCTTTACGACCGTCCCATCCAATGTATTTTCTTTTTGGTTTAGCGTCCAGCACTTTGGTGACAAAAACCTCTTTCAGAGAGCAAAAAGCTGCTTACCTGTGGTTGTGAGGGTCCTGTGGTTCCATGATGATCACAGAAACCCTGATGGATACCTTTCCGATACGATAACACACCTACTAAATTTCACGGATAAACTTATTGAATACCTTCCATAGGAAAATAGCTTTTGTCTTCTGAAAACTACTAAGGAAGGTACAAGTATCGAGGAGGATCACCGAGGAAGGGAGCAAGAATGCATGAACCTAATCGTGAGAAACATCTAACTTGCTCGCTAAAGTCTGAATGACTATGGCCAGTTGCAGGAACGACACACATGTATTCTATACAGCTATGGGACCTATAAGTCATGGAAACCATTTGATAAGTATGCAGAAACATTCGATAAATTTATTAGTATCATAACTTATGGAATGGAGTAAGGAGTTTCATAGGTAGCCAAGATGGCGAATGCACAATGAACCGCTGGGAGACTTAATCACTAGATTAAAGAGTTGTTTTGAGACGAACGACCAATTTGTTTACTCTTACTGACTAATTATAATGTGCATTAGCAATTATTCATAGGCTAAACTTCTGTAAATTTTATCCGGCGGTAAAAGATTAGATAAAATATATGAAGCTCTTAACTACTGGTAAATATGTTATGTAACTAGTAGATGTGTTCCTGCAACATCAATATTTTCAGGAGATTTATAACTTCATGGATCTCGCAACTATTGATTCCGTAACTAAATGTTCTGGCATCTGGCCATAAATCCATCAGCTAAGAACAAAGTTCAGTGGAGAGGAACAGGAAACAATTTCAAGCATACTAACTTTCAAGGAACCGCAATGTTTTGCATGAAATACTTTCAGAAGCTAGAAGCAACTATGAATGCGAGCCCCAGGCAATCAAAAAATCAATAGGATAGCTGAACGTTTATATCCGTGATCGAACTACTCGGATAACGAAGCTTCTGTTTGGAGACGCCTGATTGGTTGTTTTCATGTTTCATCATCATCAATGGTCTTACAGTTCTAAGATGGATTGACTGCAGCGCTCCACCCTTCCCTATCCAGTGCTAGTTCCCTTACATCCTGGTGTCTTTCCTTATGTACTGTTTTCTTTATTTTTCCCATGAACTTATTCCTGAATCTTCCTCTTGGGACTTTTCCCTCTTTTTTACCTGCAATTATGATCTTCACAGACCCATTGTGTCCCAGGGCGTGTCGTATCAATCTGGTTTTTCTTTTCTCTATGGTGTACCATATGGTCCTTTCCTCTTCTACTCTTCTGTACTCATTTCTTATTTTGTCCGTCCATTTTATCTTCAGCATCCTCCTCCGGCACCAGGTTTCGAAGGCTTCTAGCCTGTTCTGGTCAGCTATTCCAAAGGTCCATGCTTCCAATTTAGAGAGCGCCACGCTCCACACGAATATTTTCGTGCGCTGTTTGATGTGCATAGTTGGACATTTATGCACGCTCTATTCATTTGATCCAAAAGACAGAGCAGGTATACAAAATTTTGAATCATAAGCTATTTTTTAGCAATTCCATCTTGTCACATTGTCACGCAGTACATATCAACTGCTTTCAAATTTCACCTACGGGCTCGGGGCATAGGATTCATGGCTGCTGGTGATGAAAAACAACGCAGCCTAGAAATATCTTATTACTAATTTATTCCTCGTCCCAACACGTGATTCCAAAGCTTGGTGATATGACTTTCAGATTATAGCTGTATGGTTTTCTTTATATTTAATCTCAATGGTCAAGCAGATCCGTGTAACACGAAGATTTTCGCGGCGTTCAGATGAATTAGGCGAGTTTTGGTGTTTCCTCCGCGTTTGTATCTATATCTACATAACACCCTGCGAGCCGCCACATGGGCAAGTGGCAGAGAGTGTTAGGTCACCAGCTGTGTAAAGATGTAATTTTTTGGGAGATGAAATCGTGACATGTATTATAGGAGTGTATTTATTGGAGCTCAATTTTTATTTTGGTCACTTATTGTGCACGGAAAGAAAGAGTTTTTGTATGTACCTATATGTTCGGCAGTGTATCTCTCTTATATTGTCGCATGTCAGACCTAGAGATGTAGCGAGGAGTCATGATAATATTCTCTGTATCGTTCTGAAACACACCAGTTCTAAATATCTCTAGCCTAAGCCTAGCGTACAGCCTCCGAGTCTCTAGGGGCTCCCACCTTAATCCCTCTAAAAGTTGTGAGACACTAGATGTACGCTCGTAGCAGTTTTTAACGAAGCGCGCTGCTTTCCTTTGTATTTTATTAATTTTTTGGTCAAATATTTATGACCAGGGACCCAAATACTCGCGGAGTATTCGAGGTGTAACCTAACCAGAGCGAAGTAGCATCTCTTTTGACTTTTTCATCCGAGGATCTTCCTATTATACGTTTAACAAAAGCTAGTGTTTTTTTAATGATGTGCCACATATGTTTTGTATCATGGTGGTCGCGTCGTTTTCACGACGCCTACTCTGCTGTAGACGTCCTCCGGTCAAGATAAAGACAGTTTATTCAAGCCATCTCATGACACCGACTCGGAGGACATCTGAAAACAAGCCTAATTCAAACAGATCCGTATATTTGGTGCGCATGCTGTAATTGTGAGTATTTTAATAAAGTTAGACTCTTTTTCGCCAGCCAGTGATGAATCAAGGAGGACTTTGTACGCGAGCAACACCGCGGTACATAATGGATTCAGCATCTTTACATTCGTCACAACATTTCACGGTACCATATTTCGCTGGAATATTAGGGGTTAAGATATTTGACGTCTTTTGTCCGTTTATTTAGTCGAAATATTTTGTAAAAGTGTATGAAGAATTTATTTTGCTATACATTCACAATCTTTGTGGAAATGGAGCCATTTGTTTTTCATTGAACGTTTTATGACAAAAATCAAATAGGAAAGAGCTGATGACAGTTTTACGAGCGTCATAATTGTAAAAATTGACTTGTCAAAATGTTCCACGGAAACTTTGACTACAATATCCATCAAGACGACATGCAAAATTATATCTATATAATCAGACACATATAGATATCTATATATATTTTGATAACGGGATTCATTTTACTTTTTACCACCATTCTGTAAAAAATGTGTTACCAACGGCAGTCGCATCTAAGTAAAGTAAGACAAAAAACTGCATTTAATTGATGAATTCCCTGGGGTCTGAAGGACTTTGTAAATACCTGAGCAGCGCCGCGGTACATAATGAATTTAGCAACTTTACATTCTTTACAATATTTCAAGGTATTTATTTCGCCGGAATATTAGGGTTTAAAGCATTTTGACGTCTTTTGGAGAATACAACCGTTGCCGAACAGATAGGTACACAAACTCGTTCTTTCCGCGCACAATAAGCGGCCACAATAAAAACTGAGCTCTACTTAATACTCTCTTATAATACATGTCACAATTTCACCTCCCAAAACCTTATCCCTTACATTCACGCGGCTGATGTCCTAACATCCTCTGCCACACATTCATACAGCGGCTCGTAGGGTAGTATGTAGATATAGATGTAGACCATGGGAGACATAATAATGATAGGTTGTAACTTTGTCGTTCCACGTATTTTTATTCGAAACGACCGGGGTTTCGACGTTCAACCTCATCATCAGGTAAAGATTCCACAGACAGTATTACTATATATACACAGTCCGGTAGGGGCGGGGAGGAAGGAAGGGTGGGTGGTTGGAAGAGGATCAGAGGGGGTATGCAAGAAGGAAGAGAGGGTCGAGGGGGTTGAGAAAGACCCTTAGGCCGTTTTCGAACTTGGCAAATCTAGCAATCTTCCCTTGAAACCTAGTACGCATTGGGCGGATATGACGTCAAATTCAAGAGGCCGCTGACGCCATATTGTCTAGATACCTAGTCAAGATACCAAGTAAATGAAAAGGCAGACTAGTTATGCTTGCTAGGTTTTAAGTTAGAACTCGGGGTGTGATAATATGGGCTTGTATGGAAATTAGAAGTGAAGAAACTCTCAAATGGATACTATTTTATCATTACTACGTATATTTGTGTGATATTTATTAATTTTTTGCTGAAAAATTGATGAATTCGCTATATTTAAAGGCTTTTCAAATAGGAATATACTGATAAAAGATTGATACCTAATAGTTGTGTGAATAATTCCATACGTTGTAGATGTTCCGTCCTTGTTTACTTCATTGAACCTACAAATTCTATCTTCCTTGCTTTGGAAGGAAAAGAAAATGATCTCGTTAAAAGAATTATGGTCCGATGGAAACCACTTTCAGGTAGCCACAATTTCATTGGAAGCATTATTTTTAGGTAACGAACATCATAATTGTTTATAACGTTGAGTATTGGAGAGGTTTTCACTGCATTCATCAAAGAAGGGATTAGAGTAAATGTAATTTGTTTTCAACTTAATTACCTATGTTAGTTACAACGCGCATATTTATCAGTAATCAGTCGAAGATCATAGGTAGTTTGTTCGAAGTGTAAT